>JAOXYF010000013.1:13175522-13216691 GCA_028565775.1 Sternarchorhynchus goeldii
AGAGAGAGAGAGAGGGAGAGAGAGAGAGAGGGAGAGAGAGAGAGAGAGAGAGAGAGAGAGAGGGAGAGAGAGCGAGAGGGAGAGGGACAGAGAGAGAGAGAGACAGAGAGAGAGACAGAGAGAGAGGGACAGAGAGAGAGGGAGGGAGAGAGAGAGAGAGAGAGAGAGAGAGAGAGAGAGAGAGAGAGAGAGAGAGACAGGCAAGAGACACAGAAAGAGAGAGGAAGAAAGAGTAAAAAAAAAGGGGTTTGTCCTTATTTGCAGTCCTGGGTATTAACAGAGCTGCAATTAAACTGAACATTAAGACCATATCTCCTGAGTTTAAAATGTGGACAGTGCCAACAGTGTTATATAAGGAATTGGGAAAAGGCTGTGCATAATGCATGTTTCACACAGTATTTTGCTCATAGAAGATGCCTTCCTGTGGCTTTTAGGGCAGTGTTTCACAGTGCCTAAGAACCCAGTGCTTCCAGTGTTAAAAAAGAAATTGCATTGACGATATTTGAATTGCTAAAGATCTGACTGTCACAGGAGGCAATTTGATCCAAATTGAACTACTTTTCATTCCAGGTATTCCAGAAATGTCTTTTCACTCCTCCTCCCCCTAACCTCCTCAACCCCCACCCCATCCCTCTTTATGCACAGAGGTTATGATGAACCTTCCGCACTACTGTGGCAGTCTACATAGAGCTCACTGTGAGGACATTTAGTCAGTAAAATCTTGTGACAGTCAGGATAAAGAATTGTCTGGCACAAAAGCCAGACCTTTTATTTGACCACTTTTCTTGGACGCAGCGCTCTTGCTAGCCTCCTGGTTTATGTCCACTAGTCGACTTTTTCCTTGGCACTGCCTGTCTATAGAAAGCAGACAATTTCTGTTTTAATGGAAAGCATTATTTTTTCCCACCATTTGGAGGAATGTCTCCTTCACGGAGTAGAGTCCCACTCACCAGACAGAGAAGTGCCGATATCACTTTCAAGGTCTTTTGAGAAGTCCTCTTGCGCATGATCACAGTAATTAATTAGAAGCAAATGAGAAATTAAGCCTGTGTTTTGTGTGATCAAATTAATTTTTGCAGTGCATATTGCTTTGGTAACATTCCCTTTATTGTACAGGCACCTGCATTAGGTGAAGCTGATGAAAGCAAATGTGGTTGTATAGGCTGTTTGATCTTGGTCCTTGGTCCTGGTTCTTCCTCAAGCAGAATGCTGTGGTCTGTCCTCTTTAACAAATATTCAGCTTTTAGCTCTGATGCATCCATTGCTGTTAGAGCCCATAACATCCATGTCATCCACTTCTTTTTTCATTTCCTCCTTAGAAAAAAAAATGTCAGTGTCTTTTCTGAGTGCAAGGTATGACTTTGAGGAGAGATGTTGAAGTGAAACAACCTGTAGAGCACTGAGCTGGTCCTCCCCTCCACCCCCCTCCACCCTAGTTCCACCCCTCCCTCCAACCTCCACCCCACAACTCATGCAATGCGGTGGTTGGTGAATGTTCATCTGTGATTTGATGAAAATTTGCAAATCAAATGAGGGAATCTGTCAACTGTTACATTGGTTTGGTGGCTTTGGTCCTCCCAAATGTGTGGATACTTCACTGTCTCTCTCTCTGTGTGATTAAACCAGTACCATAATATAATAGTACACTGATGAACTACATATAACACTGCTTTGATCATACATGTTTAGAATGATCATTTACTATGACTTCAAAGAGTGATTTGGTGCTGTCTGTATCTGTTTTACTAATGAGGATTTTTCATGCTTGTGTCTTTCAGAGTCCTGGGGAATAGAGAGTTTAGGAATGGCAGCTATCCCTGCTTGGCAGGCTCTTTGATCAAGGGAACGCTGCAGGACTCTTGAAGGAACTGTAGAACATTGACTGGAAATCATGCATTTGACCCATCACCAATTCCACACAAATCAATACAGAATAAATAGCTAACCAGTCACTGATGCTTTAACATGTGGAATCCAGCAGGTTTCTAAATCACTCCTGGATTTCGAATGACTTGTGGTGTGTGCGAGCTTTTCGGAGCAAACACTCACATGTATACCTCGACGGGGAGACTGAGGTGAACTGGTATGGAGAATCAAGTCAAAAGAAAATGTTAAATACTAGAAGGTTTTAGCATCGGGGCCCTTCCTATTTCTGCAGCACTATTTTTGAAAAGGCCAGATACATTAAGACGCTACATTGGGAATAAATCTCTTTATTCCCATCCTCTGCAGTGGATTAAGAGGAACGGAACAGAAGAAAAGCGGGATTAGGAGCGCAAGGAAAATGATGACGAGACCGTGGAGGTGTAGCGGGAGGCATCTATGTGCCACGGCGGTGCTGCTGCTGGGGCTGCTGGCTGCCTGGTCGTGGGCAGCGGCGCTGGAGTTCGATGGCCTGCCGGGCCAGTGGGCACGCTACGGGCGCTGGGAGGCAGGAGCCACTGGAGAGCTGAGCTTCACCATGAAGACCAACGTCAGCAAGGCCGTGGTGCTCTACCTGGACGACGGGGGCAACTGCGACTTCCTGGAGCTGCTGATCAGCGACGGGCGATTGCTGCTGCGCTTCGCCATCCACTGCGGCGAGCCAGCCTCCCTGCACCTGGAGACGCCCGCCAACGACGAACGCTGGCACCGTGTGGCGCTCACGCGCAACTACCGCCACACGGCGATGACCATGGACGGAGAGTCCAAGGCCGCCGAGGTCAAGTCCAAGCGCAGGGAGATGGTTGTCGCCAGCGACCTGTTCCTAGGCGGGATCCCACCCGACGTCCGTCTGTCCGCGCTGACATCTAGCACCGTGAAGTACGAGCCACCTTTTCGAGGTCTGATCGCCAACCTGAAGTTCGGTGAGGCTCCTCCCGTTCGCCTGGATGTCCAGGGGGTGAAAAATGACCCGGAGTATCTGTGCACCAAGCAGAACCCTTGCAGCAATGGAGGATACTGCTCCATCCATCAGGACGAGGTTCTCTGCGACTGCACCAACACCGGCTACAAGGGGACTTACTGCACAGAAGGTAAGCAGGGCTGCAAGAGCTCCTGGCCTTAAAATAGAGTGGAGATGCACTCCAGTTGACAAGCTTCAGGCGGTAGTCCATGGGGCAGAGAAGGTTAAATGTTTGCTTTTGATGGAACCCATCAGCGTTGGGAGTTTGAAATTTTATGGCATTATCTGATGGGGCTTGCATGCTTTTTAATGATTTGGTTGAGTGTTTTTCTTATCTTTCTCCTCAGCACAGCTGTAGCCTCAGTTAGACTGCTGAGCAGGGTTTGTGTGGGAGTCCAGGATGTAGTTAGAATGATGAAACCATCTTACAGAGCAGAGCTGCCTGCTGCCCACGGCCAGGTTAATGCTAGAACCTTTAGGAACTTTCCAATACGTTGTTACAGTATATTTGGGGCTTGGATGAATGTGTGTTTGATGGATGATTGCTCAGGCCTTTCAAAGTCCCTTTGTGAGTTTCTGTGAAGAGTAGTATCTGTAAATGTTCTCGAGGGGTTCCATGTTTACATACTGCAGCGGAATAACACATTTATATAAAGGTTCAGTGAAAAATCACATTTACCCAATTTTTCCATACCCCAAATGTAGTCCATCAGAGACAAGTTTGGCTTCTTTAGTTTGGCGTCTTTAGTTTTCTATTGGTTCTACAAGTCTAATGCAATTCAGCAAGGAAACAGTACACACATAATTTCAGCTTCAAGATGGCTGCTACCCCTGTACTAATATTTGCTGTATAACATACTGTTTTTATACATTGTCATTATCAACAGTTTCACATTGTGTCAGAAACCACATTAGCAACTACTTACAGTAACATCAGCAATTACTTAAGGACTTGACATGGTTCGAGGTGAAATGTGTGATGATTTCCAAGTTCATAAGCTGCTAATTAGCGGGCTCATGCATCATGCACTTTAGTACGTTAGCATTACAGCTCCAGTCCAAATCTAAGGAACTGATATTTAGCCACTAAACATGTCTTGGCTGATTTGACTCTGTTTGGAGTAAAGGCAAAAGTGGGATAAATTGGGATTTTTCAAAATAACCGTTGCTTTAATGATAGAGTATGATTTAAAAATTCACAAACTAGTAAAAAGTGCTGTAGGTTTTACATCAATTACCTACGAATGTACTACATATATTTTATACAACACGAGCATTACAGAACAGAACTGCTCTTGTGTGACCATGATGCGGTCACTGCCATATGCTCTAGAGAACATTCTAGTTAACATACTCCAGTGGGTGCCCACTAATTAGGGTCATTCAGAAGCTCAGATCGTTGGAGATGTCTCAATGCCGTGTTGTTATGGTAGTCTGATGTAAAATATCGTTCCAAATCTCCATGGTTCTGAACAGAAAAGCATTCAATCTGTTTCTCTACCGCTAATTGAAGAATCAGTATGTATGGTGGAAGTGACTCATACGTGCCTTTTCTGTTCAATTCACTCTCAGAATACCAAAATGGAGACTCTCTGAGTCTGTATTTCTGTTTGTGTGTGTGTGTGTGTGTGTGTGGGGGGGGTGTTTGTGTCCTCTTCAGTAAGATGATACTAGTGGACCAGAACTCAATTTTTTATGGGTTCAAAATAAGGGAGATACACCTGATCTGAGATTCTGAGTATATGAAAAAAAAAATATTGTTAACATAAAAGTACATTTGATTTGGTGCTGTTAAAGAACAGGGTTGAGGGGAACAGTGTATTCTCCCTCAAAGAATTATACAGTCCTAAAAGTTACACGCACTTCAAACTGAGGACATTATTCTTAGAAGTTGCTTTTCGAATGAAGAATTGAAATGGAATCCCCCCCTCCCTTCCCCCTTATTGATTCAACAAACCCCTGAAGGATTATTTGAGCTCATCAAACGCTGGTGGTTAATTACATGGATGTCCGCTGCAATTCAGTGTTGGAGCTCGAGCCCAGAACCAAAGCCACCGAGTGGCATCCTTCTCCCCCTCATCACAGCCCGGGTGAAGTGGTGTTGCCGTTTAGCCTCGGTGTGAGAAGACCTGTCAGAATCAATTAAGGCGACCCTCACCAGGAGAGGAAAATGGGCCAAAGCGATAAATCAGCACCGCGTCCCCGTGTCCAGCGTCCCCGTGTCCAGCGTCCCCCTGCGTCCTCCGCCCATGCTAATGAAGCCTGCGGCCCCATGCATGAAAAGTGCAGCGCTGGTCAGACGCAGCACATGTGCCTCCATCCTGTATAGTGAACACACAGCAGAACAGCAGTCTGCTGGGACCCCTGAAATCAATGAGGTAACTTTTTAAAAGCCACATAAGCATAAACACCTGCACTTGCATACTTGCGGGCACACACACACACACACACACACACACACACACACACACACACACACACACACAAATATATATATATAGACATATTTTATATATTTCAAAATATATATATATATATTAATTATATTTATATATACACATGTTGGCATATGTGTCATATGTTTATGTGTGTCTGCATATATGTTAATTTTGTGCTTTGAGAACACACATATTTGTTCATATGTGTAAATGTGTAGGTGGGTGCACATGTGGGTGTGTGTACATGTGTAAATGTGTATCTGTGTTTGTGCATGTCTGCATTTTCACTTCACCTCTCCCTAGTTTTAGTTCTCTTCTTCAAATGTCAGTAAGTCTCTTACAGCAACTCTCTGAAAAACACTAAAGATTCATTTCCCTTTTATCTAGCCTGATACAATGCGTGTGAGAAGGTTGCTAGATGTTTGATATCTAACACTAGATATTAGTTGTTAGATATCTAGCTAGAACTGTGAAGTCCACCATACTTCTGTATAAGCTATTTTGCTTCATTATGTTCCAGCATCTTTATTGACTCCGATTCAGGTATCTAAAACAGGCTCAGTGTGAAGCCCAAACAATACAGCACTGATTTGCCTCCTACTATAGATTCAATTATTCAAGAATCATGGAAAATGAGAATCTAGACTCTTCTCTGCTTTGGTACCCATGTAGCATAATGAAGTTCTATTGGCTGTCTGAACAACAGAGTCCCTCACTATCATCCAATGAAGACTAAATTCTCACCTCTTTGAAAAACACAATATAAATCACACACTTGTAGGAAGATTTTATATATGCACTTGAACCGTCATGTTGTCCCATCTAGTATTTGTATTAGATTGTATTTGCCTGTCAGTCTCAGTATCAGAGTTGACTCAGCTCTGTTTTTTTAGTAGTACCGTGGTTTAAGCGTATTTTCACAAAACTTTTGCGTGTCGCTCTGCGAAAGACTATCTGCTCCATGTCATAAATGTCAAAGTAAATATGGCATATGTGTAAATATTAGTCAGTTCTGGAGCCCTTTGAGCAGGCCATGGGACGTGGCATTGATTCACACCTCCATCAGCCTCTCAAGAATCGCGCTCGCTGCTAAACTGCAGCAAACGGAAATCTGTTTTTCAGTTCATTTGGGGACTTTTTTTTTTTAAAGCCGTGGTCTGTGGTTTCGGTTTAATTTTACAAAGAATGAGGTTTTAATCTATCTATCCATCTGTCTATTTAAAGATAGTATTTCTGGGTTTTGCGTCTCATGAAATACTTGAACGTTAGTTGAACTGTCATGGTCAGCGTCCTCGGATGCCCACCCGTCACCTGCATCTGTGTTACGCTTCTTTCGCTGCTGTTCGGTATCGGAGCCTTTGAGTTTTTCACTGATGCTTTTGTTGAGCCTGTTTCTGTTTTGCTCTGCGTGACATTTAGATCATGCAGAGTGTGTGTGTGGACAGTTCAACAGTCCTTATAACCATCCCTGTAGTCAGCATTTGGTTTCTGCTCGACGTGTTTAGCAAGACTGAGGCCTACGTCACATCCATGTTGAGAGATTATGCAATCGACTGCAATGTGGTACTTTTAAGTTAAGGTGTCCAAAATGTATAATATTTCATTACATTTAATTAATTACATTTAGTGGAGCTTTAAGACATTAAAAAAAGCTTTCAGCTGATAAATTATTTGCTAGAATGTTTATTTATTTTTGTGGTCATACCAGTTGATGAAATGGAACACTGCCTCATTCGACTATTTAAAGTCTCCAGTGATTGATGATGCACTTGAACAGTAAGTAGATGTATGATATGGTCTGGCATATAGAAGTTCTGGTGCCACTGAGCTGAATTGGACAAAACCCTTGTCTGATAGCCCAAGAAGAGGACATTAGAACAAGAACATCTTGTATCATGCAAATCAGACTGCTTCACTACATACAGTTGATGGTTTCGAGAGACAGTGTTAATCGTTCTTCCTGGCCGAGAAGCTTAACTGAGATAAATTAGCTAGCTAAAATGACTCTATATGAACGGAATGTGTCCCACATTCAAGTCTCTTGGGAGAAGTGCCGACTAATGCTGAGAGAAGTACACTATAATAACCCATATTTATCCATATCAACTACAATAATGCACATTTTTATTATTAGTGTACAATAAGCAAAGATTTTATATGAAACTGCATATACCTAATCATGTTATGCGTTCCATAATTCCTATTAGAAGCATACCTTTGAAGATCAGGGCAATGCAGAAGCATTTCCTTATCCAGATACATGGTTGTTATCATCATATATTGTATTATAGAGATGTACATCAATTTTATACACTATGGTAATTGAGATAATAATTCATCCGTCATGGCTGGAAAAGGAGAATACTTTCTTAGCATCATTCTTTTCATGCGTTTTGACAGGTTTACAGATTTTCATATACAAGCCACAGCAAAATGTTTCTCTCATGTTAAAAACTGTCTGGCACTTTTGCTGTAGATGGAAAGTGAGGGTGACCAGAGAATTTTAACCACAGTCTCCACCTGGCCTAACGTTTATGTTTTTTGGTTGACTAGTTGCATGTCTGCAGTGAAACTGTGAAATGTAAGCCTTTTAAAAACAGCTTATAAAAGTTTCATTAAAGTTTCAGTTCTTCATGGTTATATCAGTCCATGCTTGGCTGAGAATTTGTTTTAGCGTTCATCAGGACACAAACAACACATATGGCATCTGAACACTTAACATTTATTGTTCCAGAAAAATAAAATATAATAAAAATAAATAATATAAATAAATATAATAAATAAATTATTATGTAAAATATAATAAATAATAACAAATATATAATAAAATAAAAAATACATTTATAAACTAATATAAAATAGGAAGGTTAACTTAGATACTGGAGGAATAGTCAAACAGTGTCAAAGACTAAGTCTTGTTATGAAACTGAGACAACCTACACAAAATGCTTTCAAGTTTTTACCAGAAAAGAACTGTGTAAAGACCTGATGTGGGGCTGAAACTGGCAGTACATTTTTAACACCTTCATGTTCATCCTGCTAGTCTATAGCAGACATCTCAAGCTCATTTCAGGGAGGTACCCCAAGACCCAGACCCCAATCTATTCCAAGGAAAATAAGCTTAAAAACCTCTTATACACAGCAAAGGATATGGGTGAGAACAGAACAGAACAATTTTTTACAACATTAGGCATGGTCCAATTCTGGGTTCTTCTGCAAACCCCCTTTGTACTTAGTCTCTGCTTTGCAGTTTTTGATCTATTTGCTTTACGTGTCACTGTCATGACAATCTGAGCCAATTAATTTGTTTATCTGACATGACATCAGATTGTCAAGTGTGTGATAGGATATCTGACTCCTGAATTCCGTCTGGATGTGCCTCACCATCCTGAAGGCTCTTTCCACATCACTATTGGCATTCGGCAACACCAGCAGCAGTTTCATTAGCTTGCACAGGTCCGCAAATCGGTTCACAGATCGGACCTTTGACAGTTTGCCCCAGAACTTTCGTTGTTGTTCACTTTTATCAAACATGGGTACACTTTTGAGTAATCAGAGGTGAAATGAGTTTTGTATTTTCTCTTTTTGGAAGGCCCCACCTCTGCTTTCCCTGCCTCTGCCATCTAAATGCATGTCATCCAGGAGAAAAACAAAAACATTGCCCACCCACACTATACCAGCTGACTGAACCCTCCCTGTTTTGCATGTGCTTCATGAATATGCACATGAGGGGAGCATGTTAGCACAAGGTAGGCTACCACAGCAAGTACGGCCTTTCTCTCCCTCTCATTCTCTTTCCCACATGCGATCTGGGAAAAAAAAAATTAAAAATTGGCCGCTCGTTCAAGATTCAGGGAGATTTTATCTGACTTGTAGATAAAACTTGGACTTGGAGATATGCTACACTTTCTGCAGAAACAAATTTTTGGATGAGATTTCCTCCAGCGAGACAAAATCATTGTGTTCCCACTTAAGAGAGCTACTGCTGGTTGGACGCAGAAACTGTTTTAGCAGCTTTAGTGTTTTTAAGACTTGACACTCTTCACCCTCAGCCACTAAAGGTCAGAGGTGGTAAAGTGACAAATTATTCAGCTGTAATAGGAATAGGAGTCATGTACTTAGTGCCTCCTAGTGTTGTAAAACAGCAGTGCAAGCAGAGTTACATGGTGGATTCAACACACCTGTTAGCAAATAAGACTGATACGATCTATTTATTCATTTTATTGAGCTGTATTTACTGGACACCTGTAGGGGGTCAGCTGCTAAGAAAAATTTGTTAAGAAAAAAAAACATTTTTTAGTTTGATATCCGACATTATCAAATGACACTTATTAAAACATTTAGATAGACTTTAAATACATCATGATGCCATGTTACTATAAAATGCTAAAAAGGTTTCAGAAGGAAAATATTTTTTGAACTACTGAGGTGGGGTCTATGTGCACATGTTACTGAATGTAGTTCTTTGTGGAACTCATGAAAACATGCCTTTGTAATCACACAATTCAGGTAGTAGAATTCTCTGCTGAAACTGCCATGCAGTGCTCAATAAAATAAACAAGATGGATTTGATGGATGGATTGAATCTGGCTGAGCTGGCACAGGGAAATGAGGAACTGTTTATGGAAGTATGGCGAAAAAAATAAACGCGTCATCTTAGTAGATTGACAGACCGTTCCTCTTTCAAGCCGACCGCAGCTACTTGTCTGCGAAAACTCGTGGCGGAGGACTCTGTGTCCACATTAACAGGAACTGGTGTACAAACTGATCTATGGTAAACAGCCGCTGTTTTGAAGGTACAGAACACCTAACAGTAAAACATTACTTACCCCTGGAGTTCATAGTGGTTGTTTATCGTGGCTACTTACATCCCCCGAGATGCTAACACCATGGAGGCTAATAGGAATCTTCACAACCACATCTGTGCACTAAAGAATAAGTACCTGAAGGCTTTTTTTCAGGTAGCTGGAGATTTTAATCATGATAAACTGATGGACATTCTGCCCCAGTTTTATCAGCATGTCTCCATAGCAACCAGGGAAACAACATACTTGACCATGTATGTACCCCAACAGACAGGAGGTCCACAGAGCAGCACCACGCCCCCACCTGGGCTTCTCTGATCACATTTCCATCACGCTGGTTCCTGGTCACCTTCCTGGGCTCAAAGTCAACAAGCTAACACAGAATATCATCAATGTTTTTCCTAGTGGGGTTGTCTCTGTGTTACCGGACTGTTTTGTCAACCTCGGAAAGCAGCAGGTCTGAACAATGTCCCAGGACGCGTTCTGAGAGACCTTATGGCGTCTGAGAGACCTCTCGGGAGTACTGACAGATATATTTAACACCTCACTCTCCTAAGCTGTGATGCCAACCTGTTTTAAAACATCTACCACCATCATCCCTGTGTCCAAAAGTGCAGTATATCCCTGTAATAAATCAACCAGCAACTGGATCTTGGATTTTTAAGAAATAGGCCCCAAACTGTTACAGTCCTCAGCAAGGAACCCAGTCAATCAAATTCTCAAGTATGCAGATCACATGGCTGTGTTGGGATTGATCTCTCACAATAACGAGTCAGAGTGCAGTATAAATAATCCCTGCATCAGTGTGGGGAAGACGAAAGATGCGATTGTGGATTTTAGGGAAAAGAGGTCACACCCCTTCGCCTCTTCAGCTGTGGAGATGGTCTCCTGCTTTAACCTGAGGGTGTAACATCTCCAAAGACCTCATGTGGACTAACACAGCCAGCATCATAAAAATTCCCACCAATGCTTTTATTTCTCAAAGACATTAAAGTATACTGCACTACATTGGCAGAAGTTATAGCATTACATGACCTGTCTATTCTCCCCTGTTGTCCTGTTGATGTCATGCGTCTCTGTCTATGCTGCTATGTTATGATCTTGTAATCTTGTTATTTAATTATTATTGTTTAAAGTTATTCTTGTTTGTTGAAGTTTTGACAGTTATTATATACCCTATGTGTGTTTTCATTTTTTTTCACGTGTTAACAACCCTAGTCGTGCATGTGTTATCATCTTTATTGTTTTCTACCTCTTGTTTTATTTCTGCCTCTGTCCATATGAATAATCCATTTATTTGTGAGTCAGAGCACCTTTATTCTTAATACAAAGCCAGTCACTTTTCCGTGTGTGTTTGCACACCACTTGTTACAAAAGGAAAGCATCTCTGATTGTTTCCAGACCATGTCATCGTGAGATGAAGGCTGGATTGCTGTTTTCTGTGTAGATTAACACACTATACACTCACATCCTGAAGTTTTATTTTTTATTTTTAACCAGTCACCACGATCCTTTGGTCCAATCTGTAGTCACATGTTCAAAATGGTTAGCACATCACATGCTAGTAGCTACTAGCTATTGCACCACTTCCTGCAGGTGGTGGGTGTTGTATATCAGTAGTTTCACCTCCTGAGGAGTGGCATGTTGCTCCTTATTAAAGTTTTATTTGTTTTCATGACTGTTACCATTCATTAAAACTGCTTTGAGGAACTGCTTACACTTTCCTTTTTTATTTGTCTGTACATTCTCTCCCTGTGACATGGACCATACCGTTAACATAGTTCTTGTTTTCACAAAACATGCAGTTAATTAACGTGTTTCTAAAATATTCTTTTATTCTCTGTACATACATGTTTACACAATACCAAAATTATGGTGCTCTCTCATTTACACATGCTTTCACGCAAAAGATGAAAACTTGGTTCAAAATCTTAAATATAGAATAAAACATGTACTTCTGCCAGAGCAACTGATCATGTTTGAATGAACAGATTATTGAAACATTGAGAAATAGCAGATGTAAGTTCTGTAGCATAGACCAATCACAGCTGATTCCATTCTCAGAGACATGAGCAGGTGCTGAGGTATTGTTAGTGCCATGGACTCCTAAAAAAAAGGCTTTTGTGATTGAGAGCAAATCTCTCAATCTCAAAACTCTCAAAGAGAGTACAGAACAACATACAGGAGCAGAGAGCAAGAAAGAACATGATGTCTGGTCAATAGGAGATGAATAGTTGAGCCAGTTCAAGAAAAGAGGGAGAGGAAGAGGAACATGCGGTGGAGTACAAAAGAGAGGAAGAATTGTCGTCACTGATGAAATAAAAGCTCTCTCTCCAAAGGACGTAACGTCTTTCTCCCTCTGGGGGAAGAACCTCCTCAATGAAAACCAAGAACACACCACTGTAGGCATGGTCATTGCAAACAATGTAATACAACTGGGAGAATTCAGGCCAGAATTGTAGAGCACAGTCTGGTATTTCACAGTGTAAAAAGGATCAGCCTGACTAACATTTCTCAGGCACTGACCAGACACAGAAAGCGAATGAGACAAGTACACAGAATGGAACAGTGAGGATGTCAAGGTGCCAATACATCCAGGTACAGTGTCTGTCCACTACATCTGTTAAATCTATAATTAGTTTTACACTATGCTACCCCATATATAAACAGAGTAGTCAAAGTAGGACATAATGAAAAGCATATTCACATACTGTGTTTGATTTCTTTGAGAGTCATGAAGTCAGAGACTAATCAGGCTCCACAAAAACTCATCTATGTAGATGAAGCAGGGTTTAGCGTGGCTAAGAGAGTGACTATTAATGTGCCAGATCAGAAAGGAGCAAATATCATGTGTGCGACAAATCATAAGAACTGGATTGGTCCTTCAGAAATGCCCCTACAACACTGAGGTCCTTCGTATGTTATTGGATAAACTCTAGCACAACTAGTGCCTGAAGCAGAACGAGAAACAGGAGGGCATTTGCGATTACAAGAGACAGCATAGCCTTCTACCTCTCGTGTGCCATCACAAACTGGTTTGTAAACCTCACCTTTCCATAACCCCACTGAGGATTTTTTTCCAGCGTTGAGGTGAAAGGTGCTTGATCATCGCCCACGTGACCAAGCATCCCTCCTGGATGCGATAGATGTTGGATCCAGAGACGATCGGAGACCTGCCGGGGCGGGACAGGGTTGATTCAGTGCAACATGCATAAAACGGAAAGACATCAGACGAGACGTGGCCAAGAACATGTGGCCGAATGCTGAAGACGGTAGAGATTTTACTGTAGGACTATGTGTTTTTCCCCCCTTTTTTGGATGTTCTTTTTTTACTGTATTTGTGTATTTTGTTTTTATACATTTGTGACCAAAGCCCATCTATGCTGGATTTTTTGTAGATCACTGGCAGTCTTTTCAATTACTGCCCAAACAGATAATTTGCTGCCAAAAATGAACACATTCAATGCTCAAGAAATGGTTTCCAGTAAAAAGACTCTGCATTGTAATAAATACAATAGATGTCATAATATATATCGATTGCTGGTAGAGCTGACTGTTAGTATTTTGACAGTTGTGTTATGATTCACTATATGTTCCTCTGGATAGAGATGTGCTAATGATTTGAAAAAAAATATTTGCTATTGAGTTGGGTTTGCTGTATTTTGATAGTGTAACAAAGACCCACAGCTCAGACCCATGTTACATAGACATCAGACGGTGACATCAGTATGTGAGCCTCAACTCCCAGAAGAACTCCATTTCAGAAGAACGTCTTTTATGGAACAAGAGTTGCACATCACATTTTGGCATAACAGTTGAAGGTACAGTTGAAGAACTTAGTCTGGTTGATTTTCAGCTGAATATTAACTCTGACATGAGGTTCTTTGGCCCAGTATCTGAAACTGCTCTAATATGAACTAAATAAAATAAGCTTAGTTAGCAGACTTCTGAATAGTTTGAAAGAATCTTCTGTGCATACACATTACAGATACTGGTTCTGTGCATGCGTGTTACAGACAATGGCTCTGTGGGTCTCAGGAGTGTGGAGGTGGACATCATTAACGCATCAGTTTGAAACAGCTGTCAAGTCTGCTGGGGATGAATGTCTGCCAAAGTGATCTGTGCTGGCAGAATGTGGGGAGGACAGGACTACAGGACAGGACTACAGGTCAGGCATATTTCTGTCTAACCAATTTATTTCCTTCCTATCCAAGCCACTAACCATCAGATTCAGTGTTTACTGGTCCACTTGTTCTGAAATTTCCAAGGTCTGAAAGTAAAGACCTGTAAGTTTTCCACCATGATGTTTTCCGGTGACACAGGTTTATTCTGCAGTCTGGTGTATTTGGTTTCATCTGCATCAGTAGGTGTGTGTCTCCTCTTCCTATTTTGTTTAACATATAAATACCATTAAAAGCAGTGGAAAATAGCTCGAAGCAGCGTTTTCAGTTAAAGCTCAAACAAAACAAAATTGTGAAAGAAAAATGTTTACTTTTCAATTTTTGTAAGAGATAATGTACATTTTTGAAGTAGGACTTTGATGGACTTCTAATAGTGTTACACAAATTCCACAAAGCAGAGCTAAACCTGAATGGGACTGTAATACTGTGGTGTTTAGTGGATTAGCATGGGGTCCTCTGGTGTGCCAGATCAATGGCCAGCACCGGTACCTGGTGAGGTGGATGTGCTACACCCAGACATCTACACCAGAGTGACCTGCTTTGTGGCCTGGATTACAGCCTGTCTTAGGTGGGGTTCTGTTCATGAAGACTGAGCATGCCCACACCTCAGATTTATCATTACAGTACTGCAGTCACACTGTCACAACTTTCACCCCCTTGATTTACTGCAGCTGATAACCTGCATGAAATATATATGTTAAGCATTTCCTTTGAATGGATATTCTGCACTGTCTTTTTCGGAAGGCCTGAGCCGCACTCTCCTGTGTGTCCTGGATTCAGTCCTCCCAGAGGGCCATGCAGCAGCCATGGTGCCCTGGACAATGATCTCCAAAACCCAAACAAGGCAGCGTGTGACTGGATGTGGGACCACACAGGGCAGAGACAAACATCACCACTGCCCCACATTCAACCCCCACATCACCGCCACTTCATATCCAAACAGGACATCCACAGGGGATATGGATGTTGATGTCCATTAATGCAGCTGGGAATTCTGGGAAGAGCTCTCAGGCTTCCAGAGCTCTGTGACTCCGCAATGACGAGTGACATGTCAACAACCCATGTGCTTAGTTTCTGAATGGAAATGATTATTTCAAAACAAGCAAAATCTTCTCAAAAAAGACTTTTGAAAACAAATAAAAGTTTGTAAATTGCTTTAATCCTGTTCTGAAGCAAAACAATACTCAGTAAGTAATGAAGGTATTCTAAAACATGTTTAATGCTTATATTATCATAGAGGTGTGCAGGAACCGGTGAAAAATAGATGTGAAAGTACAACATACAATTCTACATAATTCTGCTTACAAATTACTATCATATGAAGGATAGCCATGGCACAGAAGTTACTGTTAGCTTTTTCACATCTACCCTGACTAGTAAGGGTAATTATACTGTTATGCCAATGCATACTAAGGTATACGCCTCACACTGACCCACTGGTGGGTAGACTCAATCTGAGAGAGAGAGAGAGAGAGAGAGAGAGAGAGAGAGAGAGAGAGAGAGAGAGAGAGAAGGGAGAAGGGGGGAGGGGGGTCAGAAAGGCGTGGGGGACATATTAGTAAGAGCCAGCTGTGTCATTCGTAGAGTCTGGAGAAACGTCGCTTTAGTTGATATTCTGATATTCAATATTACCACCAGAAAGAAAAGTCAGGAGAAAATCCACCCATCACTTAAATATATATTTTTTCTATTATATTTTTCATGCTTCCTGACAGTTCACCCACTATATCTACGCCGACTGTGCGCTGTGCAATATTCGTCTCTGTATAAGAAACTGTTCGTCATTTACTTCTTACACAACTAATCGGAAAACAAAGGTAAGATGACGGATGGTCGATTCTGGTGGGTTTTTTATTGTTTTTTTTCCCATTTAGTCGAATATGCGCACACTTGTGTTTACGTTGTGTTCTGCATTTTGTATAAATGTATGTATTTATATTTCAGTACACTTACGTGACTGTTTGGCGTAATTACCAGTTTCGTAGTGTCCTGGTAAGCTAATGAGGCGCTGCGGTAGTAATTTAGGTTACTCCAGTAAGGAACATGTGTCAGTCAGAATATCAGACAGTGATGTACTGACATGTTATTGTAAGCATTTCCTCGCAGTAAGATGCCACAGGTAATTTTCTAAGTCCACGGATCTGTTTGCGAGTGTGCCAGGAGGGTGTGTCCGAAACGCACTGTACAGTAGATGAAGCTGGTTACTACTAAAACGATCAATTTTATTTAAAACGCACATTTTATTTACCTGATTATTTGAGATTACAAAAAGTATTTATAACGGAGGGACGCATTTATCAATGGTGCATTCATAGGAAAACGTAAACAGTTGCCGCCTCCTCCTCGTAAACTACAATGGGTTGTAAAAATGATGGCGCGCCTGAAATGCCAGTTCAACTGGTCCTTGGAATAACTGAGGTCCAACGCACAACAGGTAGCGATCTCTGTAGTTTTCAGTCAAAGCATCGTAGGTAAGTCCCAAAAATCAAACGTTTTCCTTGGACAATTAGATTTCGTTATTAGTAATTTTCAACGTAACGAGCAATTTCATGACTTGACATGAATAGGTTCCAGCAGTATACGTGCCACTCCCACGATTATCCTCCGCCATTACATTGAAACAATCTGATGTTCTTCTATTCGATTTCCACTTTCCAAGCTACCTCAAGATACAATCTATCCGCCATGCTGCTGCGAGATCTGGGTACTTCTAGTAAATCACCTGGCGGGAATAGTTGCCATAGTAATAATCGTGCACACTGAGTGAAACACATCTGGCAGCGTGCCACTGAAAGGCTTGTTGTCATGGATACTTCATTGTTGTGATGTAGAGGTGTACATTTAGCCCTTGGCTCTGATGATGGGTTTTGCTCCTTGTGACATCCTAGAAACTAAAGACGTCTGTCTGATTGCCAGGATGGATTTAAAAACAACAAAACAACAAAAACAATTGCTCTCAATCATGTGTACTTAAATATTACATTCTAAATCAACGTTATATAATGTCTTATTTTTAATTTATATTTGAATACACTTTTTGGGCACCTATTCCTAATTTAAATTAGAAGAACTGGAAAGAGATTGCTGAAATGAAATACTGAAGGACCCCTAAAAAAAATGCTAGTATGCTAGTTTTTAAATTTCTTTCTGTTAGCCATGTAACCATTGTATTCTTAGTCCTACCAGAATCTAATGCCAGGACAATGTGAAAAACCCTCAGCCCCGAGCCAAACCGGCAGGGTTAGAGCTGTGGGCTCCAAATGTTTGCGGCTGAGTTCACAGCAGCATATGTGCTCTTCATCTTCAGTTTGAGAGAGACTGAGAGGGTATCTGACAGTATGAGATGGATTCATTTTGAGAAGCTGTTGCTTTTCATTTTTCAAAGAAAGAGCAGCCATGTGCGTGTGTGTGTGTGTGTGTGTGTGTGTGAAAGAGAATTCGAGAGAGGCTGCCCCATTTCTGAGATTATGAATATCACACCAACACTTGCTGTGCTTGCGCTAAAACATCTAGTCATAAGAGCTGTAATCACAACTCTGTTCTATTCATGCTGTCTCAGGACTAGCCAAATCTGTGATAACACAATCTCTCCTCTTCACATATGGCAAAACGGCCTTCCCATATGAATGCTGCCGACACTCAGTAATTCATGCACATTGGATGCCAACAAAATTGTGATATGCAAGACCTTGAGTGGGAGTTACCCCTGATGGGATATGGAATTAACTTAAGTAGAATCTGTCTGTATTTACATATACAAGGCATTATTCAGAAGTGAATATAAGTGTACATGTATTGGAATTGTCCCCTTTCACCTCCTCAGAGGTTGAGTAAGGCAGAGCTTTGCTGAAACCCAACACCAGCACACAGCTGGCAGCGCACCTCCCGGTCTCTTTAATGGTCCGTCACATGGCCACCTGTTGGATTGGGCTGTACTTCTCAGACCTGTAGTGACACTATAATGAAAGAATGCCGTTTCGTTATTGTTGGGTCAAGAAAGCATTCAGAATAAAAACCTAAATGTCTCGCATTCTTCTGACCCACTTGTCTGACATTTCTGCAAGGTTTTCTGCCCTCCATGAACTTCTCTGTGTGTCGTTTGTGTTGTCAGGTTTTGCTTCCTGGTGATGAAGGAAGTGATGCTTTGTTAAACTGCTAGTGGTTTGTGTTTACATTCCAGAAGGGTTTTGTATTGTATGGATATGGAGATGTGTGGGAGACGAGAGGTTGGAGACTACAGATGGTAGACTGAAGCCTGTCTGAGTGTAGACTGTCCGATTGGAGGCTGCAGTTTGGAGACTGAAAACAGTCTGACTGCAGACTGTCTGGAGACCACAGACACCACAGACTGTAGACTGAAGACTAAAGATCATAGACCGTCTGTATCTCTGCTTTGAATACTGTCACTGCTCTGTCCTGTTTTAAAACACCTAAGAGCACTGATAATTATGGCTTGTGAGGTTTGTATTCCTTCTGCTGTCAGTGGCCATTCGAGGGTGTCTGCAAGGTTGTAGTCTTTTCTATGGTTCCAGGAATCCTGAACACAACTACTGTGACCTTGACTAAGCAAGCGCCACTTCTGTATGAGGCAGAGGGCTCTTGCTCATCTGTAAAGACTCGTCCCATTTCTGATGTAGCTGGTAAGCCATTTAGCTGTTATCGGTCATATGACACTGGTATAGCTAGAGTGAGTGGTTGGCTGATGAGTCTGAAGTAGGGCCAGAAATGCAGTAAGCTACACTGTTCAAACTGTCCTCAAGATGGTTAGAGTGAGGTAACCCTAATAGCTTGAAAGGTCATACAAGGTGCTGTTCTCCACAGGACCCCTGAGCTTACAGGTTCATTACTGGGGGTTCATTATTGTATTATGTTGCACCTCTATTTCCCCATTACCATTGGCACTGATACTTTCTATATTTAACATAGTGATGTTGAACAGACCACTAAAATTATCAGAGTGTATTAAGAGAGTATCAGAGAGTATTAAGTGCTCTCTGTGGAGTTTTTCATCTCCAGTAAGAGCTTGTAATGGTAAAGGAAGAGTGATTAATGACCTGGTGGAGTCCTGCCTAGTACTGAGGTAAGAGAAGAGGAAAAATCACTCTCCAGATACACACCCTCCTGCTGTTGTTCATCTTCCCTACATGACCAGTTGGATTACCGTGGTTATAAGGGGAAAGGCTCTTCATCCTCCTGGTGTGCAGACAGGTGCCTGTATGCCCCAGACTCCCACACCCCCCCCATCCCCCTCCCCCATCACGCCTGTAACCAGTATGATGAACAGAAAGCTCCAACATGGAATACATGCACGTTTCTCGATCTTCATGCGCTTGTATTAGACATCTTCTCTGACCTGTTGTCATAGCTCAGATGTCATCGCATGTCCAGCACAGTTAAGGCACTGCCTAGGTCTTTAACATCAGTCACCAGATTTAATCATGAATCAAGCTCCAAGTTTGTAAGATTTTTCTAAATATTTTTGTATAAAGACAGGTATATAATGGCAGTAATACTCACATAGTTGTTTGTAAATAATGTTTTGAAATGATGGTATATGAAGAGACATTATCTATCCATGCCTGGCTATAATATTTGATTAATCTAATGACAATGATACAAGATCCCTATTAAGATCCCTGTGGGTAATCTTATCCAGCCATGGCAGGCATTGGCACCAACCTTTCATGTTGTTATGTACTTGTCTAGAATGAATAATCACGCAGGACGAATGATGTTCTTGGCTCTAGCTTTCGAATATAGTAACATGCCTAGCTACTGTAAGGTAACATTCATACTCTCTCACGTTTGCTGTCTGAACACTACAGTGTTACAGTGACCTCTAGAGTCCGTCGTGCAATATAGACACAACACATTCCCCATTCAAGAATAGCCCAATCTAGATATAAAGCAGCTAAAGGAGTGAGTTGTGTTAAACCAAAGTGTCAACAAGCATTGTTGATGCATGTTTTCTGCCGGTTATCCGTTTTGTATCATTTTACGTAGCGCTTCGATCAAAAAGGGAGGTCGTCTGGCTCCTCCTGGCGGGAACAAAGTGGTAGGTACCACATGCCCCAGGCCCTCGGGTCAGCGCCAGCGGCGACTGAACGAACGACTTGGGCTTATTTGCGTTAGACTGAAGGTTATGAAGCGGCTCATTTTGCTTCATGCCATTTTCTTTTCATTCGTCCTACTTTTTTTCCTGTTTCCTTGCTGAGTGCACACCCATTTGCATACCGGACTGGCGTATCTGTTGGCAGGCAGAGAGGTTAGGATGTGTGCATTCTTCTGCAGATGTATCTGAAATGGAGACTCGTTTGTATCACTTCATGACATTTTACGACTGCTGCTCTCTGCTTATTGCACTACCAAGTACTGTTAAGCACTATTGGTCTCCCAGTTATTACCAGTAACGTTTGGTATGTTTAATACAACAGTCTTGCTTGCTTTTCACTTTCAGGAATGCCAAGAACTCAATAGTTGTAAATTTTGGGTTGCTGTTGGTGACAACACACTCTGGACTACCATACCAGGAAGCCAGTCACCCATTGCGCACTTACCAAATGCACTAAAGCAATTTTGGTACTTACAAAACACATGAATGCAATATCGGCAGTCCATTAGTGTGAGTGCATAATGGCACTCCAGATAGCTATCTCGAATTGTCCAATAAATCGTTGAATAAATCAATAAAACAAAATATATATATATCAAAGAAATGGCACAGACAGGCTTTTTTTCAGATGACTGGCACAGACCTGGTCTTTGACCAGTGTGTCTATCTTTGGACACCAGGAGAAAAAAAAAAAAGTACACCCCTTGCTTGGTGCAGACATTGATTTTGGGAACATCATGCATCATGGAACATTTGGGAACATCAACTGCCTTGGTGTAGTGCAGTAAGACTGGTGCAATGAGGTGCGTTCCTCCGAATGCCTATAACCCTTCACGTTCAGCTTGTATCTCACCTGGTAGAATGGAGGCAGGGGCTTTCGAAGAGTTGAGGAACGAACAGGTAGGCTGGGCAAGCAGAGCATGATGGGAAAGTAGCAGCATGTTCATGAGATGGTACAATGGTCAGAGCTGTAGACGACAGGGTCACTGTAGTCATTTCTGATAGTAGTAGAAGGCAGAGGAAGACATCTGGAGTTGTAATACCCAGGTAGATCACGTAATTGAAACAAAGTGATTGTGCTAGTCCAGCACATAACATTACGATGCATTTTGCACCCTTGCTTGCAAATAAGGTGGTGCGTACTTTGAATTTCCAGCCCTAGAGGTGGGTTTTCCATTTTGCTACTGGCCCATGTTCTTTCTGCAGTTCTTAATGCTAAAGCGATTAGTTTGTGATGCAAAATCGATGGCACATTTCAATTTGGCTGGGTGTATTTGAGATACCATCGGTAGAAACACTTGTGAGCAGATGAAGGTTGTACGGGGCTTGAATGCCCACTTTACATTATCAAAAGCTGTTCTGGGACCAGTAAAGCTCAGCATAATTTCTCATGTATGCATGAAGTTGGTCAAAGACCAAGGTGAAACTGGGAATGAACTTATTGCACCAAGGCAATAGGCCTAGAGTGCAGTTTTGCAGCAGGGTTAGGACATGGAGAATGGCAGGAAGGTCTTCTTCATATGGCTGGTTGCATGTGCTGTGAGGGTGTGATGCAGAAAACGCAAAAGTCGATTGGTGGAAGCAGCAGTTTGAGAGTGCAGAGAGCGCTCACACTCATTGGATGTGATGAGACTTTGCACAGTCATGTGTAAGAGCCAGTGTTCAAAGCCAAAGGGGAGCTTGTGGAGGTCCAGGAGAAGAACAATGGGATAATGGAGGCTTCTGTCCATGACCTTCATGCGCTGCACCAGGTTTAGACAAGGCCATAGATAGTGAGGGATTCTCAGGCAAACATTTAGCTTGCTCACTTGTGTTCTCAATCTGGGTGGCAGTTGTAATTGCATCAACTCTGATTCTAATAATAAATGTCTCACGTGTACAATTGCTAACTGCATGTTCAACCAATTAATCTCATATCAAATCATCCATGTTGCCCTCAAACCCACTAATTCATTAGAGATGGCACAAGCTTCCTGGAAACATACTTCTCTGCCACCACATTGACTTCAGTGATGACATCCCTCTACATAGGACCCCCTCACTGATTTATTAACAATATGAAGTCTAAAGGAGGGAGTGGTGGTCTTAAAAAAACAAAAAAACTGAAAACACTCACCCAGGTGATGAGTAACGAAGCTGGTTCATGGGGCTGTGGAGGAAATGAGTTTGGGAAAGGGGATTGTGTTTGCAGCTCACATCTTGATTCGGTTCAGCCGTTTGCGCACAGTTTCATTGTCTGCAGTTTGGGTATGCTCTCATGTAGAACGAATCTCCGGGCAGGAAGGATGGTGAATTGAATTTTACTCTTTGAATGCAGTAACACGTAAATACACATTCTTCCTCTCACTCTCACTGTCCGAACACTAGTGTAACAGTGAACTCTAGAGTCTGCCATGAACTACAGACCTAACTGAGGCACCAACATTATATTGATTATATAGAGTCTATATAGGATTATATAGAGTCTAGTATGACAACTGCTATATCCGAGCCTCTCCTATCACATCCCATCTATGATGTCAATAAATTCTACAATCACATCTCTGATATATCCAAGACTATCCTATGAAATTATATCTCTGAAATATCTGTGTTGTTCCTGTGATATGCAAGAGTCCCTATGACATCATGTTTCTGATAATAGTTGAGCCTCTCTGCTAATGACCTTGGTTTTTACTGCTCTCACATTCACTGTTAGGAAACTGTGAAGAAAGCATGTTAGCATGCCGTAAGGAAGATATGAAACAGTGAGCCTAGTAGACAAACAGATTTTAATTTGCATTTGTATAATATTCTCTATAAAGTTGTTTTCAACTTTTATTTCTCTTTTATTTATTAAAAGCATTTATTTAACACTTTTCTAAATACAGGAGGTGTGTAATCCAGGTTCAGAAATTAAAAGTCCCCGTATTTTATTCAGGCTCCCTGCATTGCATTACATTGTTTGCATTGATTCCATGAACTAATTTTACCCACTGGCTTAGTGCTAATTAGAAAATCCAGGAATCTTGAGCAAAATCCTGGTAAAGATTTATTTTATGAGCGTGGATTACCCACCTCTGCTTATGTTTTGCAAGTGCAGTACAAGTAGTAAAGAGTAGAGCGATGGATAATTGGATTTTTTTGTTCTCCCTTGTGACTAAAGGTGACTAAGATGATAAATGAATGACAGACTGGGTCCTAACAGAGGCTGCTGGTTTTTAATCAAAGCCCCTACATGCTTTGACACCCTTCATGCTCTGAACCCCGTGACAGTCTCTGCCACCCCCCTCCCGACGTCCTCCGACCCACCTGTCGTCCTCTGACTCACCCGACATGCTCTGACTCACCCGACATGCTCTGACTCACCCGCCAGGCTCTGAGCTCCTTTGCACCCTGTGTGAAGCTGGGTCACCAGTGTTGCCTTGTTTATTAAGAAGTTTGTGCCGTGGCCAAACGGGAGTGATATTCCCACTATGTGCAGTTTGTAATTGGTGCTCCCAGACCATGACCAGGGTTTCATGTTCATAAGTGGTGCCCTGGGAGGTCAAAGTGGTTGGCATTCAACATTGGAGAATATACAAAGACTGGCCACAACATTACACTCACCTGCCTAATATTGTGTAAGTCCCCCAAGTGCTGTCCAAACACCTCTGACCCATTTATGCATGGATTTGACAGTTTGGCTCTTGTCAGAGTCACTCCAAATGTTTGCCAATTTCTCCTGTTTCCAGCACATCATCGAGAACTGATCACCAAAGGAAGTGCTGCTGAAACTCATGCAAGATTACAGTATGCTGGAAAATAAAATAAAAGTCTTTTAAGTACAATAGTACAGATGAAAGACATGTTAATTACGTTCATTAAGTGTCAAACATTACTATGCCACCGATTTTCATGATTTGTAAGATGCTTTTCATGTGGTTATCATCATCACTTCTTATATAAAGACTAGCACCATATTATATATGATCTTAAAATTGTTACAAATAATGATTTTAATAAAATCATTATAGTCATTCTTAACAAAATCTTAAATTACAGTTTATTGGTTTAAATCATAGCCTCAAAAAATATAACATGTTACCAGTGAGCATATCTTTTTACATATTTAGTCATAATATGCCTTGATTCTGCTGTAAATAAAAACATTTGAAAACTGTAATCAATGAGAACCAATTCAGTTAAAGAAAGGCAAAACAGCTGATTTGATCCTTTTTACCCTTATTCATAAAAATTATGTCCCTTTTTGTTAAAAATCTATTTAATAAAATCCTACTAATAATCTTGACATTGAGACAGTAATGTTTAAGCTATTAAAGGCAGTCTAGCGAAAAGTTGTCTGGATGTTTCTCTGGTCTCATGTTTCTCCAGCATGATGTACCTCACCATGAAGTTATAGTAACTTAGATCTGTGCGTGAGTGAATAGGTTCAGAAACTATATTCAAAGTTAGTCTTAATCCCTTCAAAGATGGTGGAGAATTCATGTGAGATTTAAGGAAATTGTACCTTAGGTGACGGTGTCCGTGCAGTTTAGGTCTTCTCATCACCTTAGAGGATATTATTCTGTACTATTGACCTTTATAGTTTTTTTTGTCCTGATAAGAATGATTCTCCTTCTAGGGAATAATGGCATCCATCCACAGGACCTAGGACTCACTGAATGGGCTTATGGGTAATGAAACTGATGTACATTTTGGCTGTAGCACTCAAAGGATGCCAACAAAACTGAACATCTATGGGAGACTGGACAGGACAGGTGTGTTTGACAGCACTCTGTACCCCCCTCCCCCCCACCCAATCATCAATAATAATTATTGGAATATACTTTGGAAGAATCAGTGTTCCACCATGGCGTGTCTCTGGATCAGGGGAGGATAATGTAGTGCTTTTTAATGCTCATAAAATCAAAGAAAGAAACAAAGCAGATGGTCCCACATCAGGGTCCTCTGCTCCCTTCCTATGGTCGTTTCAGTGCTGTCCCCAGGGTAGGGATACTTTAAATGCTGTGTATTGTGTCTTACAGATATGGCATACTACTAAAATATAACAGGATGAGTGATATTTAAAGAAAGTAGCAAACATATATGAATGTAGTAAGTCGTTTTAAACCTGCTGGTGAACCGGTCAACTTCAACATCTTGATGCCCATAAACAATTCAATGCCATATAGTCTAGCTGATCAATGAACCAATCAGATCTGCAGTTACATTAGCAAATAATGAAACATCGAATGATCAGAGCATGAGCCTTTGCGGTCAGAGCAAGCTGGAGCACGTTTCTAGCTATCAGATTTATAGACAGGAGAAATTCATAACTTCTCTGGGGCCTTAAATGCCAACAGACCTGGTACATGTAATTTCTCATTAAATCTTGTATATTTAGCACCAAGCCAGAAGGGCAGGGCAGTTGTGTTTGTCTGGTTTGCTGTGTGATCATGTCCTCACTTTCTCACTGAATCGATTCTCCTTTTGTTTTCCTCCATAACATGGCATGAACTGTCTGCAGTGATCTAAACTACACCTTTCATGCCATGTTGTTTTATGAGTAGCAGTTTATAGTTGGTGCATGAGTAAATAGTTGTGGTATATTTTACTATCACATCAATATATTATAGCTGAGGTTAGTCTAAATTGTGTTTACATTTGACTTTTTTTGTCAAAAAAAGGAATCTAACCTGCTGACAAAAATAACATACCTCAAGTGTCCCAGTTTGAATTTTTACCATTCTACTTTTAGTGGTCTCTGCTCATATATATATATATATATATATATGATTCTCTGCATATCTTGACTCAGTTCGTAAACATGAGTTCCACTGACTCTTAGTAATACTCTCTCTCTTCCCCTCTCCCCCCCCCCTCTGTGCAGTTGCCATGGAAACAGTTCTCTTTTTCTGTTCGCTCCTAGTCTATGTGGCTGGTAAGTGCCCCACCCACCCAACGTTGTGTGTCCATTAGGAATATGTGAGTGCACAGAAGGCAAATGAATGGAGTTCATCATAACACTAGACACACACATTAGACACACACACACACACACACACACACACATGAAGACTACTCTGCACCACATGCCCTATGGCCTAAAACCACATTGGTCTTTAACCACTAATGTTCTTATATATATATATGTGTGTGTGTGTGTGTGTGCGTGCATCTGAACATAGTGGATGTGTCTGTGTTAATCTGTGATTTATTGTGTTTGCAGAATGCTCTGTATTTTTTTTCCAGACAAAATTTCATCCACAAAAATTAGTCCATCCATTTAAATCCAGTTCTCCACAGGGAGAAATCTCACTCCCCACCCAAGTAGGACAGGGTTCCATCTCTGCACACGGTTTCCTTGCCTACACTGTGCGATAGCAGTAATGGATTAACTTCACTTCATGTTAGTAAACAGACTGCACCCATCGTTTCCTATAGACACAGCTACCTGCTGGCCTTCTGTGGCTCTAGTCTCGGCTTCCCATCTGTTCACCTTCTTTTCCAGTATATTGATATGTGTAGAATTCTCTGGAGACCCTCCTGCACTTCCAGTATTGCATGGTCTCTTCTTACCCTACGTGTTCCACTCCCACACTAGCAACACTTAAATAAAATGATCTGGCTTTGCCCGTTTCTTACCCTTTATGTAGCCTTGTAGACATTTTCATATAATACACATCTGCCTCAAATCACATACTACTGGTTCATATAAAAAAGGGGGTGCACAGGAATGTTAAGATCTGTGTCTTTAAATAAATAGTTTTTTTTGGGGGGGGGGTTATACAAGATTAATACTGACACTACTACAAGTACTTCTAATCATCATCATCATCAAAGACAGTGGCATAGCTCTAAAGCCACCCTGTTCTACAGGGCTGTTCTTGTTCCCTCAGGCCAGCTGAAGACCACACAGCTGAGTTTAACATTTCTGTAGGTCATTTTTTCAGAAGCTGCAGATATATTACCACGTGACTTTCACCAGCGGAGCTGTAATGGGAGATAACTGACAGCTCAAGGCTATTTAGCATTTGAAATTACTTACTGCTCCATTGTTAGTGAAGATACTTTACCAATTTCATTCAGTATTCCAGTCCATTTGCCACTTGTTAAACACACACACACACACACACACACACTTACAACAGCATTCAGTGGAAGTGAGCCTGTAGAAATGAGCAGTGGCACATCACTGATGTTTGGCTACGTGAAGTGCCAGCTGAACACAGTCACTGCCAGCTATTCTAGATAGCAACTTGTCATCGATATATATTTACTGAATTATTAACTCAGCCATTGTAAAATGATTTCTATTATCTAGGCTGTGTTAATATTTGCAGGTTGTTTTTGGCTAGAAGACTTGAATGCCAAATAATACAAAGCAATATAGAAAACCAAACAGCACAAAGCAATAAAAGATATGCACTGAATTTCAAATATTTGGTCTGTCATTGCTAATACCAAAAGGCTGCGTGGTGTTTTGCCTTGATGTTCTGAGTCATGCTTATATACAGATATTTCTATTCTATTATATATCTATATATAGATAGATATTTCTATTCTATTATTTCTATAATTCTATTATTACGAGCCAAATCTTTGATTATGTTGCACACCGTGGACAAAGGAACATCAAGATCTAATGGAGATGGACTTGTAACCTTGAGATTGTTGATATAGTCCTCAGACAGTTCTGTTCTCCTCTTTGTTCTTCACTTAGTGTGGCACACACAGACACACAATGCAAACACAGTCAACTTCTCTGCTTTTGGTCAGGTTTCAGGCGTGATGTTTATATTACACACACCTGTTACCCATTTCTTACCACAGGTGAGTTTTAAACGAACTAGGAGTGTAAATTTAATTTCCGTTTACTTTTCTTATGGGTTAAATAGTTAAATTTTTACTAAATTAAAATTAAACTAAATTTTTACTAAATTAAATAGTAAAATCCCTTTATTAATTATTAATTTTTCTGTTACATTGTGGCTGTATTAGAACAGAAATAGAACCGAATGCACTGCATTGTTGTAAGTGACCTCCACTGAGCACAGGGCATGAGAAGCAACAGCTGGCTGAATTTGATGCCTTGGCCTGAGTTTTCAAATGACATAAAAAAAAAAGCATTTTATTTAGCAAAGGCTGCATCACCATAATTAATGAGTAGCAAAACTAGCCTTTATGAAATATGATTAAGTTTGGATTTTGTTCTCAGTTGGAACATGATAAATGTACATTGTATATAAAAATAGAAATAGAAAATGGTTTTGATGCATCACTTTTTATTTGGCATGGTCCAAAACTTTTTCCATACTTCCGCAGCAGTTTAACAGGCTAAAGTTAGCCAGAGAGCTAACAGGCTACACATTAGCAATAGCTTTTGTTTTAAGAACACTGCTGTTCCTCCAGTATTCATTTCTCCAAACACATTTAATCTAAATGTACGTTTTGAAATGAGCAAATTATATCATTGCTTAGTGCCATTTTTCTCCATTTGCTCAGCCTTAGTGACGGCAATAAATCTGTCAGCTGCTTAACACCTTGTTGGCAGAGTACAGAAACAAAAGGTTTTAATGATGATACTGAAAGATTATTCACAAGATTATGATCACTTACATGGACTAACATGATAAAAAAGGCTCATTCTGACTATATTGGAGTCTTTAAAAGGTTCCCATGACCAGTTCTGCTTCAGCAGTGAGAAATGGTGCAGGGAAAAAGCTGAAAGATGACGGAGCTGCAGGAAAAAAACCATACATTACTTACTTACACTACTTACATACATACTTAGTTTCCTTATCCGCATGGAGAAAATCTCTAAAAGTTTAACGACATGTAATGATTCTGGTTTTTCTCTTTTTCTCCCCATTTCACTACTTCCTGTGTTCTTCACCATAGCTGCATCTGAAGCCGATGCACAAGGTAAGAACCGTGTGGGTACCTTTAACTGTTTACTTCCTCATCCCTGTTTGTGAAACATCTTCCAGTAACCCTGAATACCTGGAGGAGGGTATAAGGAGTGTTCAGACCAGTTCACATTGTGTGGATTCACACATCATGTGAATGTTTTTAGTCTAGAGGACCAAAAAGAAAGAAAGAAAGGAGGGAAAAAAACATTACAAGATTGTTTGTGTGCTTGATTTAGCACAACGCTACACATACGGTAGCTTGTGCATCCCTTGGTTTCGATTGTACTCTTCTGCTGTGGCTCCCACCAGCTCATGGTGGTCCTAGCATTTGATCTTAATTTAAACGTGCAAGTCTCAAAGTGGAGATACTTGTGAAGACAGTTTTCACAGTGCTGTTCATTTTTCTTTTTTTTATCTTTTTCAGGTGGAAAGGAAAACAAATTGGATCCATTTGATTATGGTAAGAGTTACATCACAGGCAAAGCTTGCAGAATCTGTACAGGAAGTTCTGGTAATTCAGACCTAGCTTCGAAAGGAAGGCTTTGCCATGGAAATTAAATACACATTCAGGTCTAAATCAGAACTGACCACTTACATCACAAACTGCATACATTACATCATATGATGTAGAACAAGGTACAACTTGATACATTTAAGATTTTTTATTTCAAACTTGTTTGCGTTGCATTGATATTCCATATCTTTCCCAGATTATGAAAGTTTGAGGATTGGAGGTTTGGCATTTGCTGTGGTGCTCTTCGCTCTGGGTGTCCTCCTCATCCTCAGTAAGATACAACACTGTAGACATGAAGTCTTAACTCGCAAGCTGGAATTACAAATAACATGCAGAAAGCTGGAAAGCATGAGTTTGATAACGGAGTCTATTGATGCATCACGGTTAGGTTAGCTGTGATATTTTAACTCGTACGTCTGTGTGAACTGCAGGCCGCAGATGCCGCTGCCGTTTTAGCCAGAAGCCCAGGTAAATCCCATGACCCTGTGTGTGTGTGTGTGTGTGTGTGTGTGTATACACACTAGTGAAATCCTATTAAATTCAACTGAAGTAAGCAACATTTTGTATTAGATATGCCCAGAAATGTGGAAGACCACCATGCTGTGGCTTTAGTGATTAGCATTATTACAGCTTCACATTAAGATTAACAGACGTGTTATTTTCTGTTGCCAGATTAGGCTTTGTAGATTCTAACATGAGCCAAATGTCCTGTGAGGAAGTCTTCACAATTGCCTGAAAACCTTTTTGCAGTTGGTCTATATTACAGATTGTGGAGAAAAAAAATGTTTGTACAGCTATAATAAGGCTATAGATTTTGAAGTTGGACATTCAAAGTAAATCAAGTCCCAACAGAAGTCTATGGTTCCTGTGACAGTAAGGGAGCGGAGGGTAGTACTGGAGTGGAAGAAGTGTTATCCTCCATAACGTAACAAGCACGTAGAGAGTAACGTTACTATTGGAAATAGAAACGAATAATAAAAGCAATAACTTCAAGATGCTTCAACTTGAGTTCGTGTCAGACAGTTGTGGTCTGAAATAATACAGGAGAAAAAAAAACAAAAAAAAAACCCCAACAATTAGCACTATAGCCATGAACATAAGGATTATTATCCTACCACTTGGCATAACAAGTGCTAATGTAACATGGTGGTCCAGCAGAGGTGGGGTATGAACATGGGTCTGTAGATGGTGAGGCTGAGGGCAACTGGATGAACTACCACAGGGTTTTTGTAAGGTAGGGCCCAAATGCCTAGAAGAACAAAGGCTGCCAGGGGAAAACTGGCTCTCTCAAACTCGTGAGGGAGGTTGACTGAACTCAAAAGTAATCCCCCCCCCCCAAAGGAAAGCAAACAAAAGAACCAAAGGGAGAAAGGACAGGCTGGTCCTTTAGATCAGGTCTAGGGTTAGAAAGGGTTAGAGAAAGGCACTACCTGAGAAGCGGAAAAAGCTTAAGTTAGACAGAAGAGATCAAAGGAACGCAGAAGATAAACTCTGGAGCTCCTACCCAAAGATTACCGGCCAGTCTATTGCCAAAACTTTGAACAAAGACTCAACAATGTGAGCCTCTTTCCCAGCCCTTATAAAGCCATCCGAGCAGGTGTAGTTCATTTTGCTTGATTGGCCCGTCGGCTCCCCCTAGTGGTTGGTGGAGGCCTAGCCCTGGAGCCAACCCTTACATTGATTACATTGAATATTTAATTCACTGATGCCTTAGGAGCCCTGACTGTAAATAAAAGAATTCAGCCTTGAAACACAGATACTTGTTTTGGTCACTGCTGTCACTGGACATACGTCTCCTGTGCTGCTTAGAGTCTCTGTTACAGTTACTGCCAAGAGCTGCAATTAGCATTGTGCCCAAATGTGTACAGAAACTCTTTCACCGGAATAATGAAAATGGACTAATAGGACCAAACATTGTCCCCAGATGTATTAGATCAGTATGAGAGACTTGGGTGCTCAAATATTTGTTATCTATTGTCTTATTCTATGATGTTTAATTCTGTGTTTATAACTTTCCCAGGGTACCAAATGACGAGGAAGCCCAAGCAGAAAACCTGATGGCGTCCAAGGGTGAGATTAAACTACATTTACAGATTACATCAGAGTAACAAATTACACTACAGTTACAGATTACAGCAGATTACACCAAACAGAGTTTCAGATTAAAGTCTTAGTGTGCTAGCACATATATAGTCTTAGTGTGCTAGCACATATATTGTCTTAGTGTGCTAGCACATATAGGAATGGACACGTAAAGAACAAAATAATACAGACACCACATGAAAAAGGGCTTTAAATTTGAAGCAGCTAAATTACACTTTTGAAGGCAGCTGACCTGGCTCAACATCAGCTAGCACTGCAGGTCAGCAACTATAGACTACTGACAGCAATACAGCAAGCGAGTCTTCGTTGCTGCATGAAGCAGTGAACAATGCATGAAATATTAGTGCACAAACTGCACTGTGATCAGTCACAAATCAGTGAAATGAAACTCATGACAACAGCATCAAATATGGACAGTGGCCACAAATCAAACCTCACCAAAAACACACATTTGTCCATTTCCGTTTCCTGAATATAAAACGAGACTTGGCAATTAGCTCTGCAGTGTGTCGTCTAACAATGTGATTTATGGTTCACATGCAGAACCAGCGTTTACTGGACAGTGTAGCTCCACCTCATGTGAGAAAAACAATTATTCGAATATTTAGTTTTTGCTACAATGACCAGAGTTCTGCTCTTAAACAAATCTCTCAGCAGTTCCTTACTTAAATCCTACTTAACAGACTGCTATCAATTTGTATAAATCTGAATTATTCAGAGCAGTCTCAACATTAAGACAAACAGGCACATCATTAATATAAAAATGAAATTAAAGTGGTATAGACCATTGGGAGACACCAGTTAAAATAAGGGCAGTAGATTTATGCATTTTTAATATTCATAAGTTTTTAATAGTCAATTGCTTTTTTTGTTCTTCTCACTTTTTAAAGCCTCTTGGACATGTCGATAATCATAGTGTTGGCTTTCATGTTTATGCTGATGGTGTGCAGTTATATATTAAGTTCAGCCAGATTCACCAGCACAGCTGTGTAACATGGTAAACCAGTTTAAACACATAAACGTTTGGATCACCAGATATTTCCTTCAGGTCTCTAATTTAAAAAAAAACAAGCATTGATTTTGTGCACCATATCTGGTCCTTGATGCATCGTTTAAGTCCCAAAAAAGTGACATTACAAACTTTACTAAACTCTATGTAAAACTTTACTAAAACTTTATGTAAAATTTGTCCTGGCTGCCTGTTAAATTCGGCATTAACTGCACTGTCATGCTCCTCGCGTTTAAGGCCTCTTTAATGACAGAGTTCTGACATGGCTGTGGTGATCATCCTACAGTCTGCCCCACTCAGCAGGGCTCACGTGCAGCTCCGTGAGAGAAGTTTCTCTCTAACCCTAACCCTAGCATCAGGACTGCAAGCTTGCATATTTAAAAGAATTGCCAGTTTAAAGAATTGCTTGTTGAGTCTGGCCTATTCTGAGTCGAGAGATTCTGCTAAATCATCTCTATCTGTTGTTCTTTTTACTTAAAGCTAAGGAAACCCCAAAAGAAGAGAACTGAGACTTATGCGGGTAAGAAAGAAACATGGCTAATGTGCAGTTACAGGGCAGAATAGGTTGACCAAACATAGTTAATGAGGAAAACACAAACTAGCATGGCTAATTTTAAATAGAAGATAAGGATACTTGTTAAAGACAAATATCTTTAAATAGTGTCTATTCATTTGTTCTTTGTCACATTTTTGTGTTAAAATTATAACAAACCTTTCACCCCACAGATCACTTGAAACAGATACACATAGCCATGACAGAATGAGATTTTCGGCAGTGTTTGTGACGTTGATGTTGATCGCGGTCAGCTGCTGTTGGGATGGAGAGGACAACACCGGGAGGAGAACACAGCTGGAGTTAAAGGCGGGCCTGTATCTGTGTATAAACCTCTAGCCTTGTCATGTGACCAGTTAACATATCTGTCCTTGTTCATTTGTGCTCTTCTTGCGCTGGTCTGTCCAGAGTGAGTTGTTGTAGAGAATCTAGCCACTACTACTTGCAGGCTGTTAATGATAATACTCCTTCCCAGCTGAGCTCATGTGATTGGTTTAATTTGTAGGGTTTCACTTTTTCATTTTTATATATATATATATATATATTTTGTTGTTGTCAATGGTGTGTTCACATGTAACTGAGATATGTTAAAATATATATTTGAATATACATGCAAAATACATGTGTATGTTTGTATGTGTGTGTGTGTGTGTGTGTGCGGGTGTGTGTGCGTGTGTGTGCACCTGCGTGTTTGGGAAAAATCAAGTTTGTAAGAGTATGTGCACGTGGCTGAAAAGGCCATTTTACCTGACAATTGAGTGATAGTGTGTGTGTGTGTGTGTGTGAACATACCTCCCGACAATCTGCCAATTAACAGCACCCATATCACAGAAGCACAGAAACAGTACCACCACTGTGACACAGGGGGCGCCACACCACTGTTCTCTAAATCAGCTGTTTCACTGCCCAGCTCTGTGCCTGCTTATGGACCCTGTGATCCACTGTTGTCTAGACGCCAAGGTCACAGAAGCACTTCATCTCACCATAGTGCCACCAGCCTCAGTCCTCCACTCTCCCATTTCGCATGTAGCAACACCCAATGATTCTCGAAATACACGTCTATTTACAGATGTTCTGCTGTGCTCCCAGGTGGTTTTGGAGACAATGTGATTTTTGTGTGTGTCTGTGTTGTGCCGCACATTATCTGTGGTAATAAGCCTGAGAACTGTAGGCTAGAGGTCAGCTTGAAAAGAGAAAAATGCATTTACCATTTAGCACATTTATGCTGGACTGAATATATCTTGAGTCAAATACAATGCTAAGTATTTTAGAAAATGCTGTGTTTATTAGAAAATGGTACTTATAAATACATATTCTGTAAATCTTTGTGCAGCTGTATTGTATGACTGGGTTTTGTGTTTTTACATACCAAATAAAGGCTGTCTGTGTAAAGTGTGTGAGAAACGATTTTTCTTCAAAACTTAACCCAACCACCAGTGCTCAGTCAGTACTAACTCAGTACTAACAGGAGGTCAAAGTCAGTTGAGGATACTGATCTTGCATTCTTTATCCTTTCTTCAAAATCAGGTCACAAAATGGCTGTCGTTCCTTGTGTGTATGGGACACATTGTTACATGATAAGAGTGTTGCTTCCAAAGGTTGGTGAACACAATATAACACAAGCAGAGTTTTATAACTGTTTGAAGGCCATTCTTTATGGGCTTATAAACGTGCTTGACTGGGGGTGGGGGAGTGGGCGAGGAGGGGCAGCTGCATTTATTGCCACAAAAGAGGCAAGGCAGGGAGGAGCACACCTTGGTCAACAAGTTGAAAAGATTTTCAGACCAGTCCACATCTTCACTAGGACAGGGAAACTATTTGTGACTGAGGTAAGTGGGGAATAATTATTTATGGCAAACGAATATCCATGCGAACTACATGTCACTCATTTATAGGCTGTTGTCTGGTTGGCTGTCATGTCTCGATAGCAAAAAAGAACAGAATTTTCAGTTGATGTCCTGTCAGCACTCTACCTACTACAGGCCTACAGGAGTGTATAAATGGAACGTCACTTCAACAATCCAATAACAGCTGCAACTCCATGTCTGTGCTTATTAACAATATTTAGAGTTTATAGAGATTGAGTTTGTCAGTTAAACTACATGATTCCTACAATTACAAAGAAAATTGGGAATTTCTGGCTACATTATAATACCAGCCCGATCATACATAATTATGAGCATAAAAACTTGCTCAGACAAGTGTGTGTTGACAAATTTATTTTTAAACAAATGCTGAAAATCTTTAGAGACATGGCTTTGACAAGATGAATTAGTGCCCCAATTTATTTATGAAAATGTGGCCCAGCAATAATCTTTAATGTATTTACATTTCTTATGAATGATTAAAGATTTCCCCAACAGAATCACATGTGAAACATAATGTTCTGACTGATACATATATAATTATGCATATATAATGATACAAATATGACTGATACATATATAATTATGTATATATAATGATGCATATATAATGACTGATACATATATAATGATGCATATATAATGACTGATACATATATAATGATACATATATAATGTTTTTAATATATGATGGATTGCCACTGAATTGCCAGTAAAGAGTGAGCAAGATTTACAGAATGGCTTTCTTTACAAAATATAAATAAGTATTTCAATATATACTTATTTACTTGTGTGTGTGTGTGTGTGTGTGTGTGTGTGTGTGTGTGTGTGTGTGTGATTCAGTGGTGGGAGGTACCATAGTTTTAGTTTTTGTTTCATACATATTTAGTATTTGTTGTGCTATTTAAGGTAAGTTGTCTATTTCAGTGTGTACAGGCTTGACATTCTCTTTTCAATACATGCTCTGTTCACAGAAACGAACCTGATTGGACTTCTCTCTAACAGACCTGGTTCTGTTGACTTAAGCGTGGATGTTTCCACTTCATTCCTATTAAAGGCAACAAACATAAGCAGAGGTTTGGTGTTCTGTATTGCCACCTACACTGAGAGAGTCAGCATGTCTTCTGGAGGAGGTGAGTCTTGAGTACAGTCTTACAGCGTACATTTATGAGCACTGTAATCAAGATGATTTGATAAAAGAAGGAGCAGAAGATATGTTGCCTTTCTAAAATTCAGAATGAGCTTATGATACAAACACCAATACTCTGTGAGTTAATTAAACATGGTGCGCAAATTGTTCAATGGTGGTGTTTGTAAACAATATAATGAATCAGTTCATATTTTAATGAATTATTTCATATTGGAATGAATAAGTTTGTACTGAAATGAATCAGTTCATACTGGAATGAATCAGTTCATACTGGAATGTGAAAGGTTAAGAAAAGTTCTCCAAGGCTCCTAAGAGAGTAGAGAAAAGGCGTTTCACTGTGAAATAATAGGCTGCTGGTCTATGTTCTACAGTCAAAATGGACAGAAACTGAACAGTAAATATAATCAATGAAAAAACAATGAAAAAAAGCCCATGTCTTGTCCATGACTGTATTCACAGTGTGAACCACGATCCATGTGAGTACACTCACTCCACCCCCTACCATCATCAAAGCACGTTTTCCCTAAGAGTAAAGTTTCAAAATGAGGTATTACAGCAATACGTATTAGAGAATTTAGTCCTTTAACAATATTATTGTAAACAAAAAGACTCATATCTTAAATCCATAAGGACTGATATATTAAGAAAATCCAATATGTATAACGACTGAGGCACGAAACAGAAGCTGATAGACTGTGTGCCGTTTGAAATTTGACATGAAATTCACCGTCAACCTCTACAAGAAGGCCAAAATTCTATATTGTTTAGACAGGCAATAATAGAATTCCCCATAGACTAGCAAATGATTAGACTGCTCCAATTTCCAGTGCTGTAAAATCTATTTGTTATTTTATTATTACTTTGCATTTAACAAAACAATACAGTGAATACGAAGGTAACTATTCATAACTCATCACCATTTTCCATAAGCTGATTTGCATATTAGCAGAGTTGTGTTTTAGTCACATGCTAGCAGTGCGGCGCTTACAAACAAGTGAGGCACCAAAATTTCCCCAGGGGAGACCAGCTTCCTCCGTTAACACTGCCGTCATTAAGGCACTGTCTGTCAGCACAGCTGGACAGAAGTAGGCCATGTATCTGCTCTGGCAACTATATAAAGGCCCAGAATCCTTCAGGGAATCACACATAAAATACAAGTTAATGAACAGCACATTCTGTACGCTCCTGCATGGACGCAAACTATCGCTGAATGCCGCCCAGTACCACAGAGTGCAAATGTAAATCAGTAAACAGAAGGATGTCAGGCCTGTGCTTCCATGTGTTTTGGGTTGTAAAATTCAAGTTCAGACCTGAGTTGCAGCAGTCTGCATACTCTCAACCCTCAGGAAAACTTTGAATCTACCACCAGCCTATAGAAGTGAGTCTGTATGGGGGCCTGCTGGGGACACACACATATATGGTATACACATATGATAATTCTCTTCATGTGACCATGTTTTATGTCTCTCTGTCTCTCTCTCTCACTCTCTTTCTCTCTCTTTCAGCACCTGATATGGACCCCGATGCCGATTTTGTGTACGGTAAGAAAAAATAAATATCAGAATATGGCTTAGACTGACAGAGAAAGGGACCAGTTTGAGGACATGTGCCACTTTTATGCGATGTGTTGCAGACTATAAGACTCTGTGCATCGGGGGCTTGTGTTTCGCTGCTGTGATTGTGGTTCTGTCTATTCTCCTACTGACTGGTGGGCGTTATTCCTCTTTATGTTTTTATATTTTTGCTCCAATCAAGCATTCAACGATTCTGAATAACTTGTAACTCTCTCAGGTAACCGCATCCGTAGGTGTGGCAGGTCTAAGGTAAGTGTGGGTGGGGTCTAAGGTAATTGTGGGTGGGGTCTAAGGTAATTGTGGGTGGGGTTTCTTTCATCCCATTGTTTGCTTGTTGGATGTATTTGCATTAACAAATGTACATGGTGACATCTAGTGGTAAGAGATCAATACAGAATATGGATTATAAGGATCAATGACAAATAAAGTTAAATAATGTTGAACATGATCTACTAAAGGTAATAGTAAAGAGTATATGTTTGTGAATATGTGTACTAACCCTATTTTTTGTGTTTGTGTTTTGTATGTGTTTTAGCATAAGCCAGTCAGTGATCAGACAGAGCACTAGCACTGCTGAAACACTGCCATCCGTACACGACCTGGTCCTGTTAAAAGACGTGCGCTGCTTTACAGGGCTTTACAGAAGATACCTTGATAAAATTCAAAACCTCCATGTGGTTGAGGTCAATGTTATACAATGTTGTTGTGACTCAGGAGATGTTCAGGGTCTCTCATTCTTGTGTGAGTTTGTTTTTTTTTGGGGGGGGGGGCATGCACTGTGACTTCATTACATCTGCAAGCTGTATTCATCAGCGTATATTTCAAACAACTCACATTCTAGAGTCTGAACGGAACACAACAGTCTACGATAAGTGCCCATTTCAGTAAACGTTACCTAAATAAATATGACCACAAATGACTAAAGCTTGAGTTCACTGCTATGCCAGCCAGGTCCTGTGTGTGTGATCAAGTGAGGATGTGACTGTGTGTGCATGTTATCATGTGAGGATGTGATTGTGTGTGTATGTTATCATGTGAGGATGTGATTCTGCATGTTATCACGTGAGGATGTGATTGTGTATGCATATTATTGTGTGAGTATGTGATTGTGTGTGTATGTTATCATGTGAGGATGTGATTGTGTGTGTATGTTATCACGTGAGGATGTGATTGTGTGTGTATGTTATCATGTGAGGATGTGATTGTGCATGTTATCATGTGAGGATGTGATTGTGTGTGTATGTTATCATGTGAGGATGTGATTGTGTGTGTATGTTATCACGTGAGGATGTGACTGTGTGTGTATGTTATCACGTGAGGATGCGATTGTGTGTGCATGTTATCATGTGAGGATGTGACTGTGTGTGCATGTTATCATGTGAGAATGTGATTGTGTTTGCAAACATATTCGTCAAATAAAGCAAACTGTTCCAGGGTATTGGATGCTCTTACAACAATAAATAGATGCACTCAAGTCTGAACTCTTAATTTAAATATACTGAATATGCCACAGTGATCAGAGCCCACACAAATAGGGAAAACATAACGAATGTAGCTTTATGAAAAATCACAAGCATATGGTGCCATGTTAAGTTGGTTTGATCTAAAAACAAACAGGGAAATGGAAGAATAGGCTTTTTACATAACGGTTTTTTAACACAAGGAGGCAGTAAGACACAAGCTTTGCAGCAAACCGCAGCCTCAGTTTATTTATTCAAATTAGAGGGTCAGGAACAGAAGTAACAAAGAGCATCTTAAACATGCATAATTAATGAGTTAAGATGATTGAATGAGACAGGACTGATCCGATTGACTGTTTTCAAAGTTGCTTCAAAGCCAGCTGTTTTGAAATTAAGTTAAGTGCGCTTTAGTACGCATTTTTTTTTATTCTCATCCTATTCTACTTTCACCGCCATTTTAGGAAACTGTAGTGAGTTTCTCACAATTCCACAGTTCTATTCCTCACAATTACTTAAAAAGGTCAAGCTAAAGAACCCATGGAATTTGAAATAAATACGCTTTAACGATTCTATCCCAGATCCACAGATGTATTCCACTGACAATGCAAATCTCCAGCAGTGACCCTCACTCTGGAGTACATTTCCAAACTACTTCGTGGTCACACGGACACTACAGGGCTCAGGAAATTGAAGTATTGTTCTGCACGCTGACAAAGCGCATTAATCATCGCTCCAGGCCTCTCTTTAATTATGTTTGAATAAATAAGTAATTAAACGCAGAGACAGGGCCTGTCAACACTTGTAAGCAGCAGACTCGCCACACCGCCATGACACAGTGTATCCTCTCTTCTCTATCTCTCAACCGTGTCTGGTCTTTCCAAAAGTGGTCCCATCTTAACCTCCCTTCTCAGCTGTCAGCACAGTTTCTGTTTTGTAGTGTTTATGTTCTCTTTCTGTTGATTTTATCTCACTACAGCGAATATGGGTATGACTTTTAAAAGTGTTCAATCGGTAAAAAAAATCTGCGCAAGTAAACGGAATTATCCGCCAAGTAAACGGAATTAAGCGCTTTATGAGGGCTGCACGTCGCTTATTGCTGAAGGACATTGCTGTGGGTTCGGACGTGCGCCATTTAGAGAATTCAGACGGCCAGCAGTTTTACGGATCAAAGAAATTAAATAGGCTTCATTAGGTTATAGATTACATTTAACGGAATAACAATGAACAAAAATGAACAAACTTGAGGCACTGTAGCCTGTAACCTGTAAGTGGCAGATCAAACAAACAGTATAATAGAGTCCTCATATGTACACGAACACTCAAATCAGCACTTGCAGTGCAAACCACTCGTGTGTTTAACTGGTTTAACTCGTTTCGAGAGAGCCTATTGCACTTATTTAGAATATAAGAATGAACGCTGCGGCGTGGGAATAAGGATAACATCTTTGCACACGGGAGGAGAAACGGAAATTTCAGTTTTACCCTTGGCAATCTTGCAGCTTTAGGCTACACCATATGGCCGGCCGTTACCTGAACACTACATGGAAACATCGTGGTCGTTACGGCCCACTGCTTAGGGTGCGAGAGGTCCCGGGTTCAAATCCCGGACGAGCCCGGCAGTGCTCTCCCACGTCCTTGTGTGGGTCTG
>JAOXYF010000013.1:13225039-13262539 GCA_028565775.1 Sternarchorhynchus goeldii
TATCATTCAAAGAGAAAGTATCCCCCCCACATCCTCATCATCTAGTGGTCTTTTCGCGCACTTTTGGATTTCGGATGACACACTGTGTTGAACGTCAGAGGAAAGGTTGTTTTTGTAATGTACTGGTGCCCTCTCTCATTGTAACTGAATGAGCGTAGCGGGATTCATTATCACGGATTTTCTTGCCTGTTTGTAGTTCCTGGTAATTTGGAAAACAGTGCTATAGTAGATTTCTAAATATCTTTGTCTTTTTTTTTTTTTGCATTTTTCTGTTGTGAGAAGTTAACCGTTACCGGCTTTTGACAATATTTATTAATACATACGATTTTTATGAAGTGCAATTTATGCACTTAATGATTTAAAGAATGTGTAGGGTAAGACCTACGGGGTTCCATATACAGATCGTGCCCATGCCTGGTGTATGTCTGAAACATTTGCCCTAATTATGGAAGACCTTGCCTGATTTTAAAATCAACGGAGTGCTTCCATGGTATTTGGACTGCATTTTATTTACACCTCATTGTTCTACTAGCTATTGTTGTTTAAGTGTGGTCGACATTAACATCTATACGTCACTATTGACCTGCAAAAAAGCGACTCGCTTCAGTGGTAACCGGTGTTTAGCGGAGCCTTGCTGGTAAGTGAACAGCAGGTGAACAAACATTCGCCCTGTATGGAGCAGTGCACGTGCACGCCACGCCTCGCTGGCGCTTGTCCATCCAACTGGCTATCACGCGCAAAGCATCTAACTTCACAACTAGCAACTGTCCCGTTAGGCTGAATAGCTTACTGCATGTCTGACGACTTCATCAAGATCTGTTCTTGATTTGGAGTGTTATTTTGGTATTTGGTTGATCTAGAGTAATATGTTGGTGTTTTGTCGGTGCGTTAACAGAAGGTACGGTTTACATGATAGATTTTTCTTCATACCGTACATGACTTTTTTAAAGCTAAATTTCTAGTCAGAGGACTAACAGGTAATGATAGGTGTGGTAGTTATGAGTTAATTGGAGGCACAAAGTTTCAGAGTGTTGACTGATTTGTTATTCCCATGCAAAATGTGTTTTCTAATGCTGTGTTGAATGGGATAAACACTGGAAGCAAACAAGTGGACATTTGGGAATGAATGCTTAAGCAGCAACACCAAGTATCAGTAAACATTCGGTAGAGCTCCCTCTCTCTCCCTCTTTCTCTCTCTGTCTCAATTTCTCCCTTTCTCTCTCATTTTCTATCGCTTGCAATCTTTCTTTCCCTCTCTCTCTCTCTCCCTCCCTCTCTTTCTCTATCTCTCTCCCTCCCTTTCTCACTCTCTCTCTCATTCTCTCCTTCGCCCTGTCTCTCATCCAATCTCATTCAGTCCATTCTTATAATTCTCTCTTTCTCCCTCTCACAATTGTTTTCTATGCATAAACCTCCAGTATATATACCTACCATCCTACCTAAGGTACCCAAGACGTACGGCCTGAGCATTCTACAAGGACATAACTTTCAACTGTGGAAATTCATTATTGAAGGTTGGTTTTGTCAGCTTTTAAATGTTTCAAAAGCTGGAAATAATCTCCACCCCCCCAAACACTGCAGTACTTATGCTGGAACTCATTCTTGATTATAAAAGGTAATTTCTTTACCCCATTCTTACAAGTTTTGCCCCTTAACATGCAAGACAAAAACTTACACCTGGAAGTGGAATGGCTTTTTAGTTAGTTATCATTCACGACTTACTCAGAAGATCTTATTATGTTGACTGTTGTCTATAACAGAAGTTGATTATACGAGCAACAAGGCCAAATAGATATGATTATAAAAATGGTTAAGTCATGTATTTCTGAATTAGTGGAAGTGCTGATTTTGAGTGACTTTTTGTTACCGAGCCTCATATGTTGAATGCTTGAATGCGTATCTGGTTTTGTTTCTGTGGGAGAGGAGCAAGAAAGCATTATTTTGCTAGCATGTGGAAGTCTTTGGGGGCAGGGTGTGAATGTGTGTGTGTGAGTGTGTGAGTGGTGTCTGTGTGTGTGTGTGTGTAAGAGAGAGTGTGTGTAAGCAAATGTAGATGAGAGACAGAGAGCTGCATTATGCATAGCAGTTCACCATAGGCAATATCCTTGCCTCTCTACCATACATATTCATACACCATTTTCATACTGACTGAAAAAAAAAATATATATATATATATATATATAAAATGTGCAAATGTGTCTGCCTGCATATAAGCCAGAAAGACTAGAATAAAGGAGAAGGAGGTTTTAAAAAGAAAATTGGAAAGAAGGAGCACAGTAGCAAGTAAGTGCAATAGCTTTTGTCTGTTTTTTTTTGTGGGGAGTAGGGGAGCGGGGCATTGTGCAGTTTGGGTTGGCATTGCCATTAGTGTGGGTCCTCCGGGTGGACGGGGTGCACTGGTATCCTCTGCCATCCTCTGCCTCTCTCCTCATTTGGTGTTTGTGCATATGGTAGGCAAAATGGCGGGTAGCTATAAGGGTTCGTTATCCATCTGATGAGAATGGTTTAAAACCGTAGCACTGCAGTCTGGGGTCTCCTGTTTGACTCTTCCTCCCCTCTCTGTATTTCTTACTTCCCCTCATGTCTGCACACTAGCAAGCAGCCAGTTTACCTGAAGAAAATGTGTAAAAGCACTGTGGAGTGTTAACTTACACACTTCTCAGACATTCTGATGTCAAGACTAACAGAACTTCAAGTGTAAAAGTTGAATAAAGGATTTCAGAAGTTTAATGAAGATGATTTCAGAAGTTTAATGAAGATGATTTCAGAAGTTTCTGTAAATGGAATTCCCAGAATCCAGAGAGAAAGTGATTTTGTCACTATCTTGTAACGTCACTGATGATGACAAAATGTGAGAAATGCCTTCTAGTCATATTTGCTGGTGGTAATTTAACATGTAAATCTGGTTTTTAATGACCTAAGGCAGTTCACCACTCCAACCACAGCTTCCAAAAATCTTTAAAGCATCAGTCATGAATTATAAACAGACAACAGTTATGCAGTGCTAGTTCACACATTAATAACAAAGAGCATTGGTAAATAAAGATATTATATATCAAAATCAATAACATCCATTTCTAACGATACATGACACTTAAAAAAGCACTTATGCTCCTGACCTACAGACTACAGGGACCGTGACACAACATGTGTTGTATTTCCGCTCTGAAAATATGTGTGTGTGTGTGTGTGTGTGTGTGTGTGTGTGTGTGTGTGTGTGTGTGTGTGAAAGAGACAGTGAGAGACTAAGCACTTATTGATGCTTTGTTTTTGCCTGCTTTTGACAAGTTCTTCTTTCCCATATTATCCACTTAACACATAATGCTGCATCTAATCTCAGAGGTGCGCTGCACATAGCAAATAATCAACATCTAACAGTTATACTATAATTTTAACCTTTTGATAAAAAAGAAAGACAAGAACATGGAACTACTTTACTCCTTCAAGTTTATTTTAATGATATAGTGCATATAGCGTCACTACTCAAAATATTTAAATTAGGCTTGGAAGCATAGGTAACTGAAGCTTGTTTAACCAAGTTCATTACAATTTATCTTTTTGTTTTCTCAGTTTGTTATAAAACCCATTTTGAACTGTTTTTATTCATGAGTTTGTGATAAAAAAAATACAAGGACATCTAAATCCAAGCAGCCCACCTCAGACTGAAATCAGTAAAGCTATAGCATTTGGCATTGAGTCACATCACTGAACTGATTTGTGTCTATTTAAGAATTAATTTACTGTTCAGAGCTTAGTCAGTCAATACTGGCTCACCTGTGGCACTACCTGCAGTGACGCCAGTAAGAGCGAAGAGAGGAACTTTCCCTCAGAACGTGGCATAAGGTAGTCCCTCTCTGCATGTGTAGGACCTTATCCAGACCCCCACTATGAGATTATGGATACTGCAATCTTTATTATGGGGGTTGATGCTGTAGGCTATAATCTGTGAAGGCACAAACCATGCGCTGGGTGAGTGGGGGCAGTGCTAGCGGGTGAAACAGCTGACCTGATTTTTTCCCAACTTCAATAGGTCTGGCATGTTATACATATTTCCTCATGTCTGTCTGCTTTCTGCTTTTAGTGTTTTTCATGCAGGAATAGTCCTTATTTATTTTTGTTCATGTCACGATGCAGTGTATTGTACGTGAATGATTAACCTCCATTTGCAGTGCAAAATTCCAAAAGAGCTGTTAATAACAGACTATGTGTGCACTGGTTTATCCGTATGTTTGTGCCTCAGGAACGGAGCTGTTTTTGGTGCTGAAATATGCTTGGGAGGGGTGGGGGTGAGGCTCTGTCCAGTTACTGTCCATGGTGCTGAAAGGGTTTTCCCATTACATCTGTGGAGAACATTCAATTTAATGCAGTCCTGAAACTACACTACACTACCCTTGATGTAGATAAATCACTTTTTGCCATCTTTTAGATCCTAGCCCAATCCTTAGTCTCATTATTTGACTGCAGTCTAAAACCCAAGGTTCCCCTAGACTCCATCTTACCTATAACCCCTAACCCATGTCTCGTCCCCTTAACCCCATCTCCCCTTGTCCCAGGGTCCCTGCACCTATCTTCTTTAGACCCCACCTCTCCTAGACCCAGTTTCCCCTAGCCCTCATTACCCCAGATCAGCTCCTCTAGCCGATGTTACCCCCCAATCCATCTCACCTAGGCTCTGTCCTATAAACTCATCTACCTTAGCTCACCAAAACCCAACCCATCTCCCATGGATCTCATCTCCGCTGTTCCCCATCCTTCCTATATACCCCATCTCCACCACAGCCCATCTCTATACTCTGCCCCTCCTCTGAAGTGGAAGGGAGAGAGATGCCGTCCACTGGGAAAGAGATACCCTGTACCTCTGAAGTGGAAGGGAGAGAGATACCATCTACTGGGAAAGAGATACTCTGCACCTCTGAGTTGGAAGGGAGAGAGATACCATCCACTGGGAAAGAGATACCCTGTACCTCTGAGGTGGAATGGAGAGAGATACCCTCCACTGCATTGCTCAAAAGCCTGGGAAAGATCTTTGTGTGTTAAATGTTGTGTTAAATGTGAAATAACATTATATGGATTTAACTCTCTGCATCTGGAAGACACATTCCAATCATATAACAAATAACCTTCAGTATTCTATGGGAATATTTAAAAATGTGCATGAGGGAGTGAAAAGAGAAGGAATTCAAATCTCACCCAAGAACAGCTTTCATTCTAATCATAATATTTCAATTCTGTTGCATTTTTTTATTTCCCCCAGTTTGGTTTCTTGTACAATAGTTTAATATTATTATCAGCTATTAGTAAAATATAAATAGGTAACATTTTTCACACGTGTGTGTGTGTGTGTGTGTGTGTGTGTGTGTATGTGGTTTTTATGCCTCTATAAAGATGTTTGGTAGTCACTGACAGCGTAGCTGAGGGGTTGGTTTTCTGTGGAATCCTGTTGTCTATTATGCCATGGTAACATGTCACCACCAATCTTTTGAACACAATGATAATCACAAAAATAGGGATAATCTGGGCATTGTCGCTACAAACCTGACGGGGGGCATTAATTAAGTGTAATTGCCTTAGAAGAAAATTCACTTGCTTCAGGCTTGTGTCGTCCTTGGCTCACAGCCAGAGCTGAGCTAAGCAATTCTCTGAATGCAAAAAGACATGGAACTATCCCATCAGAGACTAGAGCGTCTGAAAGCACTAACACACTCTGGAGGTGCTAGCACCAGTCAGATGGTGTTTCTACCCCACACTGTTATGAATGCTGGGTTAAACATCAGTTCTCATTGTTATTAAACAATTTGTGTCAAATGTTTTTTTTATAACGGATCTTTAATAGATTGGGTTAAATGATATATTATCACATTAACTGTCAGGTTGGTCAATTCAAACCACATTAGGGATAGTATGGCATATTTATTGCTGTATCAGATGGAAGCATTCTGAACAGCTTTCACTACACATATATTAGATTACTGTTTTCTTAATGTTTGCACTGCCATCAGGATATTAATACGCTGACCTGGATGAAGACAGCTGGTGTTCAAGGTTTTAGTTTTTTTTTTTTTTATTCTGCATCTGTTTATATTGCAACTTTGACAGTAGCAATATGACATCACAACAGACCCAAACTATGACATCACAACAGGCCATAATATAATATAACTGTGTGTACTATAATATAACTGTGTACTTTCCATTCATTCTTAGTACACACAGAGCTTTACTTTATATGCTGTGACCTTACTAACGCAATAACTAGTCTCTCGATTGAGGTTTTTTTTTGGGGGGGCTTTTCTTGTAACGTACCTATCCTAAAGTGGCACACCAAAAAAATAAAACAAATCCCAGTTGCACCATGCGCTGTCTGTGATTGAGAGCAGCTGGTGATATTTTCAAGGGGATGAACTGCAAGCTATGAGCACTCCTGGAGCACGGCCACATAGTTGACTGGGGTCTTTTGAACAGTGGTGTTGGGTTAATTTTAACGCATATGTACCATTCCTGAACGGTACTGTGATGTCATCATGAAATCAATTACTTGTGGAACTGGACAACCTCCTCCGTACTTTGGTTCAACATAAATAACATATATTCACTCACATGGTTAAATCATTGAATGTATTAGAGTACAGTAGAGCACATTTGTATTGTGTAGGGGAAGTAAGGGAAGGGGAATGAAGGTATGACAGGTGGAGGTCCAGCCTGAAGGGCCAAAGCCCAGGAACTAGGACTGCTTATGTTAATGGACAATGAGTTTGCAAAAGAATTTGAAGTTTTAATATACTGACTTAAAGGTGCATTAAGCAAGATATTTCTATGACTTTGCAACTTTTTACATTTTGCAGTACTTTCTTTGTTGCATTTTAATAAATGTCATGAGATTAGTGATACATTTTAAGAGAGTCCAACTTTTTACCAAATTTGAATATAAACTTTACAGGCTCAAATTCAACTAAATCAGAGACAATATCCACAGTCATAATAAGCGTTTTAGTGACCAGTCCTCTCCTCTCCTCATATTTCAACAGTGAACAGCGAGGATGTGGTCTCGACGCGGCTGTACTTTGTGAACGCTTCCCTGCAGAGAGTGACCTTCTCCAGCTCGGTGGGGGTGTCCCTGCCCTGCCCTGCGGGAGGCGCCCCCCACGCTCTCCTCCGCTGGTACCTGGCTACTGGCGACGACATCTACGACGTGCCCCACATTCGGCACGTGCACGCCAACGGCACGCTGCAGCTCTACCCCTTCTCCCCCTCCGCCTTCAACAGCTTCATCCATGACAATGACTACTTCTGCACCGCAGAAAACCAGGCCGGCAAGATCCGCAGCCCCAGCATCCGCGTCAAAGCAGGTGATAAACTCATCTATCCATCCATCCATCCACCATCCATCCATCCATCCATCCATCCATCCTTTCACCTGTGCCTCCATCCACTTGTCCTCCATCTCAATCCACCTGTCCATCCAATCCTATCCACGCCATAGTCTCAGCCAGCAACCTTTCCATCCAGTTATCTACTCATTCATCCACCTTTGCATCCAGCCATCAATGTATCCATCCATCAGTGCACTCATCCATCCACCCACCTATCCATCAGTGCAATCATCCATGCATCCACCCATCAACCAGTGCTCACCTTCATCCATGTAATAGTATACATATCCAACTTTTTCCCTATCCATCCTCCATCCTCCCCTCTTCACTCCATTCATCTATACATTGTTTTTATGTAATTTTTCCTTAATAATTCTATCCTTCCATTGCGTTGACGATGTTCAATTTTATTAATTTTAGCATTACTGTTTTATATTGTGCTAGACAGCCGTATGTGGTAATGAAATTCCCATTTGTACCCTCGGTTCAAGGTCATCATTATTACATTATGGGCCATATTGTAAAGTCAGAAGAGCAAAAGTAGGCGTGAGCACTGGGGTGGAGGGGTGGCATATGACGTTAGCTGTAGAGCATTGCGTTTTGAGCTGAACATCTGCAGTAACAGCAAAACTAGTGACGGCCATATTGCTAACCTAAATAAGAAAGCAAGTGTCACATGGGCGTCCCAGCGGCCGGCCTGTTGACCTGGCTCCTTTAAAAAGCAGAGAGCAGACGGCCGTGTGGAGCCACAGACAGTTGGCTGAATGACCCTTCGATTCAGTGCCAAGGTCATGTCTTGTGAGCAGGAGCTGACCGCCCAGTAACAGCGAGGGATGTCCACACACACACACACACACACACACACACGCACACACACACACACACACACACACACACGTATGCCAGCCTGTGTGGAGCCCGTGCCAGTGTCCCTTCTGTCTACCAGCCTCCATCTGTCCTACATGCTAGAGTTCCCATCACACACACACACACACACACACACACACCTAGACAGTGTGCACATGTCTATCTACTGCAGATTTCCTCAAAATAACAGAACTATTGTGAAAAACATCTGCTTTAAATGTACCAGAATTGTTATTTTTACAATTATATCTAGCTTATGCGGTTTTGCATGGGGTCTCAAGGGGTAGAATGAATTACCTACAAACCAGTGACAAGATGGGGGTGACTTTGGCCTCAAATAATTACACTAATTAATCAATTAAGTACTGAGATATAGCAAAAACACTGGTAGAGCTGGCAACCCACACAGAGCCCTGTGTAAGCCAGCACTATGGAAAAGAAACCAACCAATCGGCTACATCACATGAGGGTTGCCATGGCTACAGAAGAGGGGAGGGGCAGGGTGTGGCGCAGTGTCTCAGGTGGCAGTGGAGAATGATGACAGTTGACAGCTCACGGTGTGACATCCCCCCTCCTCCCTCCCCCCCCCCTCTCTCTCGCTCTCTCATGCTTGTGCTTTTCTTTTTATTTCACCCACTCCTCTACATGCTGATCCTGTGCCAATAATAGCACAGGAACCTGTGTGGATAGCTTAACATTTATGAAAATCACATCATGTGGGCTCTTTTCTTTTCCTCTCTCTCTCATTTTTTGTCTCTCGTTCTCTCAACCTGATCTTTCATTAAAACATTTTCATTGTCACTTAAGAAACAAACAAACAAACAAAAAACCCCCCAGCAAACTTCATCTACTTCTTTTGTCCAAGTGTCTTTCTCAGTGCAAAAAAAACTCTTATATAAGTTCTGTCACCGTTAAACCAAACTTATATTTAACAGTTTGAAGAAAATGTTACTACATGTACACATTTTAGAATTTCATGTTAATAGCTCATGTTCATGTAAAATTAAGTGAATTGCACAATGAATACAACAGATAGAAATTTGTGAATTCAACTGACACCCCCCCCCCCCAGCACCTATAATGCATAAATGATGAATCAGTGAATGAGTGGTAGGTGTAATACACAGGTAGAAAATTAGATACTTAAGCTCCAGTACTGGGATTTGTCAATCTGATTGATCAGCGAGCTAGTATAACCATGTCCAATTCTGATGCTTGATCGCTGAAAATGGGCTTTATCCCAGTGCACTAATCACCTCACATTTCAACCTTACTGGGACAAAACACCACCTGACCAAGCTCTTGTTGACAAATGATGTGTAAAAAACATTACGGGCTCTGTAAATACTCAGCAGGACTACATCATTTTTATAGAGGCTTAGGAGTGGATTTGGGGTTAACTGTTACGGACAGTGAACTCCAGGACACAAGACAAACACAAACTATGGCAGGTGCACTGTGGCACCAACACGCTATTCTCTCGTTGCTTTGTCTCGACTACCCGATAGGTAATGTTTACTTTTATCCCTGTGTTAATGGGCCCGTCCATTCATGCGCTCTGTTTTACCGAAATCTCTCAATTCTTTATCCATTTTTTTCCTGCATCATGTGCAATGAATAAGTAAGCATGGTATTTGGTTTCTCTCGAGTTAATTATTTAAATGACAGTGATACAGGACTGGGTCCTCGTGGTGCGCGAGAAATAAGAGGACGCGCCAGACTGTGTTTTAGCTCGTTTCTAAGCAACGGATGAACGCGGTCAGGCATCAGTAACATTCTAATGATGGTGCCCATACGAGTAGAGAGGCAATTAAGTATAAATTTTATATTTATAAAAGTTATGTCTTTAAATTATATCTCATGATATTTAGTTATTCTTCAGATACGAGTGTGGTCTAACAGTTTCCATTTAAGTTGTGTTTTCGATGGAAATAAAATTAGTTTGTGGGAGCACGTCAGTCATATCGGATGACTGACAAGACACAAAACCAATCAACGAGTTAATAAATAGGCCGTGGAAACAAAAAAAAAACCGGGGGAGTTTTATCGATTAGTTATATTCAGTAAAATCCCATCTGCATCATTAAAAATGTGCTTTGCTACCAGTGGGGAAAAGGGGATCTAGGCTACTCATAACATGTTGAGGGCTGTACTATACGCATGGTTAGAATATGTATGGCTGGAGTGTAAAGACTTGGCGATCAGACAAGGACACTGGTTCAGTCTCTGTGGGTGACACTGTCGCCTGGTAGAAACCATTATTAATGACCAAGGAAATTCGCCTGCAGGCCAGGCGTTAATTATATCAGAATTAGGGCTGGGGGTTGCGCATATACATAGGACCTGTCCCTCCTTTAAAAGAAATGTTCTCGTTGTAGAATTACTCGTGGATCCTGTACCAATGCTACTGAATCGTATAAGAACAGTAGGAAACGCAATCACATCTGCGCAAAGATTTTTGCAACTGAAAACGCACTTGCACAGCCTACCGCGCAGAAAACGACGGAGAAATTAAATTCACTAAGTAAATGGATGTTGATGAGTAAAACGAAATTCAGTGGTTGCAATAATTCACTTCCGTTCCCCTGCTGCCCTTTACTGGAGGCAAATTTAGTCGCTCGTAAACAGTGTTTTCAAAGCGTTTAGATTCTCTCACTTTCATCCTACGCTGTTTTTGCGCGTCGAGTTCCGGTTGTCATGCGTAGAGAACGTCGCTTTCAGCCGGACGAATGTTTCTGACAGCTCCAGAAGCCGCGTCCGCCCGCCCGCTCTGCGCTGTCTGCAAGTATTGTGCGGGTGATTTATTAAAAGGGCACTGCTCAAGTTCTCCTCGATGACCGCTTAAAACTTCGTAATAGCGGAACCTCCCTTATACAGTGACATGGCATATTCTGAACGAAAATATAATAAGCTACCCAGAAGACGTCTCTGATGTTTTTAAAAAAAAGTTGTTGGGACCGCTCTTGAACAAAAACTCCAGAACCATGTGAAAAACAAATGTAAATAAAACTTTCTACCTTTAGAAATTGCTAAATGCTATATTGAAAAAGTAAAGTGATTGTCGTACTTGTTTTTGTGACCTCTGCCTCGTCTCCTGCTGTTGAACAGTGTTCAGGGAGCCGTACACAGTTCGCGTGGCTGACCAGAGAGCCATGCGGGGAAATGTGGCTGTCTTCAAGTGCCTCATTCCCTCTGCTGTGCAGGAGTATGTCAGCGTCGTCTCCTGGGAAAAGGACACTGTCTCCATCGTCCCAGGTAGGGCTTCCTCCTTAGGCTGTTTCAGGTGGTGCTAATACATGCCTTCTACTACTGGACCAAGACAAGGACTGGTTTTATAGGGCAAAAGGGCAAATTCTGGTTCAGTAGTGGTACTATGATAAGAACTGTGGTGAGAAATATCTCATCTTGGGGTAGATGGAGTAGAGAGGTATACATTTTGTATGGGGGGGGGGGGTGTTGTTAATGTTACACAGTACATAAACAACAAAAAAGGTATGGATTTATGTTGTTGAATATTACCCCAACACACACACACACACACACACACACACATGTACATTCTTACCCTAGCCATACACTTGTATTATGTGTTTACTATTCACACACATTAAACCAATACTTGCAAGTAGATGTACTATAGCACTATACATAAGTATAGTGAACTCCTAAATGGGTTTTGCACAACACTGTTTTAGACTTGTATTTAAATGTTTCGAATGTTTATTCAAGATGCATGAAATGAGTCCAAATTACAATAAAGTTCATCCTGTGTTTTCCTGACTTTAGGCAAGCTAGGAGACCTTGCAAGCTTCTTTAGGGTTTTGGGGAGCTCTGTTAATCAGCCTTAATTCATTTGAGCTGCTTTACATGTCTCCCATTTTGTCTGGATAGAGGAGAGCAAGCAAGAAGAATGGTCCAATTAAACAAAATGGAGCATATGAAACATAAGAATGCCTCTTACTGGCAAACCTGGGGATCTCATTCTCACAGGACTGCGTGTGTGTGTGTGTGTGTGTGTGTGTGTGTGTGTGTGTCTGTGAGTGAGTGAGAGAGAGTGAGAAAGAGAGAGAGAGAGAGAGGTGAAGAAAGGCAGTAATATATTATTGAAGGGACTGTATTTGCATGTATGAGTACATTTTTACTTTAGTCTAAATACCAGCTGAAAGGTTTTGGAAGGATTCAGACTGCAATAGATTGTATGTGCATTTAATGGTATCTCTGTATGCATGATTGGGCCCCGCAGGAGTGTTTGTGTGTGTGTGTGTGTGTGTGTGTGTGAGTACACGTGCATGTGTCAGTGTGTGTGTGTGTGTGTGTGTGTGACAGTAAGGGTGTGTGTGTAAACTCTTGTCTCTTGTTTGATTGAAAAATCAATAGGTGCTGTTGATATACTCTCCAGGTCAGGCGGTATTTGTGCTGCCCCCCTTCTCCCCATTTGCTTAATCTTTCTCAATGAAGTGTCCTTCACATTCACCAGTCCAGTTCAGACATGTACAAAGCCTGACTGCGTGTGTCAGGTGTTCAGTGTCTGCCAATGTTGGTCCCAAGGGGAGGAGAGGTGAGGGTGTTTTCTTATCAGATATCTGTCTGAGTCATTAGCTTGTACGTGTGCACGGATGATCTGGTACAATTGATGTAGATTAGGAGTTAATGTGAAAGTGAACATACATGTGTGTTCGTGTGTGCTTGCAATATTGAAGCTGCAGAATTATTGATTTTTCCAGGTCTTTTCCTCCAGTCTTTTTTTGTTTTGTGCCTGGCTGTGACTCAATGCTTAATTGATTAACTGGTTCCTTAATATATTAACAGAAGGTCACTCTTCCAGCTCTGCAAACCAACACTTACACTCTCTTACACTCTTTTACTGAATCGATTTGTTAAAGCAGCAGATATGGTCAGAGCAATCTGAAGACTCTGGATCTGCCTCACACCAGGGCAAAGCTTTGGTATTCTATATAACATTTGTTTCATACAGTATTCAGTTCTGATTGGCTGATGCGGATGAACTAAAACCATGTAACGCACAAGTAGTTTCAGTCAAGCTAAAGCACTTATCTAAACCCAAAGATTTAACAACATGTTAGAAGTAGCATAAACGCATCACAAAGTAATGTTAGCTAAATAATCAATATCGCCAAAGATATGATTTGAACCTTTGTACTATTTTATGCCTATAATCTGTTGATCAGCTAGTTAACATAAACAATTGGCCTAGTGATAAGTGGAATTAATAATGGAGGTTGGTCTAAGTGGTGGGACTTCAGAATTATCAGTGCATACAATATAAATAGTAATGGCAGTGTATGACTGTGTATCTAGGCAAAATATGTTGACACAGTAAGAACCTGGTCAGATCTCTTGATTCATGAGCATCAAATATAGACAAGCTAATAGAGCTCCACAGTGTTCCGTCAGCTGCCAACTGTTCAAGGTCACCGGGCTTGGTGTTACACCAATTTGTAACTGGTTTTTGTAGAGGAGATTTTGTCCTTCAGGTTTTCTTTTGGCATCCAGTAGTTCGCCATATAAGATTTTTCAGAGCAGACATCGTTCAGTCCTCTGAATCTCATTCCCAAACTCGCTGAAGTGTCATTTGGCTGTGGTTGCCTCTAGTATGATCTGAGACCAACATTGGCTTATGGTATCGAAACAGAGCAAGGTTCAGATTGGACTTGAGTGCCCCTGTGCTTGTCCTACAGTAGTTTCTGAATTTCAGTTGAGCTGGTATGAAACCAGTCCTGCAGTATGAATTACTGCTGACCTCAGCTTAGACCACTCTGTCCAAAGTAGGGATAGTTTCCTGCTTGTGAGCCAGTGAAAGAACTACTCATCGACAATATGAGTACAGCAGCACTGGGCACCTTTTGAGTGTTTTGTCGAGTGACTGGGTCTTTATTTTAAATTTGGACCCGATCAACCTGTGGTCTTTCGAGTGTTCCTCTCCTCAGATGGTCCAGGTAATGGTGATCTGGTTATTATTTGACTTGCAGGTGACAATGTTATCTGTTAAGTTCTAGTGTTTGGATTGGTTTGAATCCAAGAAGTTTTTAATTAGTTTTTCAGTTGGAAAACAGTGTTGTTGATGACCGATTGGTGTTCAGAGCAAAATAAAAACTGTTTGAAAGCAGTGTGGTTCATCTTGGCACCTCCATGCCCTGCAGCTCCATGCCTTACATCTATGCAAGTACAGTGCTCTGCCAAAGCTTAACCTCGCTGGAAATGCTATCAGCATTCATTGTAGGGGTAAAGGCACTGACCAGTGTGGTGAAATGGCACCCACAGGGGATTCTGAGATGTTAGAGAAGGAGTTCGGTCTTGAATGTCAAGCTGACACAATGTTGTCTATAGGAGTCCCCTGGGACACCATCCCAAATGAAGGTATATCCCTCACTGACCCCTGTTAAGGAGTCTCACTGGAGAACATTGTCTCAATCAAGGCAGTGATATTGATGTTGTATCACCTCAGCTCATGGGTAAAGAGGGCTATCTGGGAGGCCTAGTGTTTCCATCCTGCACAGAAATAGTGGTTTTACATGTTTTATCACTGCAAATGTAGTTGATCAACCAAGACAGGTTTAGTGTCCAGGGTTTCCTTTATTAGTTTTGCACTGTAACAACAAAGCAAATCTAGCTAGCAAATATTTTTGAAGCTATTCAGCCAAAATGTTGTCCATAAATACGATGCATCTTTATGTTGCCACTTCAAACTGCATTTATGCCTTTAGTAAAGCCATGAAACGTGTGTTTTAGTCATTTATAAAAACGAACAGCATTCTTTGTATCATTGAATTATTTAACACTGTGCAGAAGGCCATCTTGAAAATTTAGGCATGCATATACCAGCTGAAAAAATAAGGAGTGAAATAGCTACCAACACCCGATATGACTACCACACTGATGATTCTACATATTACTTGAGAAGAATCAGATGCAAGGTTTCCTCAGTTAATACCCATTACCCAGCATGCATCAAAAGTTGTCACAATGTTGACTCCACACTGACAATGTCATTGTCACATTGCCACGACACTGAGTGGTCAGTGCACATATCCACTGGCCGTCATTTCTGGCAGTCAGTTAAACCGCAGAAAGTACGTTTTTCTTTATCTATTCATTCATGCAATGATGAATTCATCACAATATTTTTTAACATTGTAAACTGTTCAAAGTAAAATCATGAGTGTAGATATGGGATTATAATATGTGGGTGGTAGCTGTAAATATTCTTAAAACTTCTACTCTCAGGTGGGTAGATGTCTGCCTGTTTAAATTCTAATAGCTACTTTGTGAAGTTAAATTAAATGCTCATTTTAGTTGGTTAAGTTCACCTCACTCTAGGTCACGGTAGCTGCTGATGAATTGTACCCTAAGTTCATTACAAAAGTGATGTTCACTTTTGATTTAAAAAAGAGGTTACGGCAATTTACTTTTAGTATATTGCATGCAGCGTTTTGCATATTCAAATTCTATCTATAAATATTGGTGAAGAACATTTTAAATAAGTTTTCATTTATATACTGTGAATAAATGTTTTGGGGTAAAACGTATTTTTTGTTGTTTTTTAATGAATTTAAAAATTTTTTTTTTACACAGCATTGATGTTCCAGGACAGTATTGAAAATTTGGGTTGAGAACTTAGTCATATGAAATGGACACATTGTCCCAGTATCTAATGCAGTGTTAAATGTTCAGTGGTTTTCAATGTTCACATTTACATTACTGGCAAACATTATTATTACAACATAGTGGCGACACCAAAAGCCTGCTGGGTATTTTTCTTTAAATACATTGATGGCTTCTTCCTAGATTGTAGTTGCAATAAGCTTCATATTATCCAGCATGTTTCCAGTATGAATATAATGAAATGCTTCGTTATTGTAAATACTAATAATTGATCAGAAATGAAAAAGAAATGAATTGTAATATGAAAGCAGAGTACTGATAGAAAAATTCATATGATAACAATTGGAAAATAGTGGATTACCTGGAATAAGCCAATAAACCAGGTTAGTTTATACCCTTTTATACTTCATAAAAAGACAGGGTAGGGGTTCCCATAAATTACTCTCCTCAAGCCCCTCCTTCTTCCTGGAGTAATGGATGTTCTTTATTGGCTCCTCTCTCCTCACTACGTGTATATCTTCATTGTATTTCAATTACAGTGGCAGCTGTTTGCTCTCCTCCCATCTCACGCGCACACATGTTCACACTTAAATCGATGACCACGCTTTTCATTTTCACCAGTACTTCCTTCTCCTGCCTTTAATGCTTCAGACTGGCTGAAGTTCCTAAATGAGAAGTAATGCAAAGGGCTTTGAAATCATTTTTTTTTTTATGTGGTTGTATTCCAGCTTCTTCTTCTCACCATCCACACCTGTTTTTAACATTTTTAGTTACCGTCTCTCTTTCCGGTGTGTGATACAGTTGGTTCGGATGCTTTCGCAGCCGTTCCTTAACCTTGCATTGATATACACAGAGTAGTACTGAGTAATTTGGTGGGTGGTTTATGGTGAAGTGGGGTGTGAACTGCATGGTTGCGGCTGACATGGGGCCACACGGCCACTCCCTCACTCCTGACTCTGCACCCGAGGAACATCAGTGTGTAGCCAGCACTGCTGTACCTCACAAGGGCTGTGCGTTTTGCTCTAGGAGACAGATCGCCTTCTGAAAACTTCAATGCAAGCATCGGTTTAGCCCTGAAAGATGATAATATTGTATGGGTGAAAGCAGAATACAGAATATTTGGCAGGTATAGAAATGTTATTTTGGCATAGACATGAACTACTGCATTTTGGTGAGGGGTGTGTGTGTGTGTGTGAGAGAGAGAGAAAGAGAGGAAACGTGATTAGCATTTTTTTTGTCCTTAGCTTATGAATATATTACTTTTTTAACTGCCTTTTTTTAAGCTAAAGAAAACAGTTTTGTGTCTTAGACTTTGGTTCAGTTTAGTTTTAATATTAGGCTTGTGTTTACTTTTTTATTTAAAATGTAGTTTAAGTTTTAGAACAGGGTGTCTGAGACACACTAACGGGTCAAATCTTGTCTCTCAAGTATACTAATAGAATTTGTTTTTGTGTGTGTATGTGTGACAGTTTGTAGCATTATTCTTCTCCAACCCTCCAAGCCCAAATCAGTGTGAGTTTTCTCTCATTTCCATGGCAACAGATTCAAACCCTCAGTAAGCATGAGGAAGGTGCGAGGATGAACTGCTGTGCAGTTTTGATTAATGTGTCTCCATGACACCATGCACACACGTACACATACAAACATTCTCACACACACACACACACACACAAATGTACATACATAATTACACACACATGCACATCTGCAAACATGCATGCCACACACACAAACACATTTGAACATATACCAGAATAATAACGTAAGTGTTCGATGACTATTGCAAAAGTAATGCTTCCAAACCTCAATCATTTTAGACTGTATAAATACAGCACTCTTAAACACACAGCATCTTGGTCAGAAGTGTTATAGCAGTCTCATCCAAAGGGATTAAGCAGAGGAAGAAGCAGCCTGTAGGTGTTTCTGAGTGAGAAAAAATGTCACCTTGTATATTCAATGATATTAAATCAGATTGGAATTTCTCAGGGTGTATGTAGCTCATCATAACTGCATGTATTTGGGGTGTAAAAGCAACTGACAAAAGCTAAAGAGCTTCGAAAATGGTATGAAATCATTTCTCTATTGATTTTCCATAGACACCAACTAAACATGTTGAAATTAAGCTATTAAAGTATCTCGGGCATTACTGACAGCATTAAGGGTGTAAGAATGCACTTTTCCATGTTTCCATACACGATACACAATAACACATTAATGCTGTCTGCAGGAGGGGTCCCCTCTCAGCCCTGCATACAAGAAGTCGTTGTGCATTCACAACAACTACCCAATATACCAGTACATTGTCACTTAACCTAATGTTGAACTGAGAACACTGTTGACAGCACTGTGTTCACAGTGCATCACATCTTTGTTTTTATATAGATTTTATATTGGTTAGGCTGTATCTTACCCTGCATATTGCATAACACAGAAACAAGGACAAACACCCTGTTGAACAATGTACTGTTGCACTGGATATTGGAGCGTGCTGCTGTGAATAGAGTGAGTTTTCCCTTTAGTGGTGTTGAATGTGTTTCCCCCACCCTCATCCACATTTAAAAGGCCTAAATCAGAGGGAAGGCAGTATTACTCGCTAAGCGATCCATCAAGCAGGACCGGCACCTGACTCCACTTGTTTAATCAGTTGATCTGAGTCTACAAATAGTCGATTAGTTGTACATGGTGCAGGGTGTTTAAGGTGTCCTCCTGGGTGTAACAAACCCTGTAGCCACATCAGTGTTCTAATGCCTAAAACACCCTGGCAAAACCTCACCAGGCCGGTTTCCTTTGGCTTGCGCTGTATGCTGGTGCTCTCTACGTTTTTTTTCATAGCATGTATGAAGGCTTGTTATGGTTATTGAAACCCATTATGCCATTGAAATACCGGGAAATAAATACTGAAATATTTCGTCATAAGCGCACCGACACATGTACACACGCATCACCGTGGTGTCTCTCAGCTGAGCACATCCAGGCCTCTCAGCCTTGCAGATGCAGCCATTTTCTCTAAATCTGCATGTTAAGCATTTGTAGAGAAAAAAGAGGAGAGGAAGGAGGGGGGGAGAGAGAGAGAGAGAGAGAGAGAGAGAGGGAGTGGGAGAGGAGGACGGAGGGGGTTCTGTGAGCGTTAGTAATCAGCGCTCCACTCGCGTTAGTGGGGCATGCTGCCTCTCCAGCTGCTGCCTGAGCTGCCGTCACCATTTTGTCCCTTCTCTCCTCCCTTCACTCTTTCTTTCTCTCCTCCCTTCTCTCTTTCTTTCGCTCCTCGTTTCTCCACAGAGCGAGAAAGAAATAAAATGCGGCACAGAAGAACAACGGCACAGAAATTCAGGAAAACAAAACCATGGAAATGACAACAAAGTGCCCATACTGTTGAATTATGCAGAGAATGAGAGACAAGGATGAAAGAAGGAGGTGTGGATAGACAGATGGACAAACAGAGAGAGAGAGAGAAGGAGAGAGAGAGAGAGGGAGAGAGAGAGAGAAGGAGAGAGAGAGAAAGTGAGCAGACCTCAGGGAAGGAGGAAGGATGGCTGTATGTCCACCTATTAAAGATGTCCGCCCAGCCCATTGTTCCTCAGTTCTTTCTTGATTCTGACCTCTGTTTCATTATTATTGGTTAAGGCATTAAAGGGACAAAACCAAGTCACAGTCCGTTTGTTTGTGTGATAATACTTTATTTGTGTTTGAGTGAATGTGCATTGTGCCAGGGTCTGTCTGTGTGTGTGTGGGGAAGGGGGGGGTTGCGATGAGAGAAACGGGGGGCGTTTACTTATTGATGCGTGTTCATGGGCTGTGGAGATGGTGCTGGTGGAGGTAGCGGTGGAGTTCGGCTTGTTTATTCACGGCCGCGGTTGGATGTTTTACAGAGCGAGCAGGTGCGAACCATCACTGCCTGTTTGAGGAAAGACACTGGAGAGAAAAAAGTCGTCTGGAGAGAAAGAGTCAGCGACACATTAAAACATGAAGAATCTATTCTGAAACAGGACAGACCGACAGACCGACCGACCGACAGACCGACCGACCGACCGACAGACAGACAGACAGACAGACAGATAGATCTGAGATTGAAATGGTGAGGGAGAGAGGGAAAGATTGGGGGAGTGCGAGAGGAGAATTTCAATGGCACTCCTCCAGCAGGGCTCGTTAGTCTGGGGAACATTTGCATAGAGCCCCAGTGCAGTGGTGCTACCCAGAGAAGATGGGTTCCACTTTATGCTTCTAGTTAGTTATGCATTAAACCCCCACCTGCCACCCCCCCTCCCCATCCACCCTACTGTGGTCCTTTCTGTGAATTTGTACAGATTTGATAACTCAAGTTAATACAGTATGGTGTTCAAAAAAAGAAACGCAGACCCAACCTTAATTTTTCAACCTTTCAACTAATCATATAACGAAGCACATTTTGCATGTGATGTCATTACGTATGCACACCCAATATGGTCTTACTAAACTTCATCAGTGTAACAAAATAATTTTACTGAAAATGCATGTATCAGGCTTCTGTAGAAGCCCGGAGCTGATAGTAATTAGTTTTAGCATGTTAATCTTGATATGTGTCAGAACAGATGCAGCTAATCAAGGTTGTAGGCTCCTCCCAAAATCGTTCAAGTGTGAAAGTGGAGTTGTCATAGAGAATGTGTAAAATGGCTGAGCCACAACTGTAGCTACTTCACTGATTCCAGTGCAGAAAACTTGCTGATTTATGTCGTGTACGTGTGTGTGTGGGGGGGGGGGGGTAGTGCGTAAGCACTGTATATTACATTTAAGTAGCTCTAGACAAGAGTACCTACTTAATGCTTTAAATGTTAATGTGTTTCTGTGCGCGTGTGTCTGTGTGTTTGTGAATGGTTGTGTTGGGGGGGGGTGTGTCTGTGTGTTTGTGAATGGTTGTGTGTGTGTGTGTGTGTGTGTGTGTGTGTGTGCATTCAGCAGTTAAAAATGTATCAAAGAAATGGAACTGGGAAAAAACAAGCTGTTAAGTGCATTCATCCACTAACCTCTCCACTCTGTTTCCTTGTCACTTCCTGTACTTCAGCCTTGCTTTCCTGCTGGTCTTGTTCCTACTAGACATCACCTGCTTTACTAGAAACATTTATTTCTAAGAACCACCTCACAGGAGCCTCACAGGAGCACAGTTAGACATGTGCCCAGTTTGCATTTGTGTTGATCTTCGTCAGAGTGGTTTCTGGCTACAAGACCTGGCTGCAGTGATATTTGTCGGCAGACCACGTTTAACCCAGTGCTGACGTTAACACGTGTGAGATCACCGCTGTCCCTGATACACCTGTACAGGTGCTACTTCCTCTGTCACTGGGGTCAGTGTCACTGCAGTGTGGAGAGTGTTCCATCACCTGAGTCATGTCCATCCAGCAGTTATCCTGTAGAACCCGAATGGGTCAGAATCTGTGCATGGATGCAAACATGAAATCTATAAAATACATCTAAAAGAAGTGTAGCTAAAGCAGTGTAGCTGTGTCTAATAAAATGTGATTTAATAAAGGGTGGCTGTTAAGGGAGGGGATGTTTTGCTGCACTGAAGAATTTAAGCATAACTGTTTTCTGGCAAATGGACACCCAAAGGCTGAGATTGTTCAGTGTTGTTTGTTAGGCATTATCTCTGTGTAGTGTGTTGTAGGTGTGTTGAGAGTTTAAAGGTATAACTGTCAATGCATAATTAATGGACAATCAATGATTTTGTGTAATATAGTGTCAGGAGTGGCAAGTAGACTCTCGGTGGAGTCATTTAGCACAAAGACATCCGACGCATGGTTTGTTCAAGTAGAATGGTTTCTGGTGGCTGTAGTTCAGATATTATCGCATCCATTTATTACGTCATAATCATCTGGTCCTCTGCTTGTGCTCTGGGTGCTGGTGACCATTGAGGTCTTTTTTGAGCGTTTCTCTATCGGGTTTTGCAATGAAGGATTCACCGTTTGCTCCAAGATTTCCTGATGTGCTGGAGCTGTTACGTGCCTAACCTAGACTGGGTACATAATACCATCATTTCCTCTGCTTTTCTGTAGTCTCCTGACCAACCCCTGACCCCTGGCCCCTGGCTCCAGCCCGTGCTTCCACATCACTCCGTGGCCCCGCTGCCATGTTTCCTGCCCAGGTCATGGGTCTTGCTTCTTTGGTCAGCTACTCACTCTTTCCATTCCTGTATGCTTTTCTGGGACAGTTCTTCCCCCCCCTATAAACTGTATAAAAACACACAAAGAAGATCCATCTTCTTGCATTTCTAAACCTTGTTTTTGTTTCATTTCACAGATGAGATTGCATTGTTTTTTATGTAAGGGATTATAATAATAGTGAATGGGACTGGAATATGAAGTAGTGTTATCTTCCTTGTTTAGCTGAGCATAAAAAACCATAGAAGAACACAGATTGTTTAAATAATCGAACATATAAAAACGTATCGAGTTGACTGATCAAAATGTAAACAGTCAGTTAATCCCAGCAATAACTGTGCAGTTGTTTTTCACATGAGTTACAGTATCATTAAAAAAAATGTCTTCCTGTTGGGGAAACATAATTCAGAAGGAAATGAGGAGAAAATGCAGAAATGAAGTGGAAAAGGAGGTCATCTATTCTAGAGAAGAAGAATGTAATGTGAATCTTATATAAATCTCAGTTGAAAACAATTCTAGTTTTAATCGGAGAGTGTTGCTATTAACGCCTGAATGTCCAAATGCTGTAATTGTGGTATAAAAATAAACATTCCTGTGATGACAGCACATTCCCACTCACACTCATGGTACACACAGTTCTACATGCATACAATTTGTTCTTGATGTACGCTCCAACCATAAAACGCTACAAACTTAGTGAAAGTGTTACATAAGTGCTAAGATACTTAATGAAAGAAAATTAAATGAAAAATACATGCACACTTTTTTTTTTTTATTGCTAGATATATTAGCATAGATGCATATATGGTATAAACCACCAGTTTGATCTTCTGTAAAGGAACACACACCTTAGTCTTCTACCTGAAACTGTTATGTGCAATTCTTCCCCACCAACATTTCCAACAACGAAAGCACTTTTCTGGGTATTTGATGTGTCCATCAAAGACAAAGCCCTCCTCTTCAACTGATGTTCTTTTCTCAGCATATAGCTTCTTCTCGGCTGGTTTTATTTTGTGCTTTTATTTTTTATTTTGATCTATCCTGCCAATTTCTGATGTTCTCTTCCTCTTGTCTGTGTGTTGAAAAACACACGCGCACCATAGTTTTTCTGTCGATAACTGAATGTTCTATATCTGGTGAATATGGAGGGTTAGTGCTAATGGCTAATGCTTGAGTTTATGTGTAAAACGTGGTCCACAAGTAACTCAGGTGTCTGTTAAAATACTTCTAGTGCATTTGTTTTGTTCTATCTGTGCTGTTTCTATTAGACTGTTTAGTTGGAAAAATGTGTGTGTGTGTGTGTGTGTGTGTGTGCTGGAGCCCAGCTACATGTATATATTTATCCTTGAGAATAGGTGTTCTGTTCTCTTGGTGTGTCTGTTTTATTTCCTGACCTGACTCGTGTCCTGCTCACTGATGTGGATCAGTACCTTCCTCTTGTCTCCACCCCTCTTCTCCCTCACTCTTTCCCTCTCTCTTCATTCCTCCATTGCTCTTTCTCCGTCTCTCTCTCCCTGCCTTCTTCTTTCTCTCTGGCATCGATCTCTGTGTCTCCAGTGTGTGGTGATGCTTTGGCTCAGATTAGGAAAAGGCTTTATATCTGTGAAAGAAGTTCTGCTTCCTGGTTGGAGCTCATCTCTTCTTACCTCCCTGTCTTTTCTCTCTCTCTCTCTCTCTCTCTGTCTCTCTCCCTCTCTCTCTCTCACACACACACACACACAGAAACACTTCGTTCTATAGAAACAAGTCGGTTAGTGATGTGGACACTTTTCAGAATTGCCAGCTGCGTTGTAGATACATTATGTTCTAGTGTTGATGAGGAGTGAAGCGTAATTCAACTTGCCAGGGATGAAGTGTTATTGTTGATGGTGTAGATTGGTGCACTCTTTGAAGTGCTTGGGGGTATTTGTGGGCGTGGGGTGCTGTGAGTTTATTTCGGGGTGAACTGAGTGAAACAGCAGTAGCTTTTCCTCATTTATTTATTTATTTTTAATGCAAACTGGTGAGTTAAAGGGATCTTCTTTCCAGGATGTTTCTCTGTCTGTTCATCTCACGCCCTCTGGCCAGGGGACCAACAGGAGCAGTGAAAGGCAGCACACTGTATGTCAGCAGCAACTTCAGTTCCAATTCATCACCATTAACCTCATTTAGAGTCGTTGTGAAGGTGTGTGTGTGTGTGTGTGTGTGTGAAGGTGTGTGTGTGTGTGTGTGTGACATTTCCCTTCTAAATCTTGTGTTGCTGATTTATGCTTTTAGCTTCTGTATCTTCAAGTTCAAGCTCCAAGCAAAGCAAAATAGGTGAACAGTCATAAGAGACAGAGAGAGAAATACAGAGAGAGGGAGGGAAGGAGGGAGGGAGGCAGTGGGGAAGAACAGCCCCAGGTTCTGGCAGATGGCGGCCGATATTTCTCTTTTTGTCTTTTTTCCTTCCTAAAGATGGGTCAGGAGACACGAGCACCACATCCAAAAGGGATCTAGATTTGTCTGAATATGTGGAAGAGTGTGAGACCGTACACTCCTGGACTTGCTTGTACATGTTAAGCATTGTTTTACCATACATTGTTTTTTTTTTTATGTTCAACTTCACTATTGGTATCATCACATATCAAGGCTAATTTCCGTAGTACTTTACCTTCCCCTTTGGAGTGCTTCTAAACACTCTTTTAACTGTACTTCCTGTTGTTAAATGTCAAGGTTACAAATGCTAACGTGTGTATTGTGTAGAGTGCCAAGACAAATCTTACCAGCACAGTTGCTGAGACTCAAATGCAGTTTTACACAGGGCACTCTATAAGCAGTCAACACACAGACACACACACACACACAAACACACTCTCGACAATAACAGCCTGGATATCATACCAGGGACTTTGCCAGGTATACATACATGTCCATAGTTACAAACAGTGTGTAAAAGTATTTGTTTATGATCTTTGCTGAGGAATACTATATTGTAATAGCTACTAGTTTGCTATAGTTTGAATGTTAAGAAATTGGCTTAAGCATCTATAAGCATCGGTATCTGTGAAGGCTGTGCTTCTGCTGTGAACATGATTGGCATGTAAGAAGAAGAATTCAGTTATTTAATACCTGCCTAATCCATAACTCAAAAGATCAGCTTTTGGGGATATAAAGATTTTTTTTTTTCTTTTGTGCATTAATTTTATTGAATGTGTGTGTGTGTGTGTGTGTGTGTCCAAATATCCATAATATTATGGAAACCTGAGAATATTATTGGTGTAAGGAGAAGTGGATGAAAACTTTTTTTATTTGAAAAAGTTGTGGCAAATTTTTTTTTTTTTATTAATTTACCTACAGGGAGATGCAATTAATTGAAAATACAAAATAAAGAAATAATAAATCAAGAGAATAATATAAGTTTATAAATGCATATTTGGGTTTCTGCAGCAACTGCAGGTATGATACAAGTATAACTTAAAGCATGGTGAATCCTCTCTCTTTTTCGTGTAATGTGTTAGAGGACTGGTATTTTATTACTCCTCTTTTGCTTTTGGGTTTATATAAAGGTTAAATCTGACACAACCCAGACACCAAGAACCCTTTTCTATATATCTCTCTAGTGTAGTTCTTTCACTCTATCCAATCTCTCCTTTGAACACCTTGGAATTTGTACTTGATGCTGTGTCTCTCTGTACATTTTGTGTGTGTGTGTGTGTGTTTGTGTTTTAAGAGAATATCCTCTTAAGTACAAAACTACTGCACGTCTTGTCCTATGTATGAGGGATAACCTCATACTGACATGGCAACTCGGACCATTGTGTTCAGGACAGCTGTTACCACTAGAGTAATGAAAATCTAACTTTAGCATCCTTGTCTATACGTCATAGTAAAAACCAAACAAACAAAATTCTCTTTTCAGGCTTGTTCAACTCTGATCTACGATGTTGTCATAACAATACATGCATGTCTAAGTACGTATAGCCGGTTCTGCTTTGCTAAATGTAAGTGCGAATACATTTATCTTTGCTAAATGTAGATTGTTTATTGTAATGCTGCAGTTTGAAATGTTTCTTTGTCCTCCCTTATATATGGGCCTGTCCTTCTCTTGTTGGTGCCCTTGTTAATTTTTTTAACAGCCAGGCATGTGCTTCACTCTAATGCTTTACACTAATGTAGATTAATCCTCTCATGGTTATAATGTGTTTACCTATTTACACCTGTTATAGTGGAGGAAATATTATGTATGGTACAGTGCCTACAGTCTTTTTCTAGCCCCTTTGATGTTATCCCTACAATTTTTTTAAATCTACTGGGACTCGTTTCCCTTCATCTTTTTTGGGCAAACAGTATTTTTCAAACAGTATTTTTATATTTTTATTTGGTTTTCACTTAAGGAAAAGAGATGGAAACATCCACTTAGTATTAAATGATACTTTTACGCTGGTTGACCACATTCAATACAGTGGATTAAATGATACTTTTACGCTGGTTGACCACATTCAATACAGATTTTATTTGATCCCAGTGTAGACATTCATATCATTGACCGTAATATTACGATCAACAGGATTAAACAGTAATTCAGTATATCAGAGGCTGGTTGTTCATTCAATATTCATTCAATAAGAAAGTTTGCGGTTTATCCATTAGTGTCATGAAGTGCTCTATCACCGTTCCCAGTTGTGGAGTTACTCAAAGGCCCATCTTTGGCCCGTTTTATTTTTCATTTATGTACTTCCTTTGGGTCGTTTAATACCCAATTTTATTTGTTTGTAAAATGTAATGACTTTGGTAGATTCATCAATCTGGTAGCTATTAAGCACTGGAGAGAAAAACTGAAGTCCTTATTGTTGGTCCTGAAGACTTTTCTAGGTATTTATAACTAGCTCTTATTCATTGGCGTCAGATTTTAAACCTGGACTATACACTGTTTTCCTATCTTGGAGAGAACTTCATTGCCTTCAATGCTGCAGCCCAATGTTTCACCATGACGAAGTCTAGGAAGCATATGAACACAATGCTGGTTTTTGTTCACTACTTGCACCCGAGGATCAGAAAGTATTTTTAAATATTGTTTCAAGCCTCCAGAACTTCATGTTGAAGCAAGTGACCATATTTCATACCTACTCTCTCCTTTACGAGGCTAAATGTGGGACTGTTAGTTGACCCTACAGCAAAGTTCAAATCAGTTATGGGGCTATGCTACATATACCCAGTAACTGGTCAGTGTTTGTGAAAAATGTGTCAGATGGTTTTATGGAGTAATTCTGAGGTGCTGACAGAAATCAAGTTATCACTACAATTATAAATGAGCAAAAAGAGCCTGAAATTAATTTTTATTATTAAAAAATAGGAATAGATTCAAAAATAAAAAGTTAGAACTGAACTGAACATTGGCTTCTTGGCATATATGTATTTAATATGGTTATTTACCCCTATCCTACAACCAATGACAGAAATAGTGTGAGTGAAGATTTAATATATGGAAATTCAATACAATTATTTAACAAAATTGTTCAAAGTGCAAATACTTTTGCTTATCCAAATTTAAGTCCTGAAAATATGCATAGCCAACCTTGTAAAGTTCTATAATGTTAACCTGGTTTGTCATAGATTTACTGTTCAGCTAGCCTAATGTACAGTTTAGCCTAGAAAGCAGAGATTTCTCAAGATTTTTTCCTTCTCTGGGAAAGGCACTGAAAAACATGATATGGCTGAATATAGAGTGGTACTCCACAAAGTCATAGGGAATGTAAACTGAGCTAAAAGTCTGATCACAAACCAGTGTAAAAGGTCAACTTAAATACAATAACAGCTAAAAATTAGGTGTCACTACGTTTCTGCAGACATCAATATATTGAGTTGAGTTTATATTGAGTAAATGTAAAACCCCAGCTCTGAGGATCAGATATGGTTGAAAACATATTTACATATTACATACTACTTATTAGAGCATCACAAACAAAATGCCACTGTCTCATTGACTCAAAAACAGGCAAACGCGTTTATACTTGTCGTTATTAAAACATTAAAGGCCATGCAAAATGCAGTGCATTAAGAACCCATTACTTTTCTTAAACAAGTAACTAGTTCTGTTCCAAGCTGACCTGTGGATTATGTATTTAGTGCATTAACCCAACATCCTTGTGAGATATGTAATCGTGTAAAAAAACACTAAAAAAAGAGGCTTGTTTGAACACGTACCGTATGTTCAGACAAGTATAGTTATTCTCATGATTTACAAATATGGAGAAAGGGGCGGAGAGAAATTATTGACACATACATGGTGGGGTTAGAGTAGTGTGAACGGCAGGTAGATAAAATGTATGTTTTTTTTCATGTTCTTGATAAGTCAGCAGGGCATGGCACATATCCACTAATAGGAAGAGGGCTTTAGCATACACGCACCGTGTTGCCAAGCAGAGGAAGCAGGAATCAGTATCTGGGCGTGAGCTGGCAAACTCGCACGTTTGTAATGTTCTACTTATATCATTTTTGCACAGGGGTTACAATTGTTGTTGTCGTCGTCCTCAGCAGATGTGAAGATGGTGAAAACGAGGCAAGTGTGGCTCAGGAAAGGAGCTCAGAGCTGGTGGAGGTGTGTTTAAAATTTGAGCAGGCACTTAAGAGGGACGGAAAGAAAAAAAAACGCGTGTTTGGGTGCATGGTGACGGCGACGGAGTGTGTGGAAGAGTGTGTTGAAGAGTGGGGAAAGAGGCTGGAACCCTTTAATGGATGCATTTTGCTTCACTAATTTTAGGTCCTTTTAACAGTGTGTGTCTCCCTCCCCTCCCCCATCTACAGCTCCAGTTAATTTAATGAAGGGTTGCCCGATTGCTTTTAGCATTAATATTCCAATACAGAGTGATGTAAATAATGAATGCACCTCTCTCTCTCTCTCACACACTCTCTCTCTCTCTCTCTCTCTCTCTCTCTCTCTCATGGAGGATGTTGAGGTCCATCTGTTGTGTCTTTGGTGCCATTGATGGAGTAATCCCTCTGGAGAGAGAGAGGGAGAGAGAGAGAGAGAGGGAGAAAGACAGAGAGAGGGAGGGAAAGAGGGAGGGAGGTAAAGAAAAGACGTGTGTTTAGGGGCAATGAACACTTTATGTTTAGCATACTGAAACAACAGAATACAGATTGCACTCCAGCTGAGTGAGAGAAACACAAAACCACGAACATATGCAGTTGTATTGACTATGGGAATATAAAGGGTTTGGTAGGAAAAGGACTGAACGAAGGAGAGAGTGAGAGCTTCGCTCACTCCTGCACTCAGTTTCATTAAAGCTGAGGGCCTCCTGCAAAATTATAATGAGTTCAGTTAATTAATTTAGACCATGTCAACAGATGGCCGAAACCACATGACTGCAGCAGCTAAAGGTTCTGTGTGTGTGTCTGTGTGTGTGTGTGTGTGTGTGTGTGCATGTGTGCGCATGCGTGCGTGCTCTCTGTTTAAAGCAAACACACATACACACACATTAATCAGGCTAGTACAAGTGTCATCCACCATTTTGTCACTAATACAGTTCCTGATGTATCTCTGAGAGTGTGGGAGCCAGTCCTGCGTGTCTGTGAGTGTGGGAAGGACAGACTCTAGGTCAGACAGAGAGACAGAACGAGAGCTTGTGTTTGCCAGTTTTTTGGGTGTAGTTGATCAATTAAGGGTGATGTAGCTGATTGATTTGTGCATGTCTGTTATGGAGGGTGTAGCTAAGCGACCTGGGCCAATTATAGCTGGTGTAGCTAATCTATTTAGGTACATCAGTTTTAGGTGTTGTAGCTAATCGACCAAGGCATGTCTGTTCTCGGAAGTGTAGTTGATCAATCAGGACATATTGGTTATAGAATGCTGTAACTGATCAATGTGGGTGAACCAGCAAAGTGTGATATAACTGACCCAACTACGAGTGTTGATTACGGTTTACTTATTGATCTGGGTATATCGCTTATAGATGCTGTAGTTCATCGATCTGCGTGCCAGTTATAGGTGGTGTAGGTGACTGATCTCACCATATCGTTTATAGATGCTGTAGTTCATCAGTGTTAACTTAAATACAACTATACTGTACCTCAAGGAGAAATTCAAAGAAGAGAGACAAGGGGATACACTGAGTATGCTTTGAAGTGTGTGTGTGTGTGTGTGTGTGTGTGTGTGTGTGTGTGTGTGTGTGTGTGTGTGTGTGTGTGTGTGAGTCTAAAATACAGGGGGCAGATTGTGGGGGCAGTGAGTATAAGTGAGAGAGAAAGAGAGAAAGGAGAAGAGACCGAGAGAGAGGGGAAGAGAGAACGAGAGAGAGGGGAAGAGAGAGAGAACCAGAGAGAGGGGAAGAGAGATAGAACGAGAGAAACGCCACATTAATGGCCACATTTATCTGTGGTGGTGTGTGGTCATGTAAACACAGCCCCAGACATCATTCTTCCACTCAACAATGCCCCCGCCACACACACACACACACACACACACACTACCCCCTCCTTCCTGAGCACCACCTAGTTCCTCAGGCTCCCTGAATGGTGAAGACACTTCTGCATCCAAAGCTGTTTCACTAGTGGTGGCTCGAGTACCTGAACAGGACCGGCACATAAAAGTTTAACAGAGGGCACGACACTTACAGCTGGTCCCAGAATCTTTAAAGAGGACCTGAGATGTTTGGAAGAGCAGGCCATCATGGGGCTAAATTAGCACTGTGAAGAGCACATATACCTCCCTTTTTTTTGGTGGGGGGGTTGACTGAGATCAGTGATCTAAAACTCTCAGAAGGATGTACCCGTATGTCTGCCTGTAGCATGATGATGATCTTATAACTAGCAATGCACAATTTTTAAAGCTACCTTATTCTTGTGATGTTTTCTGATAGCCATTCGGAGTCAGTGTGGCAGAAAGATTCACACAAAGATTCCTGCGTTACAGAGGCCTAGGTTCTGACGCCCCATGCCTGTCCAGTGAAAAGTCCAACATGTCAGAATTTTTTTGTATTTTCTTGCCTAGTCTGACAACTTCTATAACATGTGCCTTGACTTTGACCAATAGGATGACAGAGTGCGCTCTGACATATGTATCCATGGCAATGAGAAAAACGGATGCTGCTGGTAATTTCAGTTATAGTGAAACCACTTGATATTAAAGATATTAAAACATATTTTTGTATCCTTGTTTATCAAAGTACACAACCCCCCCCCCCCCAATAATGTTTCTTCCACCTTTTGTTTACGGACAGTGAACCTAGTAACCAGCTACATTTACATAATGTTTTAAACAATTTTTCATTATCTCAAGTCCTCTGTGAAGGACTGACAGTCCATGCAGTAAACATCATGACATCCAGGTGTGAGATCACAGTTGTTTTTCCTTGGTTTTCTTTCTCTTTTTAAAACACAAAACCACCACACACACACACACACACACACACACACACACACTGCTGCTGGAGCCAAGATCGACAGTTTCTTGACCATTCTCCCTGATGACCTATGAACTTGGGCAAGGAAGTGAACTATGATTTTTTTTTTTTTGGCATCAAGCATGTAGAGTTGCCAGTCTTCTGACTTCATGATTGGCTAATCTGAAATGGTGAGCAGTGTGGTCTGAATCTTGGTATTTGAGAACATTCCTGATTGGTTCCTTCAGACTACGTTGATTACACAGCCCATGACAGTCACCTACAATATTTTTTTCTTCACAGATTAACTGTTTTAGAAATAGATATGAAGATGTAAAGACACTTTAGCCAAGTGTTTTTTGGCTAAAATCAATTTAGTGCAGTTTTTAGCTTCAGAAGTTCATTTTTGCCCTTTTAGCTCTGGTTAGCTTGTTCTTATATAGCCTCTCTATAATAAAGTGGTGCAATACTGTTTGTCTTCAGTATTTACATGCAACTTATCAGTTATAATTCATATTTTGCTAATTGTTCGATTTAGACTCCAGCATTTAGACTCACTAAGCTGGATTGAAGTCCTGAGGGGTTTTGTGATTGGCTAGAAGCAGATTCGATTACTTGAAAGATCATTTTTTTCCTGAGAGGCTGAACTCTTGACCTTTACCATTCTTTTCCTCTCAAAACTGATTTTTCGGGCTTAATGGGTTTTTCCTTCTAATTTAAACCACGTATCTCTCAAATGCACCCAAAATTCATACCTCATAAGCTGAAATAAATCACGTTTACAGTGATGTAAATTGAAATTCACATCCCTGTTCAAGTTATTTAGTTACATACTTAAGATCCAGATCAACCAGCTTTTACTCCTGGTGTCTGTGTGAGTAGGATAAAAACTGTGCAAGTTGAGTGTTTGTCCATTTCTGTTTCTTCAAAGTACAACCATTGTACGGTTCTGTGATACACCATGTGTATCTGATTTTGTGTGTGTGTGTGTGTGTGTGTGTGTGTGTGTGTGTCTGTGTTGAATGGGCCATTAGGGGGATAAGTACTCAATAACAGCTGACACTGTCCAACCCCCTGCTTCACACACACAAAGGCCTGTGATTCTATTATTGTGTGACTGCTGCCCCTCCCTCCCACACACACACACACACACACACACACACATACCCAGACCCAACATAATTACCATTATTGTGCTTGAGACACAGACACACACAGATAGGCCCACAAAGGCACACGTGTCCTGACACAGACGCATACAACAACACTTGAAGCTTTAACAAAGACGCAGTCCCAAGTAACACCCCCCCAACACACACACACAAACACACTCCAGAAAACCAATAAACAACCAATACAAAATAATAATGTCACATTTACAAATCTTTACTCGCACAAACCTATTCATGTTATGTACTCTACATTTTAATTATGAATTCTAAATACATTTGAAGCACCCACCCCCACAAAATGCGCACACACACACGCGCACACACGACTGCCAGCTCTCCAGCTGAGCCACATACCCACCCAAACCACTCCACCACCCCCAGCTCCAGCCCACCCCACAACCCCACCCAAAACCCACCAGCACCCACAATCCCAAGCTCAGCTAGCTAACAAGCCATAAAGTGGGACATGTTTTTTGTGTTTCCGTGACAATGTGCATGTGACTGTGTATAAGGAGGTGAACATTCCAAATGCCAGTTCTGGGTCAGTGGAACTCCTGTAAAGAGAGAGTGCTGTCAGTAAAGGGGCGGAGCTAAGGTCAGTGGAACCCCTCCGTAAAGGGGCGGAGCTAAGGTCAGTGGAACTCCCCGTAAAGCCCTCACTGGTGCTGGCCACTCCCATCCAGCTCAACCCCAATTCTTCACACAACTGCATCGATATACACACTGAACTTATTTAACACATTTAACATCAAACACTATTTACACTCTTTACCATTCACAACATTATAGACAGTTTACAGACTTTCTTTTGACAGGTTTATGAAACTAAAGGTTGATTCAAAAGGATGACATGCACACTTCATAACTGCATTCCCAGTCTAACCTTTCACCCAAATTCACACTGCACATTACAAATCCAGATGCAGGTCTTTTTCTCTTCTTAATTCCATAGTTTTGTATTATGCTGCTCTAAAAGTCAAATATTAGGTTGCCACAGTAACGGCACCTGCTCCCGCCACTGGCACTGTTGCCTGCGTTACTCTCACTTTTCTGCTCTGGCTGTCATTAAGAGTGAGTCTGAAAGCTCCTCGGTGTTTGGTGCGGGACCAAGGTGTCCTGTGTGAGGCCTCATGCCCTTCTCTGTAGCAGGCATGACCTCTGCATACAATCATGGCACGGCAGGGGGGGAGATGACAGAGGGAATTTAGGTTAGCTTTCAGCCTCTCTCTCTCTCTCTCTCCCTCTTTAACTGTACCCCCTGTAAATAAATGTTTCAGTTTGTGTCCTGATCAATAATGCAGCCCTTCCTTTAAGTGTTTCAGTGGGGGTTGCTGTTCTCTTCTCTCAGTTTGTTGTTTTCATGCTCTCTTTCTCAGACCCTCAGAAGGGAGCGTCAGTGTCAAAGCAACAGAGAAAATCACTTAAAAACCTTTGCTGCGCTAAAGGCATCACCTGTGGACGGGGGTGTGTGGGAGTGTGTTCTACTGCCCAGAGAGAAATATCAACAGGAGATCCTGGCCATAATCACATCTTCAGTTACTGTGGAGTAGATTTACACAACATTTAGAGATCACCATCGATTTCAGCTTTTTTTTTTACGTCCATTTCAAGGCTTTGTATTTAAAATGTTTTATTGCAGTCTTTTATATGCTGCTTTTAAAAAAAAAACCCAAGTGAAATGTAGAAACAAGGAGAAACGAGTTTTAAATGCAACGGAAACTCTAGAATAGATTTTGTCATTACAACTAAAATCCTGCCAGGATCAAACGTGAAGAAGAATATTCCGTTCTGTTCTGGATGAGTGGATGGGACCCACTAGAATAAACACAGTGGAATCAGATGGGAGTGGCAGTGAAAGAGAGGAGAGTTGGGCAGTGAGGAAAGAACCTGAGAGAGCTGGACAGATCAGGGAGTTCTGGGATACGAGTGAAGGAAAGGAGGGTGAGAGTGAGGTGACCTAATTGTGGAAGGGCAGGGTAGGGTGACTGACAGTAATCAGCTTAGTGCTTTACTTGGCGTCTCAGTCTGAGGCAGTGCCTCACTCTCTGTGTGTGTGTGTGTGTGTGTGTGTGGTAGGATATGATTTATAAGTATGTTAATGTTCATGTTGCTTTATATGTGTTTTTTAATGTGGAAGTGTTTGTGGCGTGCGTGTGCCTGTAGAACATATGTGCTGTTCTGCTGTGTGAACTGTGAGTGGAGGGCTGCTGGAAGACAAGACACACTCCTCCCTATCACTGTCACTCACACACACACACACAGACACTGACGTACACCAGCCTGACACATAGCTGGCCCTCCGTCCTCTCTTCTTAGCCTTAGTGTGTGTGTGTGTGTGTGTGTGTGTGTGTGTACGAGCCCTTCTCACATCAAATCAAAGGATGGCACATAAAACTTAGCTTCCAGCTTTGCCTGGTGCCCCCCCCACCTCCACCGACCCCCACCCAATCACTCCTTTCTCTCTGTCTCTCTCTCTCTCTGCCGTTCTCTCTTTCTTTATCTCTCTCTCTGTCTGGGTCTCTCTCTCTCTCTCTCTCCCTTTCTTTCTCTCTGTCTCTCTCCCTGAGCTGATGTGTGCCTGGTGGTGACTGCTGCCACGCTGCCTAATTGGGGCTGTCAGTGTCTGTTACGTCCAGGCCAGAGTGACAGAGAAACAGGGGTTGGAGTGTCTCTTTCCTGCCTGCTCTGGTAGCGGCACGCTTTATTTGGTCAGGTTAAGGGCCACATATAAAATGGAGTATGTCAACTAGGGTTATGACCTTTGGGTTGTTGAACTGTCCATGGTATTAAAGTGCCTTTATTTTGTACACACACAAGCATAAACTAAAGATCTCCTATGATTCATCTCTTTAAATCGCGGGCACATAATGATGAAACCTTTAACATAAGCTTCAACATAAACTATATAAGCTGAGTTGCACAAATATACAATACACACACACACACACACACACACACACAGGCAGTCTGAGTTGTGCCAGCTCTCTCTGTAAATCCCTCAGACAAATTACAAGCTCTTTGCCTTTTGCTTTCGCTTCCTCACTCTCTCCTTCCAGCAGCAATTGGATTTGGATAAAGATGGTTTTTCCCTTTTCTCTTCTATTCTTTCTTCGTTTGGCTAAAGACAGATTTGCCTGGGGAGATTACAGTCAGTGGAGAGAAATCACATTTCAGGAAAAAAACATCTTCACTACACACAAACACCACCACCCTCCCACCCCTCTCCATCGCTCACTCTCTAAACCCCAGATAGCATTATTGTAACTTTCACACATGTTGCGCTCTGTGTTAATTCTCTATGAGAGCAAGGACAAGAAAAACAGACTGAGTGCATGTTTATCACCTTCTCCTTGACATCTCACCAATCTTTTACACCCTCGTTTTAACTGCAAAGGGCACAATTAAAACTGAACGACCCATGCCGACCTTTGTCAGATTCACTGATGTATCAGGCCAAAGTTGCATAGTGTAAAAATAGTGACGACCATATCGACAACCAAGTTAACCAGGTGGTTCTTCAATTCCATTATGGCTTTATTTCATTGAATTGAACCCTATCTGTATGAAACGAGGAAGCTAGGCTAGGCTAGTTTCACCCAACCATCGCACACGGCATAACATTTTTAAGATCCAGCAGTACAGGATTTACGGAACTATTTAAGGAACTCTCTGATGGAAGGCTGTCTCCATGCCGTTGAGCTCGCCAGTCTTGCCTCCACCTTCTTACTTCTCCACCTTCTTACTTCTCCACCTGCTTCTATACCTTCTTGCTTTAGTGATTGATTGATTGCAGACCACTGCTAAGAATAAATGTTATGTTAAGTCCTTTGCATGTCTTGTGCATGAATATTTCAGCGATTGGTTGGTGCTAACCCAGCGCTGTGTGCTAACTGGGACGGCGAGACGTCCGATTTTAGGCCACAACAGACCATTTCTCAGTTCAGTGTCCTCTGGCTGGCAGAAGAACACGCTCGGATGCCTGTTTGCGATGCTTCTGGAGTGGACTAGCAGCTGCTTGTCATTGATCAGTATTTTTTTTAACGTGTCACTGGTCCCATACGCATCAAAGCAAACACCATGGATTTTGTTGGCTTAACAGATTGCCTTGTACTTCATCAGCTTTCTACAGAAAGCCAGCGCTCGAAATCAGGTGTGAAAATACCAAAAAAGAAAACAACTTCGGTTCTAAGTGGTCAGTACATGATGCTTTCCTTTCAAAGAGCAGGTGAGATGAATTTCATATCTTCTGTACACTATGCCAGGTAGGTGCTATTCCCTTAAAAACTGTTATTACTAATGTCACACTCATGGCTCACCTATATAATAACACAAAATATTATCATTCTTAGATCTTATACATCTCCATAACACTGAAGACTGACGCAAGATAAGTGATATGAACTCTTCATAGGCAACAAAGTGCTTATCACAGTCTTCAGTGTTGAAATATTAGCTAACAAAAACATTACCAACAAAAATGACTCTTCATGCTCAGGCCAGAACTCAACCTATGAACCTTTACAGAGGCTTTTATAATCCAGACGGCCTCTCAACAAGTCCGTCAACAGAGAATGAAAGGGTGACATTTTCAATGTTGACGAATGCCATTTTTGCTGCTGAGTCATTTCTTCCATCCCAGTAGTATCTTGTAATAGCCAAAGACGTGTTGCTTGTAGGAATGCTGATTCATGCTCTGCTATGTGTAATTTTAGACCACACTTGGCTCCACCCAGGAGTTTATTTGTGCAATATAATTCACTACCTCCTCTAAGGATATCTATTCTACTACTTATCTTGAGAAAGGGCTTTCCATCTCTCTCTCTCTGTTTCTGTGTGTGTGTGTGTGTGTGTGTGTGTGTGGGTGTGTGTGGTTGTGTCTGTGGGAGTAGACTGATGTTGGACTGGGTGAATAATTGAAGGGTGTAGACAGCAGAGGGTCTTTAACCCTGAACCCTAGACAAGACACCAATCAATAATGCAGCAGGAGTCTGTGATG
>JAOXYF010000013.1:13265039-13267661 GCA_028565775.1 Sternarchorhynchus goeldii
ATTACCTACATTATAGCTGTTAGTACATATAGCAGTTAAAATGTAGCATTTTTCATTGAGACATTTTCAAAGGCAACCATTTGTGAAGTTGCAAAAAACTACTCCACATGGATGCCCCAAAGCCTTGGTATGAAAATAGCTTTAGTAAGACTTTATTTCATGTCTTACTCTACATTTATTGTAAAAGTACAGTAATTCTAGTTTTTAATTAACATTAAATCGCCATCCTTTTCAAATGTTCATTGAGAGAATTTTACAACTTACCTTTTATTAGACATGTGTTTAGACTAAATGGGATTTCCGTTCACAGGGATACGTGGGAGACTGACCACGTCCTAATAATGGAATGGATAGAGATTAGAAAATGATGGAAAATCATCCTTTTTAACAGAAAACTTTGTACTTTGAATTGTGCTTTGTGCTTTTGCCATGTGTATACGGGATATCTGCGTTTCTGCAGTAAAGAATTCAGTCATCTGTGATATAATCTACCTTATTTAATGTTTATATGTTATATTTCCACTGACAAATTTACTGTATAAAAAGGCCTCTATTGTGGTAAGTTATGTGAGTTATATTTATCTTAATTTTAAAAATGTATAATATTGACATTTTAATTTGTTTTTAATAAGTGTTCTGTATGATGTCATAATGCTATGAGTGTAATTCTAAAAAGGTGAGGGTGTAGGGTTTTAAAGGTCATTCTGACGACAGTCTTCTATCTATATCTATCTAATCTATCTATCTTCTTTCATTTAGATGATTGACAGCAAAATTTTATTCTGTTAACTGTAAGACAAAAAGGCAATACATGAGTTCACATTTTACACCATTTTGAATAATGCATCAGCGAGAAAAAATATGTAAGCAAATACCAAATTTGAACACTTTTCACGATTAAAGATGGTTTTAATACTGCAATAGATTTGGGAACTTGGGGATATACTATCATCTTTCAAATAATATAATAACCATTAATAAGACTAATTTCAAAGGGAGCAAATTTCAGAGAGAATGTTGGGTGTGCTGATGTGGCAGGGGTGGTGGGAACTACATGGGGAGAGAGGTGGAGGCTGGTGGAGAGGCTCTCTGATTATGTTGATTTATGGCTATGTTAATGTCTTCCATTTTAGAGGAATCAGCTCCTCTACCTCGCTCACACCCACAGCCAGCTGCCACACACACACACACCCATAAGCACACAGAGGACTGGGCCTCATGCGTGATGAGATTGGACATGCATCTCCAACGTCATGGGTGCATCAGTCAGTACTGCACACAAACAGCACGTGTGTCTGCCTCATTTGTGTAGAGGGAAACAGATAGAAGTGTGTGTGTGTGTGTGTGTGTGTGTGTGTGTGTGTGTGTGTTTGTGTCTCAGGAGTGGGATGGGGAACACACATTAGCTGTTCCACAGCAGATGTCACTAGGCACATGGTGCATGGCTCATAAATTCTGAAGCTGCCCTTTTCTCCCTCCCCCTCCCCATTTCCTCCTTTCTTTTCATCACCTTTTTCCATCTCTGTCCTTTTTACTCCACCACTAACGCAAAGAGCCAGAACACAGTGCACCCAGTTCACCTGGGCTACAGTATGCCCCGGCTGGATTATTTGATTGGTGATCTACAAGATCCTCTTTGATGGGTGATCTACAAGATCCTCTTTGATGGGTGACCTACAAGATCTTCTTTAAAATATCCCAGAGTTCCTGCAGCACATTACAGATGTTGCCAGATAGACAGATATTGATGTAATGCCGTAGCAGATAGACAGATATTCCCAGTAGTGCTATTACTCCTTATCATCTTTGATATATATTCCGCTCTCTGTCTCAGTTTCTCTCGCTCACTCACTTACAAACATCACCCCACCCCCAAATGGTCTGTGATGTGGACAAATGTGCCATTTGGGAATTGTCAGTCGCTGACCCCACGAAGTGAGAATTCCTTAGTGGAAGATTCTGAAAAGATTCCAGGTTGTAACATACAATGCCTTGCTGTCACTTCTGTGACACTGCTTAGACAAGGGGAAAATATCGCACAGTATCTCGTAACCTTTAATTAGTTGTCCTGTAGTGTATAAGAAGTAGTATACTAGATACTGTGTGCTATGTGTGTGAAATAAACGTACTGTGGGTGGTGCATTACAGTCTGTATAATGATCTTGATCAGCATTTATATGAGCAGTGATCGATGTTTGTTGGTCGTTTCTCCTTTTGAATCCTCTGTATGCTGACGATCACGACGTTGGTTAAAATGGGGTGAAGCGCAGGCCAATGATGCAGAAGAGACATTGATGCAGGGAAGGTTCCGGCACACCGAGTCTCTCTCCCTCCTTCTCCCTTTCTGTCGGTTTTTCTCTTTTTCTTTTTCACCCTCTCCCTCTATCCTCTATTCTTCCTCCACACTCTCTCTTCCTCCCTATCTCCCTCACTCCCCCCTCTTCACTCTCTTTTGGCCCCTGAACCCTGGGTAAGGGGACCCTATTTCTGCTGCACTGTCACGGTGTAGAAAAATGTGCCCAGTGGTATAAATGTAACGCTGAAACCCATAACCCATCACTATTAAACCCCATATCAAACCCCATATGCCATCACTATTAAACCCCATATCAAACCCCATAT
>JAOXYF010000013.1:13275501-13295822 GCA_028565775.1 Sternarchorhynchus goeldii
CTGCCCCCCTCCCCCCAGGCTCTAACTCTGGGTGAAGTGTTGTGACAGCGTTGTGCTGATGTTGTCGAAGGTTAACGTCTCCAAGTGCGCATTATCCTGTAAGACTTAATGTGCAGGTTGGAGTGTGAGGGCCGACTCTCAAATTACAGTTTGCCAGGACTAGCACTCACCACGACAACAATACCCGTGCGCATACACACACGCACACACATATATATATCCATCACACATCATGTTCTCTAACCATGCATACATTTAAATATGCAATAATAAATAGGAGTTTGTCTATTTGGTGTTATGTTGAGGTATTGTGTATATGTAGATGTAATGACCGTCGGGGGGGTGTGTGTGTGGGTGTGGGTGTGGGTGTGGGGGTGTGGGTGTGGGTGTGTGTGTGGGTGGGTGTGTGTGTGTGTGTGCGCTGCTTGTTAGAGTGATGAAGAGTGTGTGCATGTCGGGGCAAAGCCTGTCCTTTCAGCTTTAATAAATCTGTTTTGGATAGAGCTGTAGAGCTGTAGAGGCGTATCGATTGTAATCCTTCACACACACACACACACACACACACACAGACGCACATGCATGCACACACTGACACACATGCACACGAGCACATACTACATACTTATACACACGCACACAGATACAGAGATACATATGTGCAAGCACATACATACACACAAATGTATGTGCACACACGCACACACAACACACATACTCGTGTGCACACACACAGAGACACATACAATTATGCACATTCATACACACAAATGCACACACACACACTCAGACAAAAACCAACGTATATGTGCAAACACACATCCACACTTGTGCATACAAATTTAGTATGCACTTAACATAGAGCTGGATTGGGAATGAATAATGGTAATATACACTATATTGCCAAAAGTATTCGCTCACCTTCCTTGACCCATATATGAGCTTAAGTGACATCCATAGGGTTCAATATGACGTTGGTCCACCCTTTGCAGCTAGAACAGCTTCAGCTCTTCTGGGAAGGTTGTCCACAAGGTTTAGGAGTGTGTTTATGGGGATTTTTGACCATTTCTCCAGAAGTGTTGGATGAGAAGGCCTGGCTCTCAGTCTCCGCTCTAATTCATCCCAAAGGTGTCCTATCGGGTTGAGGTCAGGACTCCCACTCTGTGCCATCCACTCTGGTTCATCCACACCAGGCTCTGCCATCCATGTCTTTATGGACTTTGCTTTGTGCACTGGTGCACAGTCATTTGAATGGGTGAGCGAATACTTTTGGCAATATAGTACATATTGGTTTCATTTACAGACACATACACTTTTTCTCAGAGACTCCCAGCGAGCGTTAGAGGCAGGAACTAATATGTGTGAAAGGGCTTTATTCCGCGGGCCACATGTGGTCTGGATGCTGGTGGCCGTGGACCACTCTCATCCAGCACTGACACTGACGTGTGTAAACTCTTCTGCAGCACTGCACTCCTTGATCAGCAACTCAACCCCCACCACAGGCGTGTAGGGGCTGGGCTCAGAATAGCGCCCCACCCAAAAAACATCCAGTCAGCAAGGGAGCACGTGTGTGTGTGTGTGAGTGAGCATGAGTGTGTGTGTGTGCGCGTGTGCGCGAATGCACACGGGGAGGAGGTGTGTGTGTGTGTGGTGAGCAGTGGTGAGAGGACTCGGGTACAGTGCTACCTCAGCTGCCTCCGTTCGGCACTACCTCAGCTGCCTCCTTTCAGAGTTTGTCCTGGTAACATGGAGGTGAGACTAGCTGAATCTGGGACACTCCAACACTCCCAGCCTGGACTACCGTGTTCACACACTGACACACTTTACTGTTATTATTATTGTCAGTGCGTGCACACTGACTGAAAAAACAAAACACACTCTCTAGTCTTTGGAAATACTCTGTGGTCCACCTAAAGCCAACATGTATCCATGTATATTTCAGATGTTCTTGTTCTATTTCCTCTCTTTGTCTAAAGTATCCAGCCCACCGATCCTCCTTTCAATCCCACAACCCATTCCACTTGTCCAGTCTCCTGCTCTTTGACAAATATTCTCATGACTAGTGGTCTAAAGTGGAGATGGACAGCACAAACACACTCGTGCGCACACAGTCTAGTGTGTGTGTGTGTGTGTGTGTGTGTGTGTGTGTGCGTGTTGGTGTGAAGCGTAACCTTTATCGGCATATATATAAATCATGGCAGAGCTGGTACTCACTGATGTCAAACGAACATGGCAGCATATACCAGTACAATAACACGTATAAAATATTAACACACCCTCTCCATCTCTCTCTCCATCTCTCTGTCTTTCTCTGCTTTTCTGACACAAAGAGTTTGATAGGCAGCTAATTATAACTCTCAAGGACTCCAGAAGTTCCCCTCTCTGGATGTCCTGTGTGAGTATATGTGTGTGCATGGTTTGTGTGAAAGGGTTTTTTTTGTGTTTTTTTTTACTTCCTGACCCCTCCCCCTGTCTCTCTGCTCTGTGCACAGGTAACAGGTTTTTCCTGACATTGTACGGGGCCCTTTACATATCAGACGTGCAGAAAGAGGATGCCCTTTCTACATACCGCTGCATCACCAAGCACAAATACAGTGGAGAGACCAGGCAGAGTAACGGAGCTCGTCTCTCTGTGTTGGGTACGTCCTCCGCAAAGAGGCCACTGCCGGAATGCTTTCGTTAATTATTGCGTTATACCAGTGGAGAGGTCCTGCCTGAGGAAGCTTCCACTTGAAATGTAGTGCTATCAGGTTTCCCACGCAGCCTTCTCCACGTGTAATGGAGGCGCACTGTATCCAGTGAGAAAGCCTTTTTTTTTAATGTCGTTTTTACATTATACGGTTCTGCTTTCTTGTTTCTCGTGGACTTTTCAGTGATCAGTATCTGTTTGTTCCATCATATTCTCTGTTTATAAAACCTCAAATGAAAGATTGCAAAACGGCATGGAATCCCGTTATTTAAATCGAGCACATCTGGGAAGGCAGAGCGTTGTCCGGATCCATCGGAATGTTGTTGCCGAATCTGTTGTCTTGCTCTCTCTCATCTACCCGTCTCTTCATGCAGACCCCACGGAGTCCATGCCCTCGGTGATGGACAGTTTCCAGTCAGGGGAGGTGCAGGTGGGCCGCAGCGTGGAGCTCCCCTGCATCGCCTCCGGCTACCCCAACCCCACCATCCGCTGGCTGAAGGACGGGAGGCCGTTACCGGCAGACTCCCGCTGGACGCGCCGTCTCACGGGCCTCACCATCAGCGACCTGCGTCTGGAGGACTCGGGAAACTACATCTGCGAGGTCACCAACAGCTTCGGGTCCAAAGAGGTCACAGGTCATCTCAACGTGATCGGTGAGGAGAAGGGCGGGCGTGAAAAGAGGGGAGGCGTGGAATGGGAGGGCTGAGGAGAAAGATGGAGAGGATGTGGTTGTTTCATTGTCATAGTCCTGAATGGCTCCTTTAGGTGGGAATATTGACTTTAGTCCAGCTGGTCATGAAGTTCCTTTTGCACTTAGAGCTGCTGTACATCTCTGCAAGTTTGGTTTGTTGTAGGCCTGTTGAAGTAAGAAAGGAGAAAATAAACAGGAAATAAGTCCTTGATCACAGCTCCCACACCTGTTCTCCATCCACAGAGAAGACAGGGCGCCTGTCTTCAAGCCTGGCGTTTAGCAGAAGCTTGGCTTTATGGAGCTCCACCTTTAAGCGGAGCTGAGACAGAGTTCAGGAAGCTGTCGGCCGGCTCCTGCGGTCATGGCCTGATTTCTTCAGAATAAGGGGGGAACGTTTTGACTCTGTGCCCTCCTCCATCTCCAGGAGCACCCTGGAGATGTTTACACAGCAGATGTCACTCACAATGGTGTCTGTTGAAGCCAGACCAGTGCTTCTGCAATACACAGAGAGACACAAAATATGGAGAGACAGAGAGAGAGAGAGAGACAGGCAGCAAAAGAGAGATTTAGTACAGTGTATAAGTGATGCTGGCAGGTTGGTGGCCTTTGCCTGCTCTCTACTGCCTATGAGATATGTACAAATAAATATGTACGAAGAGCTATGTGCAGGCCCATCCCACCCCTTTATATACACAAAAAATTCACTAATGAGAGTGTGTGTGTGTGTGTGTGTGTGTGTGTGTGTGTGTGTGTGTGTGTGTGTGTGTGTGTGTGTGTGTGTGTGTGTAAATGAGAGATCCAGTTTGCTGCAGGACCAAGAGTGGAGGGCTGGGTGGGGTGGACATTTGGACATATAGCCAGTGGGCACATCACACCAGTGTGCTCACACACACTCTGACAGGGCAAGTGGGGAGGAAGGTGCTCACACACTCATATATATACACACACACACATACATATATACACACACACACACACACAAAGCCCCCAGCACATAACACCAGCTGCCTTATTGCTCACTGACATTTTCCTTGTCTCTCTCTCTCTCTCTCTCACACACACACTCACTCACTCTCTCTCTCTCTCTCTCTCTCTCTCTCTCACTCACTCTCTCTCCTACATCTTTCCCCCCTTAATATGTATGTTAATCAATATCCTATTGATACGTATGGTAATGCATATCCTGTTGAGAAGCATAGGTTGTTGTAGACATTCTTCATGCATCTATATTTTTCTTCTGTTTTGCGAGTTCATGTGCAGGAATGAGACTCAGCATTTTGATTTATAAAAGTCAGAAAAGGTTGTTTTATCCTGGATGGGTAGCTAGATGTTTGCATTTTTAGATACAACATACCTGTAATCATTCAACATATACTGTGAATACCATCGGCTCTACCGTTCATCCTTCCTCCCCCAAACCTGTTCAGCACAGCAGCACAAGAGTCTTAACCAAGTTCAGAATGATGTCCAATGAATGAGACAGCACGCTTGTAGCTCTAACCAGCCTTCTCTCTCCTCCCTCTCTCCCTCTCGCTCCCCAGAGCCCCTGAGGGTCACCCTCTCGCCTAAGAACCTGAAAACAGGCATCAGCAGCACGGTGATTCTGTCCTGTGCCGTTCAGGGTTCTCCTCACTTCACCGTGTCCTGGTTCCGGAACACAGAGCCTGTACTTCCGGACCAGCACTTCTCCATCCAAGGTGCCCACAATGAGACACTGTTCATCACAGCAGCCCAGAAAAGACATTCAGGAGCCTACCAGTGCTTTGCCACCCGAAAGGGCCAGACTGCCCAGGACTTCTCCATCATCCTGCTGGAAGGTGAGTCTTCGCGTACTGGATAAGTTGGAAATGGAAAAAAAAAACCATTTTGGGTGATTGGTTAAGAATCTAAATAGATCCAGATAGATACCAAATATGGATCAGAATTAATTTGATATTAATGGATTCTAATTAATTTGTTTCTATAACTTCTATAACTTCCCTAGGAAGAGTGTTGTTTTTAGAATAATTTTGAAAAACTCTGGGAACATATTTCCATGCCGCTATTTGACTGACCTCTCTTCTGTTCTTGTCCTCTTTTATTCTCTCTCTCTCTCTCTCTCTCTCTCTCTCCCTCCCCAGACGGCACGCCGCGGATCGTCTCCTCCTTCAGCGAGCGGGTGGTGGCCCCCGGTGAGCCCTTCTCCCTGATGTGCGCGGCCAAAGGCGCCCCTCCTCCCACCGTGGCCTGGACGCTGGACGACGAGCCCATCGCTCGGGACTCGGCGCACCGGGCCAGTCAGTACACGCTCTCGGACGGCTCCACTGTGTCGCACGTTAACGTCAGCAGCCCGCAGATCCGCGACGGGGGCGTGTACCGTTGCGTAGCACACAACTCGGCCGGTAGCGCCGAGTACCAAGCGCGCATAAACGTAAGAGGTGCCTGTCTACTTTTCAATCTCAGCCATTATAGCGGGACTTACAACCCTCAACCTTACCCTCCACACTACCCCTCCATCCACTTTTGCATTTCCCCCCAGCTTTCTTCAGCCAAATCGAAGTATTCTCCACTACACGTGTCCCTTGGGTGTGTGAGGGCGTGTGAGGGTGGGGGGTAGATGTGTGTGTGTTTGTGTGTGTGTTTTGTTTGACGTTCCACCGTCAGCCGTCTTCTGCTTTTTGATTAGTTTGATCACTCTATATTTTGTCTGTAAGACTTTCATCTTTTGGCTCTCTCACTTTCTCTCTCACTCTTTTTAGCATTTTAAGGTCATTTGTCTCTTCATTCTGACCAGTTGGCTTGGCCTTTGTTCCTCCCTTGTTCACACATCCAGAGAGTGTGTCTGAGTCTCTGCCTGGCTGGAGCCGCTCGCTGTTCTTGGACAGAACAGAAAAAGAGCAGACGGAGAGGTCTCCTCTCGAGCCAAGGAGGTAGAGACAGGAGGACGGACACGTCAGCCCAGACAGACATGAGGAGAGGAGAGGAGAGGAGAGGAGAAGGGGGACATAATAAGATAGATCAGGGGCACAGGGGTGGAGTGGACAGAAAAAGTCCTTTTGGCAGGGAGCAGTGATGGTGAGATGCTTGTTGACACGCTTGCTGATATCACTCTGCTCATCTCTCTCTCTCAGTCTCTGTCTTTATCTTTATTCCTCTTCAGTTTTGACATATCTGTCTGTATTAAGTAGACATGCTAGAACAATCATCGTAGAAAGAATGAGATCTGATACGATAGTCAGGGTATCTCTCTATCTCTCTCTCTCTCTCTCTCTATCTCTCTCTCTCTCATACACACACACACACACACACACACACACACACACACACACACATACTGTGATGTGTTCTGTGTCACTGATTCACACACATACTCATGAAAATTGACAGACTTTACTGACTCTCACACAGTAACTGACACACCAACAGTAATGTGGTGTGTTATGAACTTTAAGGGCAGTGACCCCCGCCCCCCCCCCCCTTATTACAAACAGACACACATGTATACACACGTGCACCAACGCGCACACACATCTTCCAGGCCACTTTTCTCAAAAGCAGCATAGTTTTCCTGCATACACTGAATCTTTACATGAGTTCATGCATTCCTATTGTATAAGAGAAACAAAGAGAGATGGGAAGAGTAATGGAAGTATGAGGGAGAGAGAGAGAGAGGGAGAGGGAGAGAGGGAGAGAGAAGGGGATACTGTGCGACTGTCTTATTGAATAATACATCAGGGGATGACTTGTCAGAGTAGTGACTTCAAAGCTCAACACACACTGAGCAGAGAGCGGAGAGCGAGGGAGAAAGAGGAAGGAGAATGGCTAGAGAAGACTCGAATCTTTTGTGTACACAAAATCTCCATATGCCTCACCACCATCCTCACAATATACAGTATTAACCATTCCATCCTCCATTTTGAGACAGATTTTCTTGCTCCTCGTGCCTCTTCATGTGTCCCACTTTCGATGGGGAGTCTTCTTCCTTTCTAAATGTTCTCATTGCTTTGTGTTGGTCTTCATATGTGGAACACTACGTCTCCCCTCTCCAACCATCTTCATGTGTTTTCTGAGAACAGAGTCCTTCAGAGGGTCAGCCCTTCCCTTGTGTGGCCCCGCCCCAAAAATGTGAGGAACACGTCCAGAGAGGCCATTATTAACCTTTTTAACGTAACCCAGACACAATCGCTCTCAATATGGAGCTAATGAGACCTCCAGGCTACCTACTGTTAGCCAGAGCTAATTTAGTTAGGCTAGTGACCTTTGGACTAAGAAGGACCTTCACAAATCTCATATTGATTCCATTTTTACCAGAAAGCAAGGTTAAACTACGGAAGAGTGACTACAGGTTAGCAGTTGCTCATATAATGCTATTATTAATATAATGCAGATATGAGTATAATGCAATAACTAATATATATATATATATATATCAGTTAATACAATACAATTGCTAATGTAGTTACTAATATAATAGCAGTATAGTATAAACTAATACAATGCAGCTATAATGCTGATATGTAGTTTCTATCATAAGACAGTTGCTAATGTAATGTAGGTGTAACTCCAGTGCAGACTTGTAGTACAGTGCTTTGGCTAATATAATGTAAGTGTTACTATACAGTGTACAGTTATTTTTATAATGCAGCCACTCATATATGACAGTTGCTAATATAACGTGGTTACAAACAAACTGCACTACATAGTTACTAATGACATGCTGGTGAATCCTTCTCAGAGCCTCTGTTCTCAGCCGATCCTGAATCCTCTAAATGTGTTTTTGGGGTTGAAATGTGATATTATTGTGTTGAACTTGTGCTGTACATATTATACATAATGCTATAGAACAGAATTTTTGACACTGTGTATTTGAAGTTATTAATATAAATTTGGTACATTTATGGAAAGTCACTTAGTGTCGTATTACACAGGAGTTTAAATGATAAACAGAGGGCGTTGTATGTAATTAATTAAACATGCCAGTGCACCAAGCTATAGCCTACATAAATACACCACAGTTAGTCCCTCAAGTCTGACTTCAGACAGGTTTCGTCACTCCAAATATGCAAGAACAGCCCACTTTGTCAAGTTAGTGCATTTTGAATGACATGCAAATTGACCAACCACAGACTAATGTTTCTGCATAATGTATAGAGTCAGGAGATTGTCAAACAGAGCCCAGCACAGCAAGGCAAGCACAATAAGAAAGAAGGCATATGGTTTTACTTCATATTAACTGCTTCTAGCAAAGCTTTCAAACATGCCTTAGCTCAGGTTACTAGCTAGCTGACACAAAAAAACAGCTAGTGTGGAAATACATGCACATAGAAGCGTGGCTGGCCAATCAGATCGCGCAATTCTGATAGTCATCACCACTTTGGCATACAGTCTATATCAGCTGATCGATGGGCAGAATAAGACAACACAGTTACACACATGCACACTCCTGAGCGCACGTGCACACACACACACACACACACACACCTGAAAATCTGAAAACCAAGAGCATTCTAACCCCTTTTTCCCTTCCATTACTCACTCACCCATCCTTTCTGTACTGTCTCTATCTCTTTCCTTTCTTTCTATGACCTTCTGAACCTCATTTACTCCTCCTCTCCATGTAACAATCATTCAATTTCCTCTTTCTCTCCCTGTTCTCCTCCTATATGATCCATCCTCTCCAACCTTCTCTACACGCCCCTTGTTTCCACTTTCGGTCCACCTCACCTCCTTTCTCTTAATCTCTCTGCTTTTTTTTACTTTCATTTCTTCCTTCCCACCGCAACTCGTCCCTCTCTCCTTCTCTCTGTCTTTTTGGTTCTTCCCCTCTGTCCATCTCAGGCCCCCCGAGCATCCGAGCCATGCGGAACATAACAGCCGTGGCTGGCCGCAACACCTTCATCAACTGCCGCGTGATTGGCTACCCCTACTACTCCATCAAGTGGTACAAGGACGGCATGCTGCTGCCGGATAACCATCGGCAGGTGGTGTATGAGAACGGCACACTCAAGCTCAGTGACGTGCAGAAGGGGATGGACGAGGGGGCTTACCTGTGCAGCGTGCTCATCCAACCACAGCTCTCCATCAGCCAGACCGTCTACGTCACTGTGAAAGGTTAGCCTCCGCTCCTGGGCCGCCTCGACCACTCTGCGGTCACGTCGAACTGGGCCCGCAAAGTCGTTCAGTGATGTATTGGCTCAATCCCAGAGGCTTCTCTTCAACAATGCTTTGCCTGCCCTAGTGAGTGTTTGCTGAATGGGCAACAATTAGGCAGTAAATGTTATTTATTAGGAGATTAGTGATGGTGAAATGCATGTAGTTAGTTGGGTGTATGTAGTTAGTGGGGTATTTGTAGTTAGTGGGGTATTTGAGTTCAGGGAAGCGTTTTTGAAGATGAGGATGGTCATCCCATTACCATAGACATGAAAAGCCAGAGAACTCTGCTAATAACATCTGATTAACAGGGTTAGTGGTCTGCTGCAGCTTTATAACCATTCATCAGCGACTGCGCGTGTGTGCGTGTGCGTGTGCGCGCGTGCGTGTGTGCGCATGCATGAATGTCTGCAAGATTTTCAGTCATTTCTGATGAATGAGAGGATAAAGTAATGTCTGATGAGTAAAGTTGAGATGTTGATCTTTCTACACAAAAGTATGAAGAGTATATAGAACAGAACTTCCAGTCTGAGGGCAGTAAGGTCCACATTACATTTATGTGTGTGTGTGTGTGTGTGTGTGTGTGTGTGTGTGTGTGTTTGTGTCTGAGTGTTCGTGTGTGCTGGTACAAGGGAACACTGACTCCAGTGTGAAGGCAGTATAGTGTGCTGCTTGTCTTGTCATGTCTCTGATTTAATTAGCTGAATTTTAACGAGCCCCAGATTAAATCCCCCAGATGTCTCCAATGTAGCCCCCCACCTCCGTTTCCATGGCAACACCATTATTCCCCATGCCAATTGGGCTCTAATTAGAGCAGCTATTATGGTCTGGAGGGAGAAAGAGGTGGTGCATGTGTGGGGTGGGGTGGATTACACTGCAGATCATAGAGAAGTGTACATATCAACCTTCACTGCTGAATACCTAATATATCATAGAGAAGTACACATATCAACCTTCACTACTGAATACCTCATATATCTCTCATTTCTGCCTCTCCTTCCTCCACCGAACTCCCTCCATCCCTGCTCCAGTCCCTCCTCTCATTCAGCCCTTTGACTTCCCCCCGACCTCCATCGGGAAGCTAATGTATATCGCATGCGTGGTGTCTTCTGGAGACATGCCCATCCGGATTACCTGGCGCAAAGACGGACAAGAAATCGTGTCGGGCACCTCCGGCGTCACCATTGAGACCAAGGAGTTTATGAGCTCCCTGCAGATCTCCAAAGTGTCCCTCAAGCACAACGGCAACTACACTTGCATCGCCAGCAACGATGCAGCTACCGTAAGCTCTGAGAGGCAGCTTATAGTGACAGGTGAGGAGGAATCCTGCACGCACCAGTGCGAACTGCTGGCCGTCTGCCGCTAAGAGGCGCATTGAGCATTTTTGTGTTAGGAAATGCCCTTGACAAAGGCAAACTGGTGTGGAAAAGAGGAACCGAGGAATGTTATGCAAAGGCAGAGGGAAGGGAAGTGACGCAGAGCATAGAGCATGTTGGTTTTAATGTCTGTAAAAGCATGCTCAAAGAAAACGAAGATTCTCTGAATCCACTGAAAATGCTTTCCTGAGATCCAGTGGCATAAGTGCATTACCTTGTCAACAGCTCCAAAGCTTTCTTGGTGATCTCGGTCTGTCTGTATTGTCCCAGTTCCTCCTCGCTTCCGGGTTCAGCCTAACAACCAGGACGGGATTTACGGCAAGTCCGGGGTTCTGAACTGCTCTGTGGACGGCTACCCTCCCCCGAAAGTCATGTGGAAGCATGCCAAAGGTACACAGAGCTTTCACAGAGCGGCCTTGAACTAATACAGGGCTTTCACAGAGCGGCCTAGAACTACCATTCTCACACTCAGAGTGACCACTAATGCCCAACTGCAGCTAGTACTGATAGACATGAATTCACCACATATTCTACACATATATTCCACACAAATGGAACAATGGAAAATTTGTGACATTCAGTTTAGTTTTTTCATACCCAGTTCAGTTCCTAATACCCAGTTGGCCCGTTTACACCTTACATTTACACCTTGCATATGTTTTTAGTGATCAGGTCACACTTGGATTTTTATTTGGCTACATGAAAAGTCAAGTGTAAACACCCCCAGGATGTACCGTGATTGGATTACGATCAGACTATGATCAGACTGTACTGCGATCGGCTTATGATCAGACTACTCAAAACATATTCAGATGTGGTCACAGATGGATCTTGTTCACATTTAATACAAGTGTAAATGGAATACATTTTCATTATCTACCTACATTCATATAAAAATACGTCTGCTGACCTCTCCGTCACCCAAAACGTCCTCTGTACAGTAGTGGAACTGACCACTGCAGAAAGGAAAGCAGAGAAAACATTCACTTTCCTCGATGCAGAGGAGCGACTGTTTTGACAGCATATAATAATGGCAACAAACCATGTTTTAAAGCGGAAAGTAAAAGAGAAATGATGTCTTGGTGTCTTGTTTTAGGAGGAAGAGAAACATCAGACCTCATCTGATACATTTTAGTGAGAAGTGTAAAATCCAGCTAACGTGTATCCAGATATGACCCAGGCGTGAAACTCGTGTTTACACAAAGTGTAAACAGGCTCTGGAATCCTGCTACACCTTTCCAGTTGTAATTCTTCCTGTGTTGGTTTTCCAGGTATTGGCAACCCCCAGCAGTACCACCCGGTTCCTCTCACCGGACGCATCCAAATCATGCCCAATGGGTCGCTTCTGATTCGGCACGTTCTGGAGGAGGACCGCGGGTACTATCTGTGCCAGGCAAGCAACGGAGTGGGATCCGACATCAGCAAGAGCATGCTACTCACCGTGAAGAGTGAGTCAGATTCCGCTCTTCAACTACAGATCACACAAACTACTGTTCAACTACAAACTGCTGGTCAACTACAGATCACACAAATTATTATTCAACTACACAGTGCTTGTCATGTGTAAATTATGTTTTCTACCACTTACCCTTGCTTTGGAGGTTTTATTATACTGTGTGTATCTTCAAAGAATACACACACACACACACACCCACACACACACCCACCCATGTTGTTGAAAGCAGTGATCCGGCTCATGATATGTGCATCATGGGACTAGGGTTTCAGAGGTAGAGACAGAAAAGAAAAGATTTTATTAGATGGGATTTGTTATAGAATGTGTGACTCTACTTTGCAGAAATATATTTTTATAGCATTAGTAGTATACTAGATACTTGTTTACCATATTTTAGTAAACAAGTATGTTGTTTACAAAATCATTGACACCATGGACAATAATTAGGTGTTTAATAAGGGCTCTGAAAAGGAACAGTTCAGTATTGTGTGAATAACTGGACAGATATTTTCAATGTCATTGTCCTGGTACAATGAAAATAATGACAATTCTATTCTATTCTATTTATGTGCTTTTGTTTCATCAGAAACAGGCTTAAACAGATGTTCTTTCCCACAAAGGCCTGGGGTAAACATTGCTAACATTGCTAACGTTGCTAGTGTGAGTAGACTGAGATTGACTTCAGCCATCAAAGAGGCTTTTACATCCATTTTCCTTTTCTTTTCACCCAGTGTTAACATACATATTTTGTTTCCTTATCCAGCAGTCACTGACTCTCTCTCTCTCCCTCTCTCTGTCTCTCTCTCTCTCTCTCTCTCTCTCTCTCTCTCCCCTCTCTCTGAAGCGGTGTGGGTGTTATTGATTGAATCGTTCCTCTCCTCTGCCTCCTTCAATTCTGTTCTGTTTCGCTCAGTAGAGGGAGGGAAGAATGAATAAGTGATGGAAACAAAACAGCAGAGCCCCTCTTTAGATCAATAACATGTGCGTGTAAGTGAGATTCGGGGGGGGGGGGAGCAGAAGCCAGTGGTGGTAATGGCTGTGGCCTCGTGGTTTTCCAGCACTGGGAACTGGTTTGCTCTTACATCACAGTGACCCCAAAGGAACTTGGCTACAACACCCACAGTTGTTCCAGTCTAATTCCACTCCACCGTGTTCTAACTCCACCGTCTCCTGTGTTCCAGCTTGGCTTTTATATTCCTCTCTCTCTTTTTCTCTCTTTCTCTCTCTCTTTCAGTCCCAGCTATGATAACCTCACATCCCAACACCACAATGGCTATAAAAGGACAGAATAAGGAGCTGAACTGCACTGCCCGTGGGGAGTACCCAATCATCATCCGCTGGGAACGGGGGGACACCGTCATCGACCCGGACCGTAACACGCGCTACTCCATCACCACCAGCCCCAACGAGAAGAGTGACGAGGTCATCTCCACTCTCAAGGTGACACACACACATACACACACATACTTTTGGAAATTTGGAAATCACTGAGTGAAGGTTATGACTGGTATAGTCAGTAATCATAAGTAAGTACTATTGTTAGGTCATGGTTAGTATGTGGAACATGATAATGACTCACCAATTACAGTACAAAGGACGATGTAGATGACTGACAGCACTGCATGGAGTTTGGATGTTGAGCTTGTAGACAAAAGTGAGAGGTTTGCAGCCTTCCATACAAAACAAGACATGGAATGATATGATGGGCTGCTGTTACCATCCATGTTTACACCCTCTCTCTCTCTCTCTCTCTCTCTCTCTCTCTCTCTCTCTCTCTGCAGCTGAAGCCGGCTGAGCGTGGGGACTCTGTGTTTTTCTCCTGTCACGCCATCAACTCCTACGGCGAGGGCCGCGGTCTCATTCAGCTCACGGTGCAAGGCAAGAAAATCAACCATGAGCTCTGCTCTCACGTTGGACGCCAAACACCTTTTCCTGCGGCACAGAATCAATCACTACATCCTTTCTCCACCTCTCATTACACTGCCTCTCTTCTCTCATTATTCCCTGTGTGTCTGTCTCCATTAGTCTTACTGGACTGCTTTTGAATTTTTTCTGTTATAGAACCTCCAGATCCTCCAGAGTTGGAGGTTCGGGAGGTGAAAGATCGCAGTATGAACTTAAGGTGGACGCAGAGGTTTGATGGCAACAGTATCATCACCAGTTATGATATTGAATATAAAAACAAATCCGGTATGTATATATATATACATGTGTTTTTTAATTAAATAATTAATTAATTTTTACCTGGGCATTTTTTTTCAGTGCAAATGTAAAGAATGTGTGTCATGGAGACATTATGGATCCAGTTGGACAGACTCAGCTAGAGTTCCTTGTACATTTGTGACATCAGCCAGTTACTTTTTATGTAACTGTCATAGTTTAGCCACTTTACAGTTTACCAAATATATCAGCAAACATGTACTACAATATAATTGTTGTCAAGTGTGATCAGAGAGACTGTCTGTAATTTCTAGGCTGATCTTTGCTTCTGTTTGTAGACCCGTGGGAACTGAAACACGCCACGCGTAAGATTTCCCCCACTAACAACCAAGCCAACATTGTAGAGCTGCACCCTGCTTCTGTCTACAGCATCCGCATGTACTCCCACAACAAGATTGGTCAAAGCCAGGCCAGTAAAGAACTCACCATCAGCACAGAGGAAGCTCGTAGGTCCCCATACATACACCTAGACAAACAGCTTCATGCGCCCGTTCGGCACTGCCTGTTTGAAACCGGTCTGACCCTCTGTACTGTCTGCCTGCCCCAGCGCCTGACGGCCCGCCCATGGAGGTCATCCTGCAGCCGATGACATCGCAGAGCATCCGTGTCACATGGAAGGTGTGCAAAACCAACCTCCAGGATCGCTTTATAGACCACAACCCAAACAACAGGAGAACGAAGGAATCAGAACTACTCTCCTGATCGTAGTCCTCTCTCTCTCTCTCTCTCTCTCTCTCTCCATCAGGCCCCTAAGAAGGAGCTCCAGAACGGAGTAATCCGTGGCTACCAGATCGGCTACAGGGAGAACGGCCCCGGCAGTAACGGCCAGTACAGCATAGTTGAGATGAAGGCGACAGGAGACAGTGAGGTGTACACGCTGGATAACCTCAAGAAGTTCTCCCAGTATGGAGTGGTTGTTCAGGCCTTCAACCGGGCTGGTACTGGACCCTCCAGCTCGGAAATCAATGCCACCACACTAGAAGATGGTAAATTCACACATTTCACTACACACCTCTATAACCCTCTATGCATTTACTCAGTACACATTATTTGTGTTCCTTTAATACACTCCAAACACACACACACACACACAAACACACACAGCCTTTGTGTCTGTTTAGATGTATGTGTGTTTATATTTGTGATTATATTTGGTCTCCAGGCCTGAGCCACTAGCATGTCACCGGCCCTCAAGTGTCAGAAATATTGATGGCTTTAATGATAATAGTAATAAAACAGATAGTAAAATAATTATAATTAGCTTGTCTGCGGAGGTCCCTCTCTCCGTTCTCCTGCTTTTTCTCCGTGTAATTATGTGCAGCTGAGCACATTGTCTCTCTTTTTCATCCCTCCTTTCATCCTTTCTCATCCCTCACTCCAGCTTTTTAAACCCCTCCCTCTCGCTCACGCACTCTTCCCTTTAAACCACTCTTCTTCTTCTTCTTCTTCTTCTTTTGGTTGCCGTTCGTTAAACTTCTCTCGTGATCTGTAACTCTCTCAGTTCGTTTAATCGCATCCTTCGTTCCTTCTCCGGCGCTCCTGGCCCCCTACAGATGTCTGCGTTGTCACCGACACATTTCTTCTAACTGATGCCCAGTTGCGTTGCTTTGCCGCGTGAGAGGATGAGAGAGCGAGAGAAGGTCACCCAGAGCAAGAGCAGGCAAGACGCTGCAAAAGAACCGAAGCCCCAGTCCTCTAAAAGGCAGTTAGAGTGCTTGGCCCAGTGAGTCCATTTAGACCTTGAAGCCACTTCAATAGGCACTGTGGCTTCTCTTTGGCTCCGCCCCCCCCCCCCCCCTTCTCTCCCCCCATTGGCTTTTTTCCTCCTCTCCTGCCTCTTCTCTTCCTGCAGCAGCTGCAGCTGCTCGTGTATAGAGGCGAGTCAGCCGCTTTCCTCCGCCGCCACCCCCCTTTCATCCTGTCCTTCACGCACACGCCTCGTCTCTCAGTGCAGGGCACACAGCCGCACTCTGTCTTGCCTCAATAGTGGCCTTCTCTATTCAGGAGCGCCTGCCTGGCCTCTCACCACGGCAACGCTCCCCTCGTATCCGGCCAGAAGGGAGAGTGTTCGTCAACGCAGCAACAAAAGGAGGAATTCAGGTGGACGTTTTATTGCTCGTGTATTTCGATGGGATCGGGGATAAGTTAACCACTTTTAACGTCCATTTTGAGTACTATCTGATGTGCGAAGAATAGGCAGGTTTTTGGCACATTCACTCCCTTCTCACAACTTCAGATTCCAACAGTTCCTCCATGTTTACCATGTATAAATTGTGCAGACTGGCATGAGTGTTGAGATTTGGCAGTGTTTACAACGAAAGTTTACAGGGAAAAACAAAAAACCAGGGTGATTTCAGTGATGATTTCAGTATCATGTGGTCTGCTTATTGGCCTTTGTCGAATGTGAAGAACCAAGGACCAACGATCCTATCGACTGTTGTTCTGGTCAGTTCATTTCCACTGGTCCCAGGACCTTCAAAACTGGTCCCAGAACCTTCCGCTGAGGGGAGGAAGCACTAGAGAATGGGATGAATCCAGGCTCCTCCTGTGTCAGTGCTGGTGGAAGAATCAGAATGAGTCCACACACCTGTCGGAGTGTTTTCCTGCCACGCCTCAGAGCTCCTGATCCCCACCGCAAGGATGTTTCCGATCAAGCACAACAAACCCGAACATCTCCCTGTACCTTGGTGGCTACGGTCCACACACAGGTGGACGTTCTCGATCCACAAGTCGTGCGTCGTCCTCGAATGGTTTCCGGAAACACAACAGTGAGCTGGGATTGTTCCAGTCTAGTGCCTGTGGCAGGGCAGGGTTCCCAGCATCTTTGTGGAATTCAAACCCTTGCTGTTTTCAAGGCCAGTGGAGGTCCAGTGTTCTACTTGATCTGTGTCCCTAACAAATCAGCACATCTGTGTATTTTGGACAGAGCAATGCAAAATGCATAAATGATTCTTGTACTACCTGAATGGTTACCAATGCATTTTTTTAAAAGAAATCTATCTCTTTCATAATAAATGAAGTATTATATGTGGTTTTCACATTGACAGTTTTTTTTATCATTTAGAGCTGAAGGTTTTATCTGCATTGCTGCAAGGTGTCAGGATTGTTTGTTCCTTTTCTCTTTCTCCCGTACACTCACACATACTTACACATACTGTCTGTCTCTTTCTCTCTCCCTTTCTCACACACACAAACACACACACACTCACCCACTCACATGCACACTCACCCACTCACACATACACACGTGTTCGCGCACACACACACTCACATGCGCACACACACTAACACTCTCTCTTCCTGTCTGCCTCTTTCTCCCTTCCCAGTGCCTAGCCAGCCTCCGCAAAACGTGCGGGCTATTTCAGTGACATCCGATGAAGCAGTGATCACATGGTCTGAGCCACCTCGTATGACACTGAACGGAGTCCTGAAGGGTTATCGCGTGGTCTTCTGGTCCCTCTTCCCTGACGGAGGTGGGTGTAGTGGGCTCCAGTCACAGGAATGAAACCCATCTACTGCTACACCTTCTCCCTTTCCCTACCCTCAGCTCCCTCATCACAGTCCTGAACGTAGGACGTTACTGAAGCTTCTTAATGTGACCTGCACAATTGTCCTGTTATTTATCTGAATGTTGTAGAACGTGTGTCTGCATGAAGGAGCTGTATGACGTGGAAACCAGTATTTCCTGGTTCTTGTCCCCCGTCAGCCAGCAGAAACACTACTGATATCACCAGAGGAATCTGAAAGTGTAGAGGTAAAATGGTCACTTGTGCCGCTTGCCTGTGTTTCTCAGAATGGGGTGAGATGCAGAACATCACTACCACACGAGAACAGCTGGAGCTGAAGGGCTTGGAAAAGTTCACCAACTACAGCGTCCAGGTCCTGGCTTACACACAGGCAGGGGACGGCGTGCGCAGTAACGTCCTCTATATACAGACCCGAGAGGATCGTGAGTACACACACACACACACACACACACACACACACACACACACACACGTGTGCATACATACACACACACATATATACACATTCATACATACATACACACACACACACACACACACACGTGCACACATACACACCACACACACACACGTGCATACATACACACACATGCCAGCACACAAAGAAAATGTTCTGCACAAATAAATACAAATGCAAAAAATAAATAAATACACCTTAGTACATCTAAGCATTCCTGCTCAGTCCTGCTTTTACAAACACACTGTGATACATGTCCACCAGCAACTCAGGAATAATGAATGAAAACATATTTTTGGAAAATCTAATGTTTCACTTCTTTTTAATAAAGTAATGTAGCTTTTCTGCTGGTATTAATAATAGCACATATATATATATAAAATGTAGCAGGGAGCCCTGTGCCAACTCAGACAGCGTGTATGTGTGTTGTACTTGTGTATGCATGCATGGTTGTATTCTTGAATGCTTGTATGTCATGGGTAGTGAGAGAGGGCCCTTGTTCCTTTTAAACACAGATGCATTACATACAAGCCACTTCCCCATTACCCCTATGTCTTTTCAACCTTAAGGATTTGTGTGTGTGTGTGTACTAGGGAAGAGAGATGAGGAGGGGGTTGATAGTCTGGGTACAAAAGGCATGTTAGCTGAAGGCGAGAGTGGAGTGGTCCAGGTCTAGAGGATGCTGGATACCGGATGCTGTCACTATGGCAATTGCAGTGCATTTAAGCTCTGATGTTCCATTACCGCTACTAATGAGAATTAAAACGCCAAAGGGTGGGGGCTTGAAGTGTGCGAATGTGAGTGTGTGTGTGGCATATCTCAGGCCAGCTTACCACCCAGCAAAAGGGGGATTAATTCTTTGTGGATTATCAAGAATTAACTTTGTGCTTACACTGGTGGGCACAGGATTAGAGGCGTATCTGTCTCCCTAGCTTTCCCCAGGGAGGGGTTGTTTGTGGTAGGGGGCTGGGGGTGTTCTGGGTTGAGGGCTGAAAGGAGACAGCTTTGAGAACAAGGGCGACACTCAGAAGAAATGGCTTTTCTGTATGTATGTGCAAGTACATGCCAGAGAAAGAGAAAGAATGAAGTTCTGCTGCTTGCAGCTGATTTATCAAATACAACAAATGTGATTCTGACCTAACATTTTTTTCACATTTTGCAATACATATTTGCAAAAACCATATTTTAATTATACAAGATCATTAGGAACCTGAGCATTTTTAGTTTTTATTTCTAGAAATGTCTAGTTTTTGTGCTCTATAATTTGTATAGCTGACCTGAAGTTATTTTCTTAGTCACTGGATAAACAAGCTGTACACCACAAGCTGAAGATGAATGAAATGTGTTGTGTTGGCGGAGAACGAGGTGGAGTGGAGTGGTATTGTGGGGACACGTGTTGAAAACCTCCAATTGCTATTTAACTGTTGGTGTGAGAGGCTCAGACTCCCTGCTGTCTACAGCTTCACTGGGTTGAAGTACAGCAGGGCACTTAGTCACTGCTTTTTCCAAACCAGTCCTGAACTCTGTGGGGATTTTCCTCTAGCTGACTAAACCACTAAATGATGGTGTATTTCCCCTCAAAGTTTACCCCCCCAAACATACATGCAGACACTCACTCATGCAGACCAGTTCTCACAAACACATGCACTTGGCTGCCTCTTTCAAGGAAGTGCTCTAGTTACCATGTTGGCAAAACTAGGGCAACCTACCCAAACCCACCTACAACACACACCTAACCCAGAAACCTACTCAATACACCTACAACACACCCCTAACCCA
>JAOXYF010000013.1:13298422-13311017 GCA_028565775.1 Sternarchorhynchus goeldii
CCCCCAAAATAGATTTGCCCACACAAGAGTCCAAAATATTTTGGAGTACATCATACTAGTATGAGGCAGCATTGCATTGTGTGTGTGTGTGTGTGTGTGTGTGTGTGTGTGTGTGTGTGTGTGTGTGTGTGTGTGTCTGCAGGCTGTAGACTCACAGTGATGAGTGTGGATCTGGACAGCAGGCACACGGCTCTTTTAAGCATGCTGCAGGAGCTCACAGCAAATCCTCACGTCCTTTTGTGTTGTGTGTTGAGTATGCATGTGTCTCATCCTGCTGATGGTAATTACGTGATTGTGCAAAAGCATATGTGTATGGTCACCTGACTGAGGGCGTGTGTGTGTGTGTGTGTGTGTGTGTGTGTGTGTGTGTGTATCAGACCCTGTTCTCCCATGCTGATGTGATATCTAGCTCTCATTAAGCTCACCCTATTGTCAGAGATCTGTGAGACTGAGTCAGGACCATGTCTGGGGGCATTATCTTTCTCCTCTCATCAGAGAGTGAGAGCATCCCCAGGGTCTTCTCCAATGTTCCTCTGGGGTGTACCACACACACACACACACACACACACACACACACACACACACAAGACTGGGGACAGACAGAGGAAGAAAGGAAGAAAGAGGGAGAGGTGGAAGGGAGGGAAAGGATGAGAGAGCAATAAAGGTAGAGACGGAGGGATGGAGACACACACACACACACACACACACACACATATCAGCATAACAATGCAATAAAACTACAGCTTTCTTCTCAAAAATGAAACGAATGAAACGTACTGAATGAATGAAACGTATTGCTCAGTACGTTAATGGAGCTGATTCTGCAGAACAGGGTGAAGGAACTGTCATTAAAAAAAAAAAACTTCTTCATAACTCTGAAGTGCAAAACCTACACAAAAGTAGATGTTCATCTTAAACACACTTTAGCGTCAGATCTTGAACACATGAGCTGTTCTTTTTTTACACTCTGGAGTAGATAGAATCCACCCCATAAACAAAGGTGTTCACTCAATCATTCACGGAGTTGGTGTTTGGTTTTTTGGGAAGTGTACGACCCTTGACCTGGCCTGTGTGTGCAGTGAAGCGTCGTCGTGACCTCTATCTTCATGATGGTTTTCTTGACTCTCTCTCAGGCTCCCAGTGAGTATGAAGCCAACCCAGAGGTGCTGATCTACCGCATCACGCACCTGAGCCGCGGCCAGCAGTACCTCATCTGGGCGGCGGCTGTCACCACGGCCGGCCGCGGAAACGTCAGCGAGAAGGTCACTGTGGAGCCGGCTGGCAAAGGTAGGTCTTCCCAGCTTTCTCCTATACATCAGGAGTCTGGGGAAGTCAAGGAACTATTTGATATGATTCCGTATCACATGTTCAACCACCAAGCCAAACTATCCTTTACATATGAAGATTACATTTGCTTTTACTCGTTTGGTGTCCATTCAGGAGTGTTGGGTAATAAGGGAGAGAGGATGAGGAGACTGTTCTCAGCCATCCCCTCTGTACAAGTCCTGGGTTGGCCATCCCCTCTCTAGGTTGCTCCTCCTCTCTCTGGGTGCCCCTCCCTTCTCCAGGTTTCCTTATACCCCTTTCTAGGTTTCCCCTCCCCTCTCTGGATTGCCCCTCCCTTCTCTGGGTTTCCCTTTCCATAATTGGGTTACCCCACCCCATCCCACCCTGGTTTGCCCCCCCCCCCCCTTCTTTGGGATTCCCCTCCCCTTATTGGATTGCCCCACCTCTCTCTTCTCTGGGTTGCCCCTCCTCTCTCTCTCAGTTCTGGTTTGCCCCGCCCCCCTCAGCCAGTTCTGGGTTGTTAATGATGTGGTGAGGAGCAAAGGGCATTAAACAAAGGAGGACTAGATGGATGGAGAAATGACAGCTCATGGCTGATATAGTACACGATGGAGAGGCAGAGAAAGGGACAACATGAAGGGGGCAGTTTAATCAATACTTCCTGGATTAATGTGTGTGTGTGTGTGTGTGTGTGTGTGTGTGTGTGTGCTCATGTCCTGCGCATTTAGTCCTCTTCCCTTCAACCTGATCACCAGAAGAGTGTTTAGAAGAGTGTTACTGATCACCAGCTTTAGGAGAGCGTCCTCCACACTCCCAACACTGTTCAGCAAACACAAAACGACAAACACTGACCTGTCAAGCGTGTGATAGAGAGCTGGTGTGGAGAGGAGAAAGCACTGGACCCAAGAATGTAGAGAGCGGAGATCTCTGGATCTGTGCTTATTCTCTTATTTAGCACTTATTTGTCTTTCTCTCCTCTCTTCTCTTTCTGTCTTTTCCTCTCTCTGTCTCTCTCTCTCTTCAGCTCCTGCTAAGATCCTTTCTTTCGGAGGCACAGTTACAACTCCGTGGATGAAGGAGGTGCGGCTCCCGTGCAGTTCTGTGGGAGAACCCACTCCTACTATTAAATGGACCAAAGACAGGTGATACTTCACTTTTGTCGTTAACAAAAGATATTCGCTTTTTGCAGAATATCTTTTGTTAAAAACAATGATGCGTAGGCTACAAATGCCCTCAGTCAAGTATTAAAGTGGTATGTCTGTGTAATGGTGACCTTTTGACCCCTGCAGTGAGGATTCTGCTATACCAGTGACACAGGATGGCCAGCGTAACATTTTGGCAAATGGAACACTGGTTCTGCGTTCAGTGAAAGCAGAGGATTCTGGGTATTATACCTGCACAGCCACCAACACGCTGGGGTTTGACACAATTATCGTGAACCTGCTAGTTCAAGGTAAGATGTGTTCACCTGATTATAAAGTATGAAAATACAACCAAGATTCTAGTCTAACTTTCTGTTAAAACAGAAAATTTTGATAAACTCTTGTCAAATATTAGACTCTGTTTGGGGGGGATGTATTAGTGTCCCCTGATTAGCTATGCTTGACTCTGTGTGTGTATGAGTCAATAACCCCAAAACAGCTGTGTCTGAATGTGTGTGTGTGTCTGAATGTGTGTGTGTGTCTGAATGTGTGTGTGTGAGAGAGTGTGTGTGGATGTGTCAATATACCCAGAACAGCTGCGTTTGAATTTGTGTGTGTTTGTGTGTATGCGTGGTTGTCAGTGACCCCAGATCAGCTGTGTTTGACTTTCTCTCGCTCTCTCTCTCTTTCCCTCTCTCTCTCTCTCTCTCTCTCTCTCTCTCTCTCTGTCTATCAGTTCCCCCAGATCAGCCACGTCTGACAGTTTCCACCACCTCCACCTCTTCCATTACTCTAGCTTGGATCCCTGGAGACAATGGTGGAAGCTCCCTCCGAGGTGACCCCCCCCCCCCCCCCCTGCTTCTCCACCTCTCAATCTTGCTTCTATATTTTCTGTCATTCTCAAATGATCAAATAATCTTTTGTTCCGTATCTCTCCTCTCCTGATCCCTCTTTCTCTAACCACCTTTTATTGTCACCTTCTCAGTCGTTCTGTGTTCACCTCATGAGATTCTTCACTTCACTGTATCTCCTCTACCTTTTGCCTCAGTGTGTGCTTGCGTGTCTGTGTAAATGTGTTTCTAAGCGTGTGTCTGTATGCACCTGGGTCTTCCTGTTTTTATCGATCCGATCAGGCTTTCAGACTGTCCTCAGTTCATCCATGCATCTACCGATGGCTTCTTATTGATTACTTTGTTCTGTGTTTGTATTAACCTGACAAGGATCCGTCTCTCTGATCACTGTTTTCCATCTGCTGTACTCTTTCTCGCTCCGTCAATCTGCATATGTTCTTCTGTAGCATTTTGACCTTTTCAGCTCATCATCACTGACATAATCAGCCTGAGTTTTGTCCCATTTGCCATCAGACTGGTTTTTTTGGCCCTAGATATTAGCTGTAGTTGCTCAACTGTTTTCAGCAGAACACATTTCATCCAGTGAAAAGTGCAAGAGGGAGGGAGGGAAGATGAACACGAGGGATGTGATACCTTTCCTTTCCCATCTGCCACAGTCAGAGACACACCCTCTCCAGCACACTAATGATAACTGCTGTGGACGCCATGTTGTGCTTTCATTTGCATAACTGTCCAGTCAGCATTCTCTCTCTCTCTTTCTTTCTTTCTTTTTCTTTCATTCTTTTATTCTTTCTTTCTTTCTCTTTCTCTCACTTTCTCTCACTTTCTCTATCTCTGTGTCTCTCTTGCCACCCCCCCCCCACACTCTCTCTCTGTGTCTATCACGTTCTCTCTTTCTCTGTATGTGTAATGATGTTTATGGATGGTTGGTTTAGTGATCTCTAATATTTTTGCGCCCTCTAGTGGTAAAAAAGCAATACAACTCTGCCACAACTTCCAGGCTGTGATTTCAAACAAACCAAGCTAAGTGTTGGCAAACAAGACCTGAAGATAATTAGATGTTTAGATGTTTAGAAGCGTTCCCTGGCCCATTTCATATCCTGATCAGTTTTATTTTTCTCTGATATCATCATGTAATGATCACCACCTTTTTATTGGCTTTTCAACCGTGAAGTCATTCAGACGTTTCTTTATGTTTGCGTTTATGTGTTTGAAGGCTTTGTTCTGCAGTACTCCGTGGATAACACAGAGGAGTGGAGGGATGTGTTCATTAGCTCTACTGAGCGCTCGTTTAAGCTGGATAACCTCCGCTGTGGCACATGGTACAAAGTCAAACTGGCAGCGAAGAACAGTGTGGGGGCGGGCAGGATAAGCGAAATCATCGAGGCAAAGACTCACGGAAGAGGTTAACAGACACAATCCCAAACATGATTGCTATTCATTAACATGAACCAGAAGCTCGTGCATGACCTCCAGCAAGACTGAATGACTCCACTCCTAGAGATCTAGGTTGGGTTTAAACTCTCCAGTGCAGTGAACCTCTAGACCTTAGTGCAATAAACCTCTAAGCACCCCTGAACTACAAGTGGCCTGGACAGGGCAATCCAAATGAGCCTTTTTCTCATGTTAACTCCACAGTAACTTATTGGAGCTCCACTGTTAAACACTAGAAGTCTAGACACCCAACCCGGATTTTGTATTCCACCAGCAGCGTGGTACAAACCCTTGCCTTCCTCTTGTTCACAGAGCCCCAATTCAACAAGGACCAGCCCCTGTTCACCCACATCAACTCCAGCCACGCCCGGCTCAACCTGCAGGGCTGGACCAGCGGCGGCTGCCCAATCAGTGCCGTGCTGCTGGACTTCCGGCCCAAAGGCACGTGGGCGTGGCAGAGTCTGCGCACCAACGCCACGGCCGACGTCTTCCTGGCCGAGCTGCGCGAGGCCACCTGGTACGAGCTGAAGATGAAGGCCTGCAACAGCGCTGGCTGTGGAAACCAGACCTCCCAGTTCGCCACTCTGGACTACGATGGCAGTGAGTCAGCTGTTCGGGGCTGGTGATTAGGAAGCTTTTGCATGGACGTGTGTGGAATTTGAGAGGACAGCTGATGGATTATTAAACAATCTACATTTTAATTTCTTGGTTTGTGCGATTCTTAATATCTCTGCCTGTTTCATGCTTTGACCTTATGAAGGTACAATTCCACCAATCAAGTCTGCTCGTGGAGAGGGCGATGACGTGAAGAAGCTGTTCTCCATTGGCTGTCCTGTGATCCTGGTGACACTGGGCATGGCTCTCCTCTTCATCATCCGAAAGAAACGCAAAGAGAAGAGGCTGAAGAGGCTCCGAGGTGAGATGGAGAGGGAGATGGGAGTAACACAGGGAGTAACACCACAAAGAGTAACACCACAGAGAGTAATATCACAGGGAGCAACACGGAAGGACATCTAATATCGAAAACATCTGAAATCATACCTAACACTGTTTTTTCCTTTACTTCAGATGCTAAAAGTTTGGCTGAGATGTTGATCAGGTAAGAATATATTGTACCTGCTTGATGCATGGTTTTCTGTTTTAAATCTGTAAAGTTTCGTCCTGGGAACAGTAGCAAAACTCGTGTGTGTGTATGCATATGTGTGTATGCATATGTGTGTATGCATATGTGTGTATGCGTGTGTGTGTGTGTGTGTGTGTGTGTTTCTCACCTGGAGCAGTAAGAACAATCGGAGTTTTGACACCCCGGTGAAAGGTCCACCTCAAGGCCCCCGGCTGCACATAGACATCCCACGGGTGCAGCTCCTCATCGAGGATAAAGAGGGCATCAAACAGATTGGTCAGTCATGTCACGTGTGTGTGTGTGGGTGTGTGTGAGAGAGAGAGAGAGAGAGAGAGAGAGAGAGAGCTGGCATGTATCCGTTTCCATGACTGAGATATCTTATCTGACATCTTTAGGTGAAGACAAAGCAACCATTCCTGTGACAGACACTGAATTCAGCCAATCAGTGAACCCCCAAAGCTTCTGCACGGGCGTGTCTGTGCATCACCCCGCCCTCATTCAGAACACTGGTCCCTTGATTGACATGTCTGACATTAGACCAGGAACCAGTAAGTCACTAACCATCATAATTTCATAGTTTCAAATGTTTGTGGCTTTGTTTATATTTATAAAAGCAGAACATTTAATTCTATCATTTGTAAAAACATCTTTTGGGGAGATTTTACCGGTTCTTTTTCCTGTCTCTTTTCTCAGACCCAGTGTCGAGGAAGAGTGTGAAGTCAGCTCACAGCACGAGGAACCGCTACTCGAGCCAGTGGACTCTGACGAAGTGCCAGTCATCCACGCCTGCCCGCACGCTCACCTCGGACTGGCGCACCGTGGGCTCCCAGCATGGCATCACCGTCACAGAGAGTGACAGCTACAGCGCCAGCCTGTCCCAGGACACAGGTACACACGTTTAGCTGCCTGGAAAATCAGCTGGAGAACCGATTAGTCAGAATCTGACACACCTTGACAAACTGGATTCTGTTAGTCAGCTGTTCGCCCTTTAAGAATACCTTTAAACGAGGTTTCTGATTGCCTTCACCGCCTGCGTTGTGTCTCAGACAAGGGTCGTAACAGCATGGTGTCGACCGAGAGCGCGTCGTCCACGTACGAGGAGCTGGCCCGTGCCTACGAGCACGCCAAGCTGGAGGAGCACCTTCAGCACGCCAAGTTTGAGATCACGGAGTGCTTCATTTCGGACAGCTCCTCCGACCAAATGACCACGGGAACCAACGACAACGCAGACAGCATGACGTCCATGAGCACGCCGTCCGAGCCTGGCATCTGCCGCTTCACTGCCTCGCCGCCCAAACCGCAGGACTACGACCGTGGCAAGAACGTAGCGGTGCCCATTCCACACCGTGCCAACAAGAGTGAGTGCCAGCCAGTGATGCGTCTGACGCTGCTTAATGGAGCATTAGCGTTAGCGTGAGATCTAACAAGAGTAGAAGGGAATGGAAGTGAGCAGCTAGCTAACGTAGAACATCGTTGCTTATATGTAGTGTTAACCAGAACTTGCTAGTCTCTGTCAGTTATTAGAAGCAGTAACATTTTTGATGGAGAATTTGTCTTGTTCAGAGCTTTGTTGGATCTGCAGTTTGCCGTAGAGCAAGGTTCCCTCACGTTCCTGAAGCCAGAGGTGTGCTTGCTTTTAAGCAAAGCTTTACCCAACACTGCTTATCCCAGCAAACCTTTACCTCTACCTGAACTCAGGCTGGGGGGCGGAGCTTTTGAGCGCATTTGCATAGTGCTAGTGACTGGCTTTCATCAACATTTTCAGCAACATTTGATTTTCTCAGTGAAATGTTGCTGTAGGAATACATGGCTCAGAATATGCCTTATATTTTCCATCATTTGTCAGTTACTGTAAAGGACAGTGAATAGAGTGAGCAGTATGGCTGAGAACATGCATTCCTGGAGCACCCCTGGACTCCTGGTCCTGGTTCTTAATCCTGACACTTAATCCTGACTCTTAATCTTGGTTCTTAATCCTCACTCTTAGTCTGGAAACTTAATACTCTCAGTTGTGATGTTTTGTGAACATGTGAAATATATTGGTGAACTTTTGAGGAACAGGTAACCATTACAGAGCCTGTGAAGCTTTTGATTGACACTGTTATTCCCAGCAGGCCCAGCAGGTTTCTAGCTATTCTACTAGTTCACTAATGTTGCTAGGAGCTCTGTGTAATAATAGTTTTTCTTGTTGATAAATTGGAAATGAAACACTGGAAATCGTTTGCCATTCTGGCAGGTTGTGCAATACAATTCCAATTTTCCTCATCAGGCTTGCACCATCAAAGATCCATCTTTTATCTAAACTTGTTTTATTAGTGGCCAGTAGCTGCAACCCTTCTTTCCTGTAACTCTTCCCTCTTTCTCTGCCCAGGCGAGTACTGTAACCTCCCCCTCTACATGAAGACAGACCCTTTCTTTCGCAAGCAGGCTGAGCTGCATGACCCGTGCCCGGTGGTTCCACCTCGCGAGGCCTCCATCCGAGGCCTGGCGGCCCGGGCCTACCACACACAGGGCCGCCACATGACATTAGACCCCTCCAAACAGCAGGCCCTGACGCTGGGCCACGGCGGCCTGAGCAGCTTGACCAGCTCCGGGGCCTCAGGAGCCTCGGGCCCGGCCTCCAGCACCACGACGGGCGGCTCCAGCATCAGCTCGGGCACCGCCACTCTGCCTCAGAGAACTCTTACCATGCCCAGCTCCTCGTCCGCCTCCTCGGCCGGCCAAAGCGCCGGGGCGGCTGCCGCCGCAGCCGGAGGCGGAGCCGGCGCCGGCTCCACGGGGGGGAGTGGCGTAGCCGGCAGTTCCAAGGTCGGGGGCTCCAGAGACTCTCTGCTGGAGAGCAGCTCGTCCGGCTTGGGCAGACTGCAGAAGCAGAGTGCTGGGGCGTATTCGAAGTCCTACACCCTGGTGTAGCCACTGCCCTCCCATACGCAGATAAAATACACATAGAAGCATAGACACTCGCATACATATGGTGTCTGCCTGGCACAGGGTGGGGGGCTAAACTGTGCACTGGCTGGACTTATTCACCACACTTATTCACTCTTTCTCTCTCGCTCTCTATTTCTCGATCTCATTCTCTCACTTTGTCCTCTCGCATTCACTCTACCTTTTCTCTCTGCTTTTCTCTTTTATCCACATTTTCAGTTTTTCATAGTTTCTCTGATTGCCTTTGGCCTTTGATCCTCACAGCTCTTGTGTTCTTGCGCTCTCTCTATCTCTCTCTCTCTCTCTCTCTCTCTTTTTCTCTCTCTCTCTCTGTCTCTCTCTCTCTCTCAATTTCTCTTTTTCGTTCTTTGTCAAAGACACCTCGGACCTTATGCACGAAATACTTTCCATGTGCACTTGTTAATTTAACTTCTCGACAGTAGGACAACTCAACAGTTTTAAGAGATTGTTTCACATTAACCTGTCTAGATGTTTTTTAGGCTGTTGAAGGTGTTTTTTTTATGTCTTTTGCAAAAGCATAACATACTGCAACGCCTCGGAAAGTGCTTACGCATAAAAGAATCCACCTTGGTGTCACCTTTTTTGCTCTTTTCCCAGTTGAACTGCTCTGGACTCACATAAACAAACCAGTGACTGCGGCATTAGCCAACACAATTGAGTCTTTGGGATTTTTTTTTTTCTTCATGCAATTGATAACACAGTATAAAGTGTTATTGACTATTTTATAAACAAACAGGAAAAAAGAAAAAAAAATTGTCATGAGCCATTTCACAGAGGATGGATGGAAATTTTTTTTCCATGTTTTGTTTTGGATTTTTTTTGTTTGTTTGTTTGTTTTTTGTTAGTTTTTTTCTGAACTTGTGCACTAAGGAGGAGGGAGTGGATTTCTGGAGCTTTCTCAAGCCTACACACGTGTGTGTGGTGTGTGTGTGTGTGTGTGTGTGTGTATGTTTGTTTGCTTGTGCATGTGTGTTTATATATGTAATTATATATGTACACGTGTGTTTATATATGTAATTATATATGTACACGTGTGTTTATATATGTAATTATATATGTACACGTGGTCAGCACACACCATGAGAGGAACCTCCCATTCAGGCCTGGTTTCTCTTTGTATTGATGGAGACGGAAGAGGGAAGATAGTCAGATGTTCTGAGAGAAGGGTCTTCCCTAGACTTCTGCTCTTCCTCAGTAGTGGGTTCGACCTCTGCCGGTCGGGTTGTAGAGAAAAGGCGGGAACCACCTGAGAGGATCAAAGTGGTACGTAGTAGAGGTGGACGGGTCTACTTGCTCCTCCTCCTGGTCCCTCTCCCCGTACTCCGTTTCTCTTTCAAAATACAAAAGAAAGGCTCTCACGTTAATGTTTGTTAGTTTCTCTGTCTGTGCTTGATGCCATAAAACCATCATTCCTCTGTCCCTGCCCTCTTCATCACCCCCTCATCCTCACTGTGATCGCCTCACAGCCTCTCCCGCATGGGCCGAGTGCAGGCCTGTGAACGGGCGGAGAACGAGGGCTGACGTGCTGACGCTTCGTAGGTGCAGATGGAGGGAAGTCAGGAGGCACACAGAGGAAAGACAGGTGCTTGGAAAGGGAGCTGGAGAGATATCTGCTGTTGCTCAGTAGCTGTTCTGCATTTGTTAATTGTTGCTGTTGTTGTTGTTGTTGTTGTTGTTTTAATTTCAAATCCTTGCTTTGTTTTCCCACCAGAGGGCAGTATTGGCCCAAGTAATTCTGCAGCGCTATAGACACTAGCTTTAGGTAGCATATGGGGATGAAAATAGGTACTGTAGGGGGTGAGGGAAGGGTGGAGCAAAGTGCTGAGAAAACGAAGGATAACGTTAGTCTCTCTCATGTCTTCTACGTCTTAAAAAATCCACCCACCCCCACCCCTGCCTAAATAATGGACATATTTATAATATATCTTTCTCATCTGATCTCCTTCTCATTCACCTACATGACTCCCAAAGCCAGGCCCCACTCAGAAACTTCCAAAAATAAACCAACTACTCACTGAATTCAATGGACAAAACACTATATCAGGGCTCCTGCAATACAAAAGAGAAAAAAGAAAAATATATTACAGTATTTCTTGCCAATATATATACATATATATATATACACACATATATATATATACATATAATATATATATATATATATTTCTATCTAAAGATATAGTGAATATATAAGTGGTGAGAACAGAGATATAATGCCATATCTAATTGAGTAAAGAAAAAACATTTATTTTAAAAAGATTTGAAGACAATCGCTCAGTGGGAGGAGCCAGCAGAATGAGAGGAGGAGTAGATCGTGAAGTGGAGGGAGAAACTGGTAATGAATGTTAAACCCGTGAACGTGAAAGGTTATGAGTAAGCTGGGAAAATGTGTTTCAAGAACCTGGGGGTCCCATTTGGGGTCCGCTGTGATCAGAAACTCCGGTGCAGCTTGGGAGATCTGCCGTCGAGGAATTGAAACGAAGTGATACCATCTGTGATACCATCGCTAAAAGAGATATCTGTGCTGAACCTTCTGTTCCACGTTCTTTTTCGTGAGACACAACATGCCCTCCAGACTGCTCAGTTTCAGCAGCTTTCACTGTTGAGCGAGGATCAGTTACAGAACACACAGCACTTCTAAGACACTTTCTATGTGGTCTCATTTTAAACTTGAAATGTCATTCAAATCACTCAAATAACCCCAGCCACAAAACATAATATATAATGTACGATTCTGCAGAATAAACAAGTGCATCAATCACATCAATGAAAATGATAAAATACGAAAGCTTAATGGGTTTAAAATGGAACTGACTGAATCAAAACATGATGAGTAAGAGATGAGTAATAACTCGAATAAGTTTGTTCAGCAGAATTAAATTGCAGTGTAGTCTGTTCTTTGTGAGCTAACCTGAACCCCAGAACTGTCTTAAGTGTTTGACTTGATCCCCAAAATCACAAAGTAATTGAGAAAAAGGACTTGGAACCATTCTGCTTAAGAGTGTTTCCCTCATAGCTGCTAAAGCGCAGGAAACCACCAGCTGGGCTTATGTCCGAATTAAAAACCCGGTGTGTAGATTCATGAGCTGGTTTCAGCAGGACTCTATCAACGTCTCTGTGGCCAAACAATAGTCATACTCTTTTGGATGTCTTATAAACATTCACATCACCTAAACACTCTGGAAAGCCCCACCCATGTGTTGTGTTCAGTAGACGGTCAATGGATTAATATGGAACTTTCACTTTTCATTTTAATATTAATGGTTGTAGGTGTGACCCATTTGGTTTGTATTGCTTTTCTGTTTCTGACTGTTGTGTGAGGAAATGCAGTTGTTACGCAACGGGGCAGGCCTGTTTAGCCAATCAAAATCAGGGACTCCTTAGCTCCAACCAGTCACAGGAGAAGCTGTGTTGATATTGGGCGGAGTCAGGAATCAAACTCCATCCCCATCCACCCTGTTTGCCCACCCACATTTATCCAGTTTGCCCCATTCCCTGAATCAGAATTCCTGTTTTTCCTAGGCCCCTCCCGTCAGCATAATTTCTAATCTGCAAATAATGACTCTTGTATATAAGAAAGTGTTTTGTATAAATAATTACTATTTTCGATTTCTCCAGAAGAAACCAGGGCACAATTAAAAAGTCTGATTAAAGGTATAACTTTACATGTGAGGGGGTAAAAAAAAAAAAATATATAAAATTTAACAAAAATACCTTACACATGCAATTTTTTGAAAAGGGCACAAGAACCCAGAAGAGAAAATGTCTGGCAATTAATTAATTAATTTAGTTTTTTCCTTTATATATAT
>JAOXYF010000013.1:13311117-13342194 GCA_028565775.1 Sternarchorhynchus goeldii
TATATATAATTTTTGTTGTGCTTTAATTAATTTGTCATTTTTATTTGTTTATTGTTTTGTTTTTATTTTTTGGTTTACTTCAGGAAACTGCATTGCATGCTCTGAATATTTTGCTGGTTATTAAAAGATAAAGGAGAAGAAAGTACACATAATTAAAAAGGAAAATGTTGAAAAATGCAGAGGGGAATTTCCTAAACTTTTATGGAAAAATTGCTTCAATTTGCAATTGCTTGTGTTTAACTACACATTTTTTTTTCTATGAAACAAAACAAAAACAGAAAAAGAATAATCCAACACCTTGTGCAATAAAGCTATCTTTCTATTACCTGCGGTTTGGCTTTTCTTTTACTCCCCCCTCACCCCACCCCACTTTCACTATTTATTTCAACAATCAAGTTGACGTAGAAATATGTACAATGATTGGGTATTCAACTGCAACACCAGAGATCTCGGTACTCAACAAGAAAATGGTCCAGTAGAATGATGGGGGTTTAGATGACGATGTAAAGAAATGTTAAAGCGCTTTGCAAAATTGCCTTCCTCGCCCTGTTAGATCCAGTAAAAAGTCAGTAATAGAATTACCTGGAAAATAGGTTTTTCAGATGGTACTCTGTTTGTGTCTATGAAAAGCAGGCGCGCTCCTTGTAGCTGCGAAAGTTATTTCCCAAAATTGCCCACTAGAGGGGGTAGTGCAGCTCTACTAGCCTGTAAATGGGGAAACGTTCACTGAAACTGCAATTTTCATGTGTAATTCATTCACGCATTCATTTAGTATTTACTCTCCAAGTCACATGACTAATAGACTGGAAAGCATATTATGTAACAAATATGACGGGTAATAAATATATATAGTTGTTCATTATTTTAGGATATTAGATTTTCTGTCTTTGTTGGAGAGCTCGTTTGTGGTTGATTACTTATGTTCTGATAAATCAATGGATTTGAAATCTGAAGCACTGTTGTCGCTAAACGGTTTTAACCAAATGTACCGCTGAGTCTGCAGGTCACCGTAATCGAATGTGGGTCCGTATGTGTCGGCAGATGCAGCTTTATTCTCCCTGTCACTCTCTCTTAGAAAAAGGAAAGCGGTCCTATCGCAGACCCCAGGGGCATCTCCGAGCCGGAGCGAGATCCTCTGGTCCAACTGCTGCCCCTCCATTCTGCCTCCTAGTGCTTCTTTTGCTGTTAATCCCTGCGTTGATAATCCGTCTGCTGTTATTCCTTGCGCTGCTAATCTGTTTGCTGCTAATCCCTGCGCTGCATGTGAACCATGGTCACACCCATATTGTTTTTCTCTGGCTGTCATCTGACAAAAAAGGAGAAACAAAATTTTCTTAAAATGTCTAATATGACAATATTTTTTTAAAATTGAATTATGCTATGACATAGTTCTCGATCTTGTAATTAAAACTATTAATATAATAATTTTCTTAAGTGTTTGTATAAGAAATTTTTACAGTGCTGTAAGATGAATTGTACTTTAAATAACCCAGACAGACAGTTGGGTTAGAATTTCTAGGTTCGATTTTCCTTGCTTTGGCTGCAAACACTACAGTGTTTTGAGAATATAGTCTTTTGAGCTACACAGGTCTTAAACATTACAGTTACCATTATCAACATATATTAAACGAATAGTTGTTGTTTAAGTCTCTGGGGGCATTCAGAACACACGTGTGTCTGAAACCTTGGTACACGTGTTCTTTCAGGGCGCCACTGAGCACAGGAGGATTCACTATCTCATCAGCATCACGTCTGGAATGTGCTGCAGAATGTACTCCAGTAAGTGCTATCTGGGTTATGCAGGTGACAAGACCTTATGAAATTCTTGACATGCCGCAGTTAGTGACATCAGAACCTCACAATGTGGTCCTCGTCCAGCTCAGTGTCCAGATCTACATCCAGATCTTTGCCGATACCTAAAGACGATGTTCCTCTGCTCTCCTACACCCAGAAACCCTTTAACGTGCTGAAATGACGAGTTTGGATCTCTGCATAATACAAGCATAGAGCATTTATGTGGTTAAAAGCTGACATTCCAAATTATGGACAACAGATTACTATGACACAGCTGATTGATGATGTAAATCACTGCCTTTGCTACTGAACATGTTTGGCTCAGATGTGAAAGACTGATTAATGCAGTAATGCTGCATCCTCTGTAAAAATCATCTTTTCACAGATGCAGTAAATGACACGTTCAGACTGCTAATAACTAAACGCTCCATTTAACACACTCACTGGATCACAGAAACCCTGGTAATGGCATGTGCTGAGTTTGATCTGCGCACCAGAGATGAGGAGTGTGTGTGTGTGTGTGTGTGTGTGTGTGTGTGTGTGTGTGTGTGTGGGAGACAGAGAATACGTGCTTAAATGCTGCCTCATCACGTCTGAAAATCCATGACACTTGTGCAGACAATGGAGAATTTTCACATGGAAAAAACAAAATGACGTGTGAGATGTTGATCACATAGTGGTCATATCACTATGTGGGGAATACAAGAATGTGAAAACAGCTAGTCTGTCCTAACACACGTTAGGATATTCACACACATAACTAAACACAACATAAAACATACTTAACATGACTTTATATACAAGAAGATAAGACAGGGAACCTCGCTAGGGCTTGAGTCCGGGTAACTTGTTAAAATATATGTGTAGTATTACAAATGATATTTGAGAGACAGATTTCTACTAAAACTTAAATATAAATACATAGAATACATGGAATAAATATTTATAAACCTCTGTTTATTTGACTACATCCAACTGTTGTTTGAACAATTGGTGCCATTAGCAGTTTTTGTTTGAGTGAGCGTTTGAGTGTTTTTGTTTGAATGAGCGTTTGAGTGTTCACACGTGTCTCTGAGCTCATATGCACCCTCTTTTGGCTAGTTACATACTGCTCCATGCTTACGCATGCTGGACTGGAATTAGCTAAGCCTCCATCCTGTTCCTCATGAATAATGTCACCCTCTCAGGAGTGGCCAGTCCACACACCTGTGTTCAAACCCATCCTACAGTAGTTGGTCTGACACCTATAACATCATTTCCTTTGATTATTAAGAATGCTAAATCTTCAGTTTACAGTGTCTGGAACTCTATCTATATTACCTGAGGAATCGGTTGTGACTGTTTTTCAGAATATAACTCACAGTAAACCTCAAGGCTGTTCATATAACATATAACCTGCACTGAGTTACCAGTTTATTACACATGCTTACTGTACATCTGTAACTATAACTTACCATATACTATAGCTTGTTTCATATTTGTATACATAATTTCATTCTGTATTCATTGTTTAAACATGAATATATATTATGATATATCATAATAATAAATACATTCACTATATAATTATACAATAATAACATAATAATAATAATTACAATATATTTAAATAATCCAGATAATGCTTCACCTCTAGTGAAAATCATGCCACAGATGAAACAGGCCAATAAAGATCGACACACAGTGCACAAGGCTCTGACGTACAGTCAGTCCATCAACTTCCCAGCCCTGTAAAGTGGAGCGGAGTGCGACATTTGACTGGAGCACAAATAGGTGCACCTATTACAATGACTGCTCAGTGTAGAGCGTAGATTACATTTATGGACATGTAAAAGATTATATTATTGGTTCAATTTTGTGATCATCCATTCTCAAAAAGACACCGTTTCTTTTTTATCATAAAACACCAAAGATCTCACCCAAAAAGGGGTTGGTACTTGAGCTAATCCTCCTAACCTCATTGTATTTTATGATGATTTATGCAGAAATGCATAGTCTAATGTTGTAATGACTATGACTATCTGATTGACTTCTCTCATGTAGAGGGCTGTTAACATTGAAACTAACATATCCAGCACTTTTGGCTGGTTTCTATGTTTTTGTATATTGACTGGTCTCCATTTGCATTAGTGACTGAATAGGGCAAAATAGGCCTGAATCACTTTGGTGCTGGCCAAGAATAGAATGTAAAAGCACATTTCTATGTCAGTACGCGCACACACACACACACACACATTTACTGCACACACATGCTTCTACTTCCTCTCTCACCTTTACAAAGTTACAAAGCTGCAGTCAGTCAATTTAAGAGGCTTTGTAGCATCAAGACAGCAAGCATGTAATCTTTTCATCCCTCCAAGAAATGTTTTAATCATCTAAGCTCTCAGTTTGAATATAGAGATTCTGCCATTTTAAAACAGTGGGCATTTGTATTCAGTCTTGAATCTGAATCTGGGCACTGGGCGTTTGTGGAGTGGACAGGTCACGGTGCTGTTGGCTGGTTACACAGCAGCACTGCAAGTAACTCTAGGTTTGTGTTCTTGTGCATGTTCTCCCTGTAATGGCCAGCTGATGGCCACATCAGGAAGCCACACACCAACACCACAGCAAACTGCTGAAACTATAATGAATCACAAATAACCAGCTTCACTTTGCTAGAATGGATTCCCTTTTACTGACAACCATCATTAAATAAAACATCAGACACTCTGGCCAGTCTTCAACCTGAAGGTCTGTGGCATTTATATTTTTAGCCAGTCACTGAGCCAAAAATGTATTAAAATTATTTTCAATCGACCTATTGACCAGCCTTTCCTGTGCACCTCCAGTCACCACAGTGTCACCAAACAGTATCTGAGAACATGACTTCATCAGAGTGCAAGGCCTTTAGTACACGCCTCGGACCTTAAAGCTCCTCATGCCTCGTCGGTTCAGTTAAGTCACAAGAGACTTTATCAACTGAAACTAGGAATGTTCAGAATGACCTCTCCTCTAATCTGACTCTGATCATTCTGAGATCAGCGATACAGATAGAGGAAACATGATGTCATAACTGAAGCCAGTTGTGTTTTGTTTTTTAACCTTTTTCTTCAGAGGTAATAGGTTTTGCTTAAGGTAACAGAGTTAGTTGTCCTGCATGTTTCACAGTAACTCTCAAGAGTCAACGTTGTATTTTGGAATCCAGGAAATGCTTCTTTTTTTCTTTACTTCTAACATGTTTTGAAACCTGGTGGACTAAAAACTGTAGATCATATAACTGCAGAAAATATAATGCTACTTATAACTCCTAATTGTTTTATCCGGTTTTAACGTGCTGCATTACCTTAACAGAAAAAAATCCCCAATACAATATTTTTGTAAAGGACTAGATTAGTTTGCAGGATTGTTTGGTATTTTTTGTTGCTGTACGGGGTGTGTCTTCATGCTTGTGTGTACGTGCCAGAGAGGGAAATATGCATACATGCATATTGAACAAAGAGGAAAAGAGCAAAGCCTGCCCTCAGACACCAAGTCATATAAGAACTCATTGTCATGCCCGTTTAATCTCACTTAGACATCCAACAGGCAGCGCGACGAAAAGCCGGTAAGATGTTTTTCAGTTTTCTGGATGTTTTTGCATGCCTGTGCGTCCTGGGGTGACCTTTCCCATCTCTTTGGCTTTCCGTGAGCTTAGGGAATCTAAAGGGACAAAGAAATTGATGCTCTCTCATTATTTTTGGGGAAAAATCATTTAAATAAAATAACTTAAAACAAGTAAAAATGTAGAATTTTAGAACAAGTAAAACATCTAGAAGTCCATTAATCTCATCATATTCTCATCAACAGTCTCATTTAGATATTTTCATATGTTTTTATGTTCTAAGATTCTAAGATATGTTCTATCATTTTTTAATGTGTGCAATAATGGACGACCAAAATTCTTACTAAGCTATCAGAGCTGATGCTGTTATGTCTGTATGTGTATTGATGGGACTCAGAAGTTGTATGAGATCCTAACCATGCTGAAACGGAACTGTGATGCATGTTTTGTGTCTGAAATTCTAACGCAAGAGCGATCATGGGGAGAGCTTGAAAGATAGTGGGACATTTCCACCAACTCATGCAATCCTGAGACACTGAAATTCAACATACAGAGGGAAGCAATCATGTCTCTGCATCGGCAGAAACCACCTGAAAAAGGAACCAGAACTACTGAGATAGGTAAACAACAAAACGGATGTACCGTTTCGTTACCGCCAAAATAACTTCTTAAAGCTAAAAACATTATTATGATTATTGCATTATCTACTCTAGGTGATATTTTAGATATGTATTACCCTCAGTGTGATTCAATATATTTCTGTTCCAGTATCTGAGATTGACAGGGACAAACATATCCTCTTGCAAATGCTGGATCTGCACAGGCAAAAAGTTTCACCAACAGACCTCACATCAATGTTGTGCATAAGTTGCCCCTGGCTAGAAGATAAACTTCCTGCAAACCCAACAGAGCTCTCAAATGCATTCCTCAGCCGCCTCTGGCTGTATCACCCACAGTCTCGCAGCTCCTCATGTGATGTGGTGGCAGGGGATTATGGGGTGGCGAGACCCCCTGACATGGATGAGACTTCACAATCTTCCATTAACCCACTTGACCTTGTTACTGCTGTTTACATGACGACCAACAGCTTTCTACAGCAGGAGATCACATCTCGAATGGTGAAGTGTAACTTTGCAGTACCTCTTTTTCTTCCCCCGGTTTATCCAGATAAGAATGGAACTGTGTTACTCTGGCCTTTTAGGGGAGTTTTGGGTAAGTGGAAGTCACAGTCCTTAGAGGACTCTGGAAGCTGTAATATGAAAAACATGGCAAATTCAAGGATGCCATTTCTCTCAGCAGTGAGGTTGGGTCGCTGTAGTGTGTCAAAGTCACGAGTGCTGAACAGTTTGCTCGGGGGCCCACACAAGCTTAACAATTGCTTCATAAATCGTGACATGGATGGAGGGCAACTTCCACGGGTTCTCTCAGATGGCCTGGTGGAGGTGAGCTGGAATTTGCCCACAGCAGATCACTTCAGTAGTGACTTCACCAGACCTGTACTAATGGCCAATCTCAGAGGAGATGCAGCAGACTTTGATGAACAGGTTAGCCTTTTGTGCTATGCATCAGCAGTTCTCATAGTCTTCTGTGGTAATTTTGGAATGGAGGAGAGAAAACTACTTGCTTCATGGAGAGACAATGCAAACCACCTTATTCTAATTGACTGCTCAGAAGCAATGGAGGAAGATGGTGAAGACAACCAAAATGCAAAGATGAAACAAATTGTAGCGAAAGATTTAGAGTTGTCTAAACAGTTTGTAATTGATGCTTGTGGTCTTGACGAAGAGACACTAGCCAAAAAGTTGAGAGACGTGTTAAATATTCTGATCCCAAATCTGCATACTACAAACCTTGTGGCTACTGCTGGTGCGGCTAGTGACCTCAACATGATCGTTGATGAAGATGAGGCATGCCGGATGGCATTTAGTGAGGTTGAAGACATCCTATGTGGTATTGAGAATGGAGTAAAACAGTTTTTTGAAGAGCAGCTATCTCTACAGGGTCCTATATGGAAAACACTGTGTCATCTAGAAAAGGAAGAGGGCTGTCTCAAGCATCATCCAACTGAGAATTTGCACAGTCAACAACGGGATCAGATGCAGAGTGGAGGAAAAGAAAGCCTCATTGAAGAATTGATGAGTTACAAGTTAACTGCAAGTATGAAAACCTTCATTGAGTCCCTCTGTTCTTATGATATGACCAAACGAGCATTCTTCCTTTCTTGGATGAAGGTGAAACTTCAAGTCATGCAGCTTGAAAAATTGTCAGATGCAGAAAGGGAGCAGGAGCAGGAGTCTTACATTGGCCTCGAGCACTTTCTGCGTGAGATGGGACTGATCTATGAGCGGTACTTCTGTGGTCCTAATTATGATTTGTATGAGATGTTCCGCTTACCTTACTTGGCTGCTGAGTTACTCCTATGCGGAGTTCCCCTAGAGCTCGTTGATGGGGATATCTCAGTCTTTTCATTTAACTGGGTGTATAGTGTCCTGTACGAAGTCCACAAGCAGCTGCCACAGTATAGTCGGATGAGAGTTCTAACGACCTTAGGGTTCCACAACTCAAAAAATGCAGAGATCCTTTCTGCCCTGTTTGGGGTGAACTTTGCAAAGTCATGCCAAAATCATGTTAAAGGGGCCTACATGCTCCTTATTAGCCTACCTGATAACATCAGAAAGGAGATGGACTGTGAATTTCTGATGCTAATTGTCACAGAGGGTTTGAACGCACCACGAGCCATACAACAAGAAGAAAGCCTTGTGCATGACAGTGAATTAGCTACTTTTGTTAGTGGATTAAGCGATCTGACACTTGTTAACCTACCACAAGACGGGCTGGCTGGATCAAGACAAAATCTTCAGATTGCAGTAAATGCTTTTCTTCACTCTAAAAACTCAGACAGAAAGCCTTCTTTTCAAGTTGCATCTGAAGGACCATCAAAAGAAGCCAAAATCATGGGATGTATAATTGAAATACTAACTAAAGAAAACTCTGTGGGTGAAGTAGGAACTGAACCGCACTACAATGGGGTAGGACGCATTTATGAAAACCTGGTTGGTCCATGGACCAACCTTTCGCTGTGTAAAAAATCAAATCAAATATATAGTGAGGTAGCCCTGGAACTGAAGCACAGTTTGCTGGATATATTTCATGAGAAGGCATCCACAGGCCAGCCAACCTGCCTGGGTGCATTTATGGAGAATATGTACAATGTATGGGAATCAGTGAAAAATCTGAACTTTGAAGTTGGATTTGGGGACAAAGCTGATGCACTCATAGGTCTATGCACAAAACTTGTAGAAGGTGAACAGGAGCTCACAGACCTCATGGATCATTGGCTTCAAGACCTGGACACCCGAATAAGTGAATTAAAAGAGTCAGCTTCATACAGTGGAAATGACAGTGAGGATACAGATGACATTGTCAGAATCTTGGGGGAAGAGGCAGCAATGCAAATACACTCAGAGAGTGAAAAAATTCATTCAGGTGTCTGGGAGCACATCAGACAAGAGGATATCAATATGGCCCTTTTGGAAACCTGTAAAGCAGACTTACAAAAACGAGTTCATTACATTGAGCAACAAATGTCACTTGACATAAAGCCAAAAATCGAGTCTTCTGTAATCAGACACAATTTAGCAGTCAAGATACAAGCCTTGCTGACAGCACTGGAAGCAGCCTTAGAGGTCAAACTACGATCACTTTTGGAAAGCTGCAAAAACAGTAATACCATGATTGAAGACAAGCAACTTGAAGAGGAATTTTCTAGTGTTTGGAATAACATACCATCCAACCTTGATTTAGATGTTCCTGAGACACTTGAAATACATGCAAGCATGGCAGAACAACTGAAAGAAAACTTAAGCAGTCGTGGCTTGAAAAAGCAGGAGATCAATCTAGAAACTGTCAACCATTTAAGGGGTTTCACAGTGAAGAATGGACATTTCGCTTTGGGTAGTAAGATGAAGCGAACACTGAAGCATAACAAGATTGTTGCACAGAGGTTCACTAATAACTTGATAGAAGACTGTGACAGAAGAGTCTCAGAGAAACTAAGGCATAAAGAGGGCTACTCTGACAGCTACATGAGAGAGCTACTAGGAACTGTAGACAAGGGTTTAGAAGTTCTGAAAATGGAGCCTTTTGTGATGAAGCACAAATTTGAAGTGGATCTTAAGGTCTACATATGCAGTAAGGCGGCAGAATCATTCCAACAAATGCACAATATATTCAAAAAAGAAAGGGAGACAAAAGAGAATTTCCTGAATGAGACAAAAGAAAGAAACTTACTAACTTTCATGTATAGTTTCCGTAAGAGGGTCAGATGCCAGAAAGCTGCCTGGACCTTTATAAATTTGTGCCTCAGACCTGTAGCTCTAGACTTCATCTACAGCAGCTTGGAGAGACAGATTTTGGATGATATGCTGGCACGTGACCGTATTCAAGCATATACCTCACCCAAGAACTTCCATTACCATCTTCTCAAGCAACTTGTACTGGAGGACAGCTTCAAGAACTTCCTTGAGTATTTGCAGTCTCCTGAAAGTGTTCGTCGTAGGATGATAGAGAATATCATTGTGGGACATCTGTCTGGTTCAGTGATGATGGAGGATCGCAGGGAGCAGCGTATGCATCAGATTTTCAAGCGTATGGAGGAAGCCATTATTCTGGCATCTGAAGATAGGCATGAAATACACTGCAATGTCAGGTCTCTGCTTGAGAGGGTCAGCACCACTCTAAAGGGTCCTGGAGATGTGACTGTGCCTCAAGATTTCCTGCTTGGCCCCCTGTTTGATATTAACACCCACAAAGAGCTGTTCATCACCCATTTAAAAGAATCTGTGGCTGCACTGTCAATGTCTCTTGTGCAGGAATTCAATGAAAATGATGATGTCATTGAAGTCCCAGATGACCTCTCTTATAAGCTCCAGGACCTGCTGTATGACCATGTGAAAGGATGTGACAAGAAATGTCCATTCTGCAAAACTCCATGTGACCTAGGGGGAAAAGAACATGCAGTGCATGAAGCCCTTGTGCATCGACCTAAAGGTGTTGTGTCTTATACAAATGCAGGTTCTGCCTCTCTATCCCACATGACCTGTTCTGCAGATATGGCAGGACAAAATCAGTTCCAGAATAGAGACACTGGTGGACAAACTATATTCTACAAAAACTACCAGTCCATCTACCCTGACTGGAACATTTCTCCTGAAAGGCCTGAGAAAAATGAAGCTGGAGCATACTGGAAATATGTGCTTATTAGATACAATACAAGATTTGCTCAGGTATATCAGTGTGAACCAGCTTCACTGCCTGAAGCCTGGAAACAAATTACTCAAGAGGATGCACTGAGGAGTCTGAAAGAGGCCTTTTATATTACAAAGTGATCCTTGTAGGATACCTCTGCTGACTAATACCAAGCCTAATTTTTAATGGTTCATATCCTATATAATTCGGAAAAATAATGAAAATTGTATTTTAAATAGTTTCCACTGAGTTAATCAACCAGTAAATCATTCTCTGAAATTTCACATAAATCACAACTACATTATACAATATACATTCTTAAGTAATTATATTAATATTGTTTTAACTGTAGTCAACTATATAAAATTGCTTTGGTGTAAACATTCAGGAAAGGCAATAATGTATTACGTTAATCTTTATAACAAGTGAAAATGTGTACATCAATGTTACAGATGCTTTACTTTCAACAAAATTAAATAACTTTTATTGGAGAATATTTACCAGAAATATTTCCAGGAATGTAAGATTTTTAAAAGATGAAGAAAAGTGATTAAAGAATTAAGAATCAAATGTTTTAGGTTGCATTTTATGTTGATGCAAACAGTCTGCAGTTGATCTTTTCCCATATGTGTGTCTGTTACATCATAGAGAATAACAACCCATTTTGTACATATTGAGCACAAGAGTAGATGGAAAAAGCTGCTAATGAACAGACAGCAGAAATAAAGGACATTAATGTGAATCTCACTTATATATTTTCAGTTACAGTGCACACCCTTGTCACAGCTTAGGGCACCTTATTTTACTCGATAGAAAGCTTTACGATCAACTCTAGAGTGAAGATTAACTAATTATTATACATAAATTAATCTAAGATTCCATCAATGATAATTAGCAATAACCTGTTAGACGTCTTCCGTAAGAATGAGACTGTAAGGGACAGAACACCCCTAGCAAATCTTTACAAACTAATATGGTGCTTGATGATAAATAGTCAAATATTCAAACTAATATTAGTTAATAAGTTAAATAAGTTAACTTATTAGATAGTTAATAATTATTATTAGATAGATAATAAGTTAAATATTCAAACTGGTTACAGCAACATTTATGCCAGGTGTGTTCAAGGTTACTTCAAGGTGATGAGACAGAAACATACAAATGCTCGTGGGTGAAATATACGAAGCAAACTTTATTGACGTTAGAGCAGTCCAGAGGCGATTACATAAGCAACAATACAGATGGGCAAATTCAAAGAGATGCAAAGCAGAAATCCAGAAGGATCATAAAAGAGTGCCGATTGAGAACAAATACTGATTGGTATGCTTACAAAACACCTCGCAAAGAGGAAGTGAAGCGAACAAAAATGTAAAAATATGAGTAATAAGAGATGTATGCAGGGCCATCTTTAGGCTGCAACGTGCCCAAGACCCACAAAAAATCAGCGTCCCCTTGTCATCTCGACCTTTTGCACCTGCGCTTTTCAGTCTAAAGTAAAAAAAAAAACAACAAGCTCTCACGTGACTCACGTGTTATGGCCTACGTTACAACGTGAAGGTATACAGACGTGTGATAATGTAAAGCTGAGAAAAAATTTCCCAAAACATTTCTTGCTAATTCACTCCACAATAATATTAAATTGTAATAATACTTAATATTACTTGCATTATTAGACAGACACGACACACAAGTAACACAAAGAATATGTAAACGTCAAAATTCAGTGTTTACCATTTATTAGAGTTGGGCAGCAAGCAGAACAGCATAATGCATAATTATGCATTCCGTTCATTTCACCCCTTAAGCATTTTGCCCCTAGGCCATGGTCTAGTTGGCCTACGTCAAAAGGTAGGGCTGGATATATGTACGTAATCAATACTCTGGGGAAGTTAAAGCAGCACCACAGAAATTCTACTGTGACCATCATTGAAACCAACCAGCTGATATTTGCCACAGCAACAATGATACTTGAGATACTTGGCTACAAGATGAGCATCATGAAAGGAACAGTATCTTCTGTGGAGAAGGAGGTGGGCGTCCGAGATAAGCGCAACACAGAGAGAAGTTAGGCAGTTGTCAGAAATGCAGAAAGGGATCATGAAGGCATATCAGAAGCACAACAAACTGTCCACATCAGAGGCCCTGGAGACTGCCAAGCAAAGATTAACAGCTCACAAGATAGTACACAAGATAAGTAGAAGTCAAAAGAATTAACTAGATGTTCTCCCATGAACCATTCAAGGTGTCCTCTTGGTGGCAGGGTAAAAGCATGAGAACAGATCCACAAAAGTTGGAGACTATACTGGAAAAGCATATAGAAGAAAGAGGCATTACTAAACCTGAGAGCACTACATTGTACACAATAAATTGTGTTATGTCCCCATTGCCTTTGATTAATCACCACCAAACATACAGAAACAAGCATAATGCAATATGACAATTTATAACATATTCCACATATTTTTTTAATTAGTTAAAATGATATAAACCCCACCCACCCCCGCAAAAAAACGAATGCGTGCACGGATTCTCTCTAGATCATTTACTTTACTTTTGTGTGATGTTGCTATAGTAACAACATAAGACTTATCTCTCCTTCTTCCTTCCTCATACTAAATCTTCATTATTTCTTTCCACTCTTCAAAACGTCGCCTTCGATGTACATGTTAAGGATGTGTCACCTAAAACCTCTTAGACAAACACTAGACTCCATTTCTCTCTCATTTCGTTTTCATTTTTCATTTATAATGCTGTATTGGCATACAATAAAACTTTTCAAAATAAAGGGGTAAGGAAACATTAACATTTGATAGCAACAACATTAACAACAATAATTATAATTAACAATTAATTAATAACCCGATAGAAAACCATACCAACATTTGCCTATATAAAAGGGTATAATAAAAATGAAGCAATAAACCGAAGGACTTCCTGTCCAGAAAAACCAGCAAGTTCATTAGAGTTAGAAAGAAAACTGAATGCATTGTTCATTCTCCTAATTATTTATATTTTGGGCAATAGATGGAAAAAATGCATCTTCTACTTCCATCTTCTGTAACAGTATTGGCACAACCTTTCCGTTGTTAGCATCCAGGATTTATGGCATCTGCCTCTTTTCACTTCCAGGTCGTGGTCACATATTCTATATTTTCTCTCTGTATCCCTCTATCCTTCCCCTGCTATGATGTAATTGATTTGGATTTCACAGGTTCACAGGCTCCACAATACTCCAACCCATATGTTCTGTGCCTGCTTCTGCAAGCAGTAACACTAGACGATATTTAAAATCCACCAGCTATTTCTTCATAGCCTTTCGTGCTCAAAACATCATTCTCTCCACTTCTTGCTCTCTCATAACAATCCATCATTCTCATCCTATCTGTGCTAGTTCCTTTCTCTCATTCTCATACTGTCTGTAGTATTTAGCTGCCTACTGACACCTGGAACTCTAATAACGCTCCTCCGAAACAAGCTAACTTGAAACTTATTAACATTCCTCTTGTTTTTAACATTCCTCTTGTTTTTAACATTCCTCTTGTTTTTAACATTCTTCTTGTTTTTAACACTATTCATGTTTTTAACATTCTTCTTCTAGCTGGCTGTTGTTTAAAGGCACAGAGCAGTAGCTGTGCGGTTGGCGCAGAGATGTAAATCCACCACTAGAGGTCAGGATAATAAGGCATAATTCATACATCACCTGAAAAAGAGATTAAATGAGAGAGAGACACAGAGAGAATATTATACATGAAATACAAAATAAATGAAGCAAAATACATTTTCTCTGACGTAAAGTTGGGCAAGACCAAAAATACAAATTAAATAGGATCCCCTTCCCTCTGAGAGAATGTGTACCCTGCTTCTCAGAAGATGTGTACCCTGCTTCTCAGAAGATGTGTGTCCTGCTTCTCAGAGGATTTTTTTTTTTTTAATTTTTTAAAACATGTCAGAAAGTTGTACAGACATGAGTCTCAGCATGTGTTTAAACAAGTATTAAACAAGTATTAACAAGTTAAATATCCCCCTTCAAACCCATGTGTGAGAGAAAAGGCCTGAGCTTTGCAGTAGAAAGATATTTTACAAAGAGACTTTGGTAATGTTCCTGATACTATCAATATCAACTATCAATAAAAATAACTTCTAGGTTATATGTTTGATTAGAAGGTGAAATTTGACTCTCTCCTACTTAAAGATCAATATTAGTAGATTTAAGGATAATTAATGAAAGAATAAAAAAAATCTCAGTATTAGAAGAATTTAGCTAAAGAAAAATTTTGTTGCATTTAAAGTTTTAGTTGATTTTTAGTTGATTTAGTTTAGTTGACAGATATTAGAACACAGGCAGATGCCAAATCATTCCAAGTGCTGATATAAGTCATTAGCAAATAAATCAAAGACAAAGCCAAATTTCTTAATTATCCATCCCAAAGGTAATACATAAATACTAAATAGTAATGGCCCAAGGAGAGATCCTTGAGGGACACCTAGAGAAACACATACAATATGAACGCTATTACTACCTAACCAGACAAACCATGGATTGTAAGAATGCTAAGATTTAAACCAAGTAAACAAGGTTCCAGATATACGCAGCTGTTTTCCATAAAGAGAGTGACAAACTATATCAAAGATAGCAAAGTCCAACAAAATGAGGACATCTAAAACATATTGTTTAAACAAACTAAACAATAATAATAATAATAATAATAATAATAATAATAATAATTGTAACCAATTATTAATAATTGTAACCTCCTACATTTATTCTATCTGCTTTAATTTAATATAAATATAATTCTCCCTCATGAGTGCATGTATAGTGATCTAGGTTAAGGCATGGTTTTATTCACTTTAGTTGGATATTTGGTGCAATGGCTCTCTTTATATTACTTTAAGGATTTCTTAATCTATGTTGCATACTTTGCTCCTCTGTAACAAATACATGGATAAAGTTTGTGCTGAAAAGTAATTGCAGGACTGGGCTATTGCTTTCTGTGGTCTGATAATAAGGATCGAAGTATGGCTGTGAACTTTTCCTTCAGCTCCTGTGCTGAGGTTAATTAAAAGGTTATTTAAATGCAATTCATGAACATGCTCCTTGAGAATTAATTAAGGTAAAAGGATTTCCAACACTCTGATTCCAGTTTCCAGAGAGCAGTCAGCGTTTCTTTGGTATATTAAAAACTGAATCGTCCTTAACAGTAAAAAAAAAACATTGATTAGTACTGTGAGATGAGTCTTGGTTCTAGACCTTTGAAAAAAATGTTCCAACACACCGGATTTCTGGAGATACAGATGTTACAGACTGGAAATGTGAAAATAATAAACATTTAAAATGTAAAAAGATTATATTCCATCCATAACTGCCTAGTTATATAAAACTCTGCAGTAACAGATGTGGTTCAGAAGATAATTGCTGTGCATTAAGCTCTTTAGGCGATATTCATGTTTGTGTTCTAAATTAGAAATTGTTGGAGACTGTCTGAAGTCAATACTGTGTAGTAATTATCCAACCATGAATGGAATTAGTAATATAAATAAATTGCCATTATTGAACTGCAAGATAAGTTATTATATCTAGGTATACAATGTAATCATTTGTTGCATGAATACTTTTTACATATGGCGGTGTACCATAGGTGGCATTTACACTGCAGGTGCTGCAGGCAGGACCATACTGCTTTCTAGAATGAATTATTTTGTCTCTCTTAGATTTTGTCTGTCTCTTAGAGCGAACAGGAAGTTGAGTAGCAGCTGAATTAAATTCAGAACCCAATCTGCTCCTGTCAAGCAGAGAGACCCAAATAATCACAACTTCAATGAGAGGAATCAGTCGTTCCTGCTTGGTTGGAACAGCTATAACTACACTGGCATTTTGAGGGTAAAATTGCCATGGGCAATTATACATCAAACACAAACTTCTTTCGGCAGTGACAAAAATTACAGTTACCTTGCAAAACAGCTAAAGAGCTAAATGGAAGATTGGCATTTTACGCACTGTGGTTCTTTTTTTATTTATGTGGTATAATATTTTAATTGTGTCACCTAATCCATCTATGCTGAATGTGAATAATTCAACATTAGTAAAAAACATCAAAAAAGAAGATTAAAAAAGGGGCTCTACATCTCTTTCCAGTAAAAATCTTTAAACCTTTAAAAACTTGGGTCTGTGTATTTTTTGTTTGCTCTATGTCAAGGAGATTATAATAAGCAGTTTAGCACATTCTGCTGAAATGTTTGGAATTTTTATAGATATGTGCGTGTTGTCACAACTGTGTGTTTTCCCTGAATGTTTTGTCACAGGTGCAAAATCAACTATCTGTAAGAACTAGCTGTCAATGTTGGCTCTCTGCCACAAGAGGGAGTCCATGAGCAGAGAATTAATCAGTGCTCATTAGCCTGATCTCCCTCAGGTGGCCTCATCCCTATAAAACAATTTCACTACGGTGACTCTTTGTGAAGTCTTGGTGTGTTTAACCTGTGCGCTAAGTTTGCTGGTGATTAGTTGCTACAAGTGCGAGACTTTTTTCCTCCCCCACAAGAAGAGGGACAGTTTTCTTGTGTTTGTCTACAGTTGCTTTTTTTTTTACTGGGACAGTATTCCTCTCTCATACCTGTTTTTAGTTCTTTTGTTAGTTCTCTGTCTTTTTTTTTTGTACCTGAACAGTTGTAGTTGGTGGCCATTTGAGGGTTTTTTTTTGTTTGTTTATTTTTTTAGCTTTTTATTTATTTATTTTTGTGGTTTGGAGTTTGTTCCCCTGAAAACCCATCCTGTCTGGGTGAACTAATAACTTCCTTGTGCCCTTTTGATGCCTCCACTAATCACTCCCCTCCAAGTTCACTTCAGAGTTCTTTCATTCTTCCTGTAGCATAGTGGTAGACTAGTGTGATCTTGGCTGCCGCTCCTTCAGTTTGCGTTCTGTTCTAGTTACGTGGTTCTCTTCTCGGTTGGCTTTCATCTTCACGCTCTTTCCTTGCGCCACTGCATCTGGGCCCATCTGGGCATCTGAGTTCTTACTCTTGGGGACCACCATGGTCCCAGTGTGTCGTACTTCATCCCCGATTGTGCCAGCAGCCCTGTTACAACATTTTCATTTAAATGTAAAATGTCGTGCAAAATATTGCCACAAGTTGGAAAGTGAACAGTTTGTGATTGTTGAAATGGTCATGTAGTCCCTCATCAGACATGCAGGATCTCATGTCATTAGGCATCATTTACAACAGGCTTGGTCTCTCCTGCAAGCGCAACCTTGGATCAAGAGAGGTAGAGTGACTTCTGAGAAGATCAAAGACTAGGAAAGAGAGTTTGAGTGTTGGGTGTTTGTGGATATCGATCTAGAAACTTCTCATAGTTCAGTGCAAGGTTTGACATTGTTGTGGCATGCTGCACTTATAGTTCTACAACTTATAATAGCTAAAGGGTGGGCGAGTGTCCAATATGTTCAGGAACTATTCCGATAGAAAAAAAGATCATGAATCCAAATATCACAGCGTTCAGATTATGCTGACTGGGTTATTGTTAATCAAATTTAAAATGGAGTGAACCTTTATTAAAATCACCATATTTTATTAACTATTCGATAGATGCATAAGTAGGTTCCTGAGTAACATGCACAAGCTTATTCTGTTTGAACTTGAATTCAAATTCAAGTGGTAATTAATCCACTGAATATTTAATATTATGATATACATATTAGTTTCTATTATGGATTAATAAAGTAATGGAGAAATGGTTTTTCTCTCTGTTTAAGATTTAGAAAAGAACTGTGTTTTAGGAAGATGTCATTAAGCCAATATCACACATTGTTCAAGTACTGAGTTATATTGATGCCCACGTATTACCTGCCTGCTATTCATTAATCTGTGTTGATTTGTTAGTTGAAAAACATTTAAATACATATTCTCTTAATCTACCTGCAGTGTGTCAGTTCTTACTGAATATAACAATTGTCTCAAAGTACTTGTGTGTACTTTAAGATTCCTAGAAAAGTGCTACATAAAGGTTTATTTACTTATTAAATAAGTATTTCTGTATTAGTTTCTCGGTATAGCTTGTTCTGATCATGTCCTCCCGATGGTGCTTGCTTGCCTCCATTTGATTTCACCTTGGACTGTTCTCTCGGTGGTGGTGTTTTATCCCAAGTAATGGCAGTGTTCACTTGTCTTTGTGTCCTGCCTCTGCTCCCCTTACATCGGCCATTCACGGCACCCTTAATGTCTGATCAAATCCTCTCCTGGACGATTCACCCTGCTGGTGTCAATGGGACTACTGGCTCTCGGGAGGTAAATACCTGGTCCTGGATTAGGTGTCACCCTCGTTCAGTTTTCAGTAAGGCACACGTATCCCACAAACGAAATCTGTTCTCAGTGGCCATGGAAATGGAGTCCAGCTACTGTTACTAGAAGGGAAAGCCTGACTATTCCAACACTGTTCTGTTAGAAAGCTGAGAGTGAGCATCATGGGCCAAATGGCGTATTTCTAAGGTTTTCCTGCATCCACTGCAGGCAAGAAGAAAATAAAACAAACACTCCACTATGTCAAAGTGGACAGATACCAATACAGATGTACATGTATAATTCATCATATAATGAATTCTAATGTCAGTAAGAGCACTTGATGCAGAGAATGAGTTTCAAAAATGGCTAAAATTCTAAAGTACTAGAGCCACCTGTAAAGTATCAACATGTTTGTTCAGTTGAACACAGTGTGGAGGAAGAGGCCAGTAAGGGTAGAATGCTATTGGCTGTTGATTCTTCGCTCAGTGACTGTTTATGGCGTGCTGTGGTTGGCCTTCCCAGCACTTCACACACCTAGCCAAGGTGGGCTGTGGTTTGGCTTTGCCAGAGTCAGGAGTTTGTTTAGTCTCAACAGTTTGGATTCATTTACCTCGGCCTTGAATGCCTCCCGCAAGCCTGCACATACCTGCTGGTAAAAAAAAATATATTTTTATATTTTGTCTTAATCACTGCAAGTTTTTTTATAGTCTGTTCTCTTGATGGTGGAAAAGGTTTGGATCTCCCTGCTGAGGGCCCACAATAAAACCACATGACCAGACCCCCCCCCCCCCTTTCCTGTGCCTCTGGTCTCATATAGCACAGCATGGAAGGTGTTGGGTTGTCTGAGGCCTGTTGTTTGAATGCTTCAGATGGTATGTTTTTCACCACTCCATTAGCTCTCTCTATCTTTCCTGATTACTAGGGATGATATGGGCATTGAAATTGATGAGATACTTTAAAAAACTGTGAATTGAGTTTAAAAACCTGATTTCCTGATATAAATCAATTTGAATAGGGAGTTTCCACTGTGGAATTACATCTGCTTGTAAACATGTGGTGTCTTCTTTTGTATTTTGCATGGTTATGCTTCAACCCCATCTGAAATATTTCTATTGCTAATAAGGTGCATTTTCTAACCCCTACTGCTTTAACATCCATTTGGATGTGCAAATGGTCCTAATGAAGGTTGGACTCGTTGCCCTAGTGACCACGTGGCATTTGCTGTACGCACGAACATGTGTTCAACCAGACTGTAGAGAGGCCACTAAAGAACCGGCAGTGTTGGACCCTGGAGCCAAACCCATTCACATCAGCTGGGTTCCATTAGCGCCACTTTGCTAAATGTGACGATGTTACAAAAACAAGACGGCAAGTGACGAGAGAGCACAGGCACGGAAGCAAGAGGAAAACCACATGCACCCACACTCCTGTCGCAAACCGTGAAACCCATCTGCCTGCTAAGAGTGGATTCGATAAATGCAAAACTTCACATGCAAGCAGGTGAAGCTCGGAGCAAGAGACGTTAAAATAGTCTCACCAAATGTAAACAATATAAAGAAGTCAGTCCTAATATCCAAACAAGGTAAAGGTGAGAAGAACGACATATGGGGGGAAAAAACAATAAACAAATTCAACTGATTTGAGGGACCAGGATGCGGTGCAAATCTAACATGCAGTGAGGGAACCGTTGGGGAAACTACCCGCAGTAAACAGATGTAAACGTGGTGGAAGTGGAACCAGTGAACAAATGGCAGCTGTGTGAAATTATTGCACATATATGGGTATAGAAATACTGAACCAGACACCATCAGATATTCCATAATTTAATGAAGCCTGACTGGAACAGAGATTATAATCTGAGCAACACCTTGTTCCAAAATAAGGCATTCAGAATCTAGAGAGATGGTTATATTGTGTATGAGTGTCACTGATGCTGTTTGGAGTGGGAGTTGAACTGTGTGTGTGTGTGTGTGTATAATATAAAATCCTGCAGCATTAATGCCTACAGTGGTAGCTCTCTTCAGAAACAATGTTCCACCAGCTCACCATTACTGCCAGACAGAAAAATGGATTGGCCTAAGGAGATAATTACAACATTCATATAGGGACCCTCTCAGGGAGTATAACAACCACCCATTCTCATTACCAACTCATCATATGTTGAAGTGTTGGCAGAACCCACCAAAGGTGCCCTTTTGTGTCAAATCTCAGAGTGTGCCAAAATCCCATAGATGTCAAACTAAATTCTATGCTGTTGGCGAAAAGTACCCCGATACATTCACAATGTTCAAAGTCTACATTATTTGTCATCCTATCTGATACTGTTTTTTTTGTTCAATTGATGTTTACATTTTTTTATTTCAGCATACTTTTAAAATAATTGTCCAAAACCTGTTTTCAAAATCCACTCAAACTCAAGCTTTATTCTACATATGCCAAACATGATTTCATGTGATGGTGCTGCAGCTTAAGGCTGTCCATATGTTCTTTGGAAACATTGTTTTAATTGGCTTAACAAACCTATAATATCCCATCATGGATGCTACACACTCCAGTCTCCTAGGTGACATGTTGATGATGATGATGATGATGATTGGCTCCTGGATGAGCACCAAGTACCAAACCCATAGGAACATGCCACCGTGCTTTTAACCTAGAAAGAGTGCATCTCCTCCATCCTACCATCTGAGCTGCAGCAGACACGCTCTAAAAAGTGGCTCACTGACTATAAAAATGAAGTTAAAGAAAATACACAGAGGACCTGTAGCACACCAACATGCATGTTTGTTTGTTTGTTTGCTTTTGTGTATACTAATCTATTCATGCCCAAGAAGAACCATACACTATTAGTTAGCTGGTCCCCATTGCAAAATGAAAAGCCTGGAAAAAGTATTGTCAATAAGTGCAACTTTGCTTTGAAATGTGATTGGACAAGAATGCTGACCAGATGTTGCATCAGTTGAGCTGCCCCATCCGTTCTTCGAACTGGCACCCACACGGAACACTGACCAACACCACACACGCACACGGAACAGGGGCGGAGTCGAGGGCGGCCAGCTACTAGTGCTCGTCAACCTCAGTATTGAAATTGGGGGGGAGAAATCTAGTCGGTTCTCTGGACAATTCTATTTATTTGTGTTTATCTTGTGTGAAAGCATATTTCCCATAGCTCCGTCAACAAAATTAAAAAATTTGATCACTTGGCAAAATTGTACCTAAATGAGATGACTTGGGGCAACAGGCATGAAAGTGGTTTGGTCTGGGAAACCAACTCTGAACCACGGGTGTGGGTTGATCAGCTACCTGCATTCTCCACCAAATTGTTAAGGAAATTTATTTCCAGCCAATGAAGTGGAATACATTAAGCCCAGTCAAAGGGGTTCAGCCAAATATCTTTATCACAAGGTATGGCAGGGAGACAGGCTTCATTCGGATTCAAATATCTATTTACAGCCTACAGTGAAAACTAAATAACATCTTTTTCAGGTTATATTATGTTATAAGCTCAAGGCTCTATTGCACAGTTGCTTTTGTGTTGTCAGGAGAATTTCCTTATTGTTGTGGGGGGGGGGTTTATTTATGCATGTAGGCATCATGATGATGCACTTCAGAATTGACAATGACATCATCCTTATACCAGATCAAACACTTCAAACATGAGATGCTGTTGATTTCTGGTGCAAAACCACTGCTCTATTCCAAATCCAAAAATCATATTAATAAATCTTTTAGTAGCTGGGCGAGAAAGCAGTCAGCACTGAAGTAGCATACAAAATGTGACACATGCTGACAGAATTTAATATAAAAACAGTTAAATTACTATGCACTCTGAAGCACTGAAAATAGAGCTGCTTGAGAAGAGAGGCAAATTAACGTGGCAAGACGACACCAAGAATCAAGGCTTCAGTGTGGCACAAAGTGTACGGAAAATAATCACAGCCTCTGGAAAGGGGAAACACTCAGGCAGCCTCACCAGCTGTGCCGAATGTCCATTTAGACACCATGTTTCTTTGAGGTGTGTCGCGTTAAGTCATGCACACCGTTCTGTCAGAGCTTTGAGCTGTTGCCGAGCTAAGGTCAGGTTCCCCTAGAGCTGTGTGGAAGTGCTAGGTCAGGTTCCCCTAGAGCTGTGTGGAAAAGCTGTGCTGTGCAAAAAACAAACCTTAATGAATCCTCTGTTATTTTTTTGTTTGTTTTTCAAACATTTTAAATAATTTGCACCAGTGTTTGACCATTTATATGGTGTGTGTGTGTTTTTTTTCTACACGTGTATCTACCTGTATGTTCATTGAGAATATTCTGAAATGTTCAGTGAGTACAGCTCATCATATCTAGGGGTAAAAATAATAGTATAGGCTTGATTCAAGTTGATCTCTCAACATCAGCATATTCATAACACATCAAACACCCAAGTCATAATAAATAGTATATTTATACAAACTAACTATATCCTCAGTACCTATATCACCCAGTATCTATGCCTCTAGTACATATGGTGATGGAGCCATTTGCTTTGATGTGAGAGAGCCTTATCTGTGCGAGCTCTCAAGGAGGGGAATCCTTTGGTCGTTGGATAGTCTAGTCAAGCATCCAGTCGTAAGTGCCTCCAGCATCCTTCTGGGCAGCTAGGTGGGATGTGCTGGCTAAGTGGCATTCGGGTCCAGCGGAATGGGGAACTCTTCTGGAGTCCTGCTTGTGCCCTGCTACACAGAAATGAGTGAGAAGCATAAGGATGCAGCAGACGTCGCATAAGGATGCTCCGGTGTTCTTTTAAGACTATGTATGGGTTTTAGCTTTTAGCAGGTCACGTATTTTGGTCCAGTGAAAAATCCTATTGCTAGGGTCAGGGTAATTCTACATGGACAGCTGTGAGTGTTTAATCTATTAAGTTAGTGTTGATTCTTTATTGATATATGTAAATATTTATTCTGTATGAATAGCTGTAATTTTTTAATTCGACATGGATGGATATATAACTTGCTAAGTTTTCATGAATATCTGTAAAGGGCTCTATGTTACAAATTGAAAGTAATTCACACCAAGGAACACACAAACTGATGAGGTTATGCTGTAAACACAAATGTGACCGACATTTTGTAATCCAGATTCCAAAACTAGAAAGAAAAGGGTTTTTTTGTAGTTTGTCAAAGGAGTTTGTTTTATGTGTTGTACCGGGGAGGGGGCGGGGTCAGACCCATTAATGGTCTGAGGATTCTGCAGCCTCCCTCCCTCTGAAGCTCAGGTCTTCTCGCAGGCTGTGACTGAGGACACAGGCTCTCGCTCATCTTTGCCACACACTGAGGGGCTGCAGCCCAGCTATGTGGCCATTCCAGTGCAAGGCAGGGGACCAGGAAAGCTGGATCACGACATCCATGAGCAGTTTTGTCAACTAGAAACATGCAAATGTGGGATTAAGTGAAATTACAACTCTGACAACAATCTGAACAGAAGACTTGGCAGGTTTTGAGAATTCAGGTACATTTTTCTCTCACATACAAAACTCACTGTTTTTTGTTTGCTTTGTTTTTTGCCTGTTCAGAAAATGCTTTTACATTTTTAGACATCAGTGTTCTGCTGTAAAATATTTATTTATTTACTTAATAATTATACACCTTTTTGTTATTGGTATTTATTTATAATTATAGACTTATTTTTTGTTGGTTTAAACAAAAAAAAAATCATTTGCTTGCTTTAAACAAGTGTTCTCAAATCTTATCTGCATAAATCCTTTCATATAATACACATCTAAATGATTATATGTATATCATATAGTATGTTATTAGTTTTCACCACATCTCATTCCTACCGCCCACCATCTCGCAGCTTAATCTTTGACCCAAGACATGAGTTCTTCTCTGCGTCATTCACAGAAGTATATTTAAAGGATCTTCATTTCTAATTCTGCGCAATGCTGTGGTAATATAAAACCGTGCAGAGCCAGAACATATGGGAGACCTGCGTTATATGATGTCTAGTGCTGCACACGCTTGTGACGCACTATAAATCAACAGGTTGAGTGGTATTTTGTGCCTTTAGAGAGAGATTTACAGTGCTGTAATACATCCTTCCACAGGCTTTAGGACTGTCTGGGTAAAACCGTCAGAAGGAATGATCAAAACCGCCATTCGGAAATGTTTGTGAAGATTTATATAACTGTGTGGTGGTGGTTGTTTTTGGTCCACATGTGTAGGTTACGTTCACATGTTTGTCTGCTCCTTTTAAAATGAATGCTAAAGAATTTCACAATTTCACTTTATTATCCTGATATTGATGTAGCGTTGTTAATTGGCTTTCGGAGAAGCAACCTTTCTGCTTTGCATTTAAAGAGTCCTCAAGTCTCATCAAGGAAAGGGAGGCAGATGTTTTAAAGGCTACACTAAGCCCATAGCAACCGTGTGTGTGCTTGCCTGATGCATCCTTATGTTATCGACAATATGTAACGTGTGGAGGATGTATGAAGATGTAGTGCATGTGTCTGGGGGGGGATATGAGTATTTGCTTAATTTAATTCGTCATCATATGTCGTGTTTGTCACAGGTTGAAATGGATCCTCTCGCAGAAAATGTTCTGGTTGGCTTCAATGGAACCATGCTGGGGTCCAATCAGACGGAGCATGTAGATAAATTTTCAGGCACTCAGCTTCTGCTGCGTTTCCGGCCTCTCTTCGTACCCCTGTACTCGCTGGTTGTCGTGGTAGCTGGGGTGGGCAACGGCTTCCTCCTCGCCTGCATCCTAGCCGACAAGAAACTCCACAACGCCACCAACTTCTTCATCGGCAACCTGGCCGCTGGAGACCTGCTGATGTGTCTGAGCTGTGTGCCTCTGACCGCGTCCTATGCGTTTGACCTCCACGGCTGGGCTTTTGGGCAGCCCGTCTGTCATCTTATTCCTCTTCTGCAAGGTGCCACGGTCTTCGCCTCCGTGATGTCTCTCACTGCCATCGCCATCGACCGGTACGTAGTGGTCGCGTACCCTGTCCGGAGGCGTCTGTCGGCGTGGCACTGCTGTGTCGTGGCACTGGGGGTGTGGGCAGCCTCGCTGGCATTAGCTGCTCCGCCTTCCCTGCACACGCGCTACCTGGACCTGCGACCCAGCGGCATGGATGTGGTGGTGTGTGAGGAGTTCTGGCTGGGTGCTGAGAGGCAGCGTCTGCTGTATTCCTGCTTTTTCCTGTTGGCCTCCTACATGATCCCCCTCTTATCTGTCAGCATTTCCTACTGCGCCATCAGCGTCCATCTCCAGCGGCACACGGTGCCAGGGGAGCCTTCCCAGAGCCGACAACGCTGGACCAGGCAACGCCGCAAGACCTTCTCCCTCCTGGTGGCCTCGGTACTCGCCTTCGCCCTCTGTTGGCTTCCGCTCCAGATCCTCAACTTGCTGCTGGATCTGGACGCCGACTTCCGCATCGTAGACAAGCACTACGTCAACGTGCTGCAGGTCAGCTGCCACCTGCTGGCCATGAGCTCTACCTGTTACAACCCCTTCATCTATGCCTCACTGCACAGAAAGGTGCGTGCCCACCTGTTTTCACGTTGTGCCTCTCGCAACCCAGCCACTTGCCTAACCCCTGTCTCAGAGCTGCCAGTGAAGGAAACTAGAGCTTAGAACCCCAAGTCCAGACGACTCCACAAATGCTATCCCCAGATGTCTGCGAATCAGATGCAGACAAGAAACCATAAGAAGGCTTGCATTGCATGGTGCTCCACCACTACCATTTTGTGTTCTCATCAGACTTTGGCAGTAATGTCACCTCACCAAATCTATATGGGTTCTTTAGAGCTGTCAAACCTTTCCAGAAGGACTCTGATCTATATGCGTTATCTTGGCCAGTATGTTGGACAATCGGGCCTTACTATTTTTGAAGATTGCTATTGGAAAATTTTACCCACCAGAAAGTAGACAAGCTTTGAAGTGCTCAGCCTGTATTCAGGACTGTACAATAGACTATAATTATTTATTTATTATTTATTTATAATTATTTACTCTTCCTCTTCCTTCTCTTCCCTTTTTCCTCTCTTAGAAATGTCTCTCTTGATAGCTGGTGTTATGACCATGGTGGGTTTAGGTGAATGTTTATCCTGTCTTTTCTGAGCCGACTAAATCAGCATGAAACTCAATTAACATCGAACCATGACCCTGTAGCCTTCAGCTGTGAACCCGACAACCTGTGACCCTTGTAACCTGTTCTTCCTATGTTTTGCCTGAGGATCCTTGCCTCTCTTACAAAAGTCATTAGGCTGTAATTCAGGCTGAGTGAAAAAGCCAACCTGTGGTTCTGGCTCTTATATTGCACCGCTGGAAGTAGTAGCGATAGTTTCTGTTTCTACCCAAGGCTACTGACACAATTACACACACAATGAATGGATTCAGTGGGTAGTTTGTTTAGTGCATAGTGAACAGTAAGTGATGCTTTATCTGTAGTGTAGAGGGAACAAGGGGGTGCTTGTAGTGCTGTTATGTAGCTTTGCCGTTTCCTTTGGCCATGTTAGATGATGCTTCATTCTGTCAGGCCACTGGGTGTGATGCTTCTTTAAATAAGGTTAATGTATTCACGCGTAAGCCCTGAGAAAGGTCTAGTGTTTTAGTGCACTTGTACTGGCCCATTCCCCTGGAGGGCAAGTGAGGAACTGGCATCGGCAGTTTCCTGTTTAGCGGACTTGTGAAGAAACAGCAATTTCATAAAGACTGGTGACTAATAAACAAATGCATACAGCCTAGTCACAGATTCTCACTAATCTCTGTGGGAAGAATCCAGGAGGGATCCAGGATCCACTTTTTATACCCTAACCCTAACCCAGTGGTACAGGTATTTCTCTTAACCCAGTTATTCTGCCATTATTTCTTTCTCTGCATTGTCAAATAAAAAATAAATATGTTTCTTGTTGCCATAGATGCTCTGTGTGTATCTTTTCCTGGATTTGTGCTCTCTTGTGGAAACAAACAAACATTAATAAACTAGGCTAATTTGCATTAGCACTTGAAAGGATCATATCACGTATTAGAAGCCCTATATTATGCTGCCAATCTGATGCCACACAAAGACCAAGATAAAAGCATTCACACAAGTCAGAGGAACTCCAGCATACATTCGGGTCTCACATGTTCAAAAGCAGCCAATCCCCACTCATCTCAATTACACTTATGATGGTACACACCTGTACCACACCTGCACCACAAGCACTGGATGATCACCTCACGGGCAAAATGCTCATGTTTTGAAATGCTCACGAGTCTGCATGCTAATCACGGCAGACACGTGCCACCTATTACTAACAGTTTCACTGCTGGCATGGGAGCAAGCTTTCCTCAGAGAGAGAGAGAATACACAGAACATCCCTGCTGCCAAATAACAGTCAAATAACAACCCGCGTGGTCTTCTGGGGGAGTCGTCTGAAAGTACATCAACATATTAATGGCTCTGTGACAGCATGGCTGTTTTATACGGACACTTGGATCTGGCTGTAGTGTAGGTTTTCAGATTGTGGCACCATTAGGATGATCAAGCCACTAATTTAAAAATAAAAGAATTTTAACATGCAGAATTGAATTGGGTTTTAATGATCTCAATAATGGAAATATATACAATCTTATGTATTGAAACTTCTACTCCAGATGGTATAGTAGTAAATATGATTTGTATCATTCAATTTGAAGTAGTAAATTTGCATAGATTAGATGTACCCTGCTGTACATCTCCATAACCTCATAGATAACAGTGCCTTACATTCATGTTCTTGGTGGTTTATTAGTTAAAATGTGATGAGCCATAAAGTCACTCATTTAAATATAATTGTTTTCTTAGAAAACCTCACACAGGTCCAGCTACAGGCATGATAAGACGACGTTTCTCCGGGTGAATGTTGATGTTTTCAAATTGCAAATGTTTTGTTGAACCACTGAAGCTTAGACGATAAACCTTATTTCCAGTGTCCTCACTCACTAAAGCACACACACTTCTCCCTAAACCGCAAGCACAAAAAACGTTTCTCACTGAAGCGCGCACACACTTCTCTCACTAAAGCACACACCTCTCAACATCACAATGTGTGCAGGCATTTGCCAGAGTGGTGGTGTACATCTTCATGCTACCCTTGGTCCTTACAACTCCACCCAACATCATGTTCAACATCCTGCACAATACACTCATTCACCAAGGAGATGGACCAGAACAGTCCAAGCTTATAGCCATCTGGAACAATGTAAGTTGCCAGTGGGCTGATCAGGTTCAAAACTGGTTCGTTCACCTACCAACATGCTCTCCGTTCCTCGATCCTGTTGAGGAGTTTGCATGGGCTGCTGTGTGATTTTAAATTTTGGCAAAAAGGAGATGGTTTCAGAAATTGGTTCTTAGCAAACAGCTGTAATGTTCTGAGCAGAGGCGATTTTATGAAGTGTTTCATCAATTCAGAAAAAAACATTAAATATGGTGACCAGAAATACCAGTAATTGTTTGGTTGGTTGTTTATTCATAACAAAAAAATATATATCAGTAAACACATTTAGCTGAGAAAGGTTTACTCTTTCTCAGCTAAATGGTTTACTCTTTTCTCAGCTTTTTTTGCTGGAGAGGGCAGTTCTTTACATCTGCAATATGTAAAGAACTGCCCTCTCCAGCAAAAAAAAAGGCCACCTTCCCATCTTTATTCACACCCTTGTAGCAGTTTGAGCTTTCAAATAATATAACGCAGAAACCAGATTAGTCATCAAGAAAAAGATGGAATAAATAAAGAAAATACATTATTGGTTTTGTCCCAAAAAGACTGTGAACAACAAAAGTTTTTCATTTCAATCAGTTCAGTATTTTCCCAGAGAGAGTGAATGTTTGTTAAAGATTTCTTTGCAGAATTGCTTTATTGTTCAAAGAGGAGAACCATCATGAGCTACACATGCCAAGTAGCTACAAGACTGGAAATGAAAACTGATTACATCTTGTTTGACACATGGTTAACAGATCGTTGCAAACTACAGACTTTCTCTAACCATAATAACTAGGAGAAAGTGCCTAGTACTCTGTTTTGAAATATTGATTCAGTCCGTTTCTGAAGTGCTGATGAACTAACCAAATGACCAATGTTCCACGCATACATGTACGAGCTTGCTGTGACGTAGTGCTGGAGTCAGAGAGAGAGGTGTGAGTGGAGCAGACATTCTGTAAGTAACAGACGGAGCTAATGAGAGAGCAGGCAAGCTAGAAACCAGCAGAGGCAAGCAGAGCAGCACTCGGAAGGTCACAGTCACCTGCAGAGACTGATGCCAGGCCAGGATGGCACCTGCGGAAATAAACACTTAAAAAGAAAACAAGGAACAGGTGCACACAAAGTAATAAGCGGGTGATTGGGATAATAGTAGAGACACACATAAGCTGTATCATGATTTTCGTGGATGTTGCCGAATGTTGGGAGTATAGTGAGTATCTCTGGCTGCAAAACAAAATGTCCTCTTTAGGAATAATAAAAGGGAACCGAAATGGGGCCTCGTGATTGGTGCATAGAGAGTGGTGTTTGAGTACTGACCAATACATGATGTGCACAGAAATATGCAGACACGGTTTTACATTCAGCCCCATGTTGTGAAACCTCCAAGTCTGGTGTTGCTGAATTGCATGCATGTACAAGGGAGCACTGGAAAATGGTCAGGTTTTATGATTTTGTGTTTGAGTGAAATAAAAATTTTATTTTATTCCAAAAACTATAGACCGTATTTCTTTCAAATTCCAAATAGAAATATTATCATTTAAGAACATTTATTTGCAGAAAATGACAACTGGTCAAAATACCAAAAAAGATCTTATAAGTTCACATAAATTTTTAACCAACACAATAATACATTTTTAACTTGGTATTGGTATGCTCTCTACTTGCATTTCACAACATTGTTGAATAGCATTTCTACAGCTTCAGGATAATTAGATTTTTTTGTTTGGAATTTTTTCCATACAAATTTCATTGATTTTCTGGATAGGGATTTCACTTTGTTCTTCCAACATGTCTTTGCAGAACAGAAGTTGGACAGTGCAAAGTCTGAATTGTCAGGCAGGAACCATCTTTTATGCACAAGGTTCTTTTTTGTTGTTGTTCTTACCACAATGCTTGCATGTTACATTCTGAAGTGTGTGTGTGTGTGTGTGTGTGTGTGTGTGTGTGTGTGTGTGTGTGTGTGTGTGTGTGTGTGTGTGTGTG
>JAOXYF010000013.1:13351051-13361193 GCA_028565775.1 Sternarchorhynchus goeldii
AATAAGTTAAATCAATTACTTTATTCAATTACTTCTCTTAGTGTATCCTCCAAACCTCACACTTTATCAAAAATGAGGAGAGAATGTGCAAAGCTGATTGAAACATATCCTAAAATGCCTGAAGTTGTAACTAGACCTAAAAATGCCATGACCATACAGATTTGATTTTTGTCTAATTCGTGTCATAATAAAAATATATATATTTTTTTATTTAAAATTGTTGAGAAAGGTTTGTCACATAGTAAACAACCCAGAGAAGAAAAAATATTTAAAGAATGGACCTAACATTTCTCTTGATGTCAGTGGAGTTGAGTGTCTCGAAAGCCTGTCCAAGCACCTCATTTAATACACGGAGGACAGGCTGCTCTTATCGAAACAAAACACAAAATACTTGTGCTTCCACTGAAACGTCCATCTTAGTGTGGACATTTACATTGAGAATACGTTAAAGAAATGTGCTAAGTGACTCACATCCATGAGCAGAAGTGAAGTCCCTGTTGAAGATCTTGTTGAGAGATACAGCACATTTATGGTTATGCCTTGAGTATTGTAGTGCAGAGCCACTACAGACAAAGTTCTGAGAAGGACCATCAAAAGAACGTCAAGGATTCAGTCACTCTCTTGCCTCTTCCTGATTTACAAATATGCTGTAGTCTGCTGTTAGTCTGATTAAGAGCATGTGTCAGCATAACTTTGACCCCCTGTCACTTAGAAACAAGAAAAAAGCTTCTGCCTGGAACAAGAATCAACTGATCATTTTGCACACACTCAAAGACAGAAAATCTACTACGCTAGCTACACAAAATAAACTTGAAATTTAGCCAAGTTACTAGATGTCAAGATAACTGTAAGTAATGATGTATATATTAGGGTACATTAAAATCCAGTTTAACAATTCACAATATGCAAATAAGGACCCAGGTTGCTATCTGCAGGAAAACTTGAGATGCGTTTCAGTGTCTTCACAATTAATACACAGGAGCAAAAACTCACAAGCCTGCCAATGAGGGCTGTGCATATATATTTTAAAGGGTGTCAACTCTGGTGCAGCTTTTCATCAGCTAAAAGTTTACCTTGTCCTACAGAACGTTTCTGAGAAATGGAATCACTATAAAATGGAAAACTACATGATACACAAAGTTGACAAGCAGTGTGAAATGTATTTTGTTTTGTTCATCATATTAATCAAAATTATTGAGGGTGCAAAATTTTCAGAGGACACTGTATAAACTGTGCAGTTGAATTTTTTTAAGAAATTAAGAAAATGCATGATTGTAGCCTTCAGTTTCCTAACGCCTAGCTTACATTCCACTTGTGAAATTAAGAAAAGTAGCATGACGATGTTTCCTGAAAGGTTTTTAACTTGTACTGTATAATTCATCAAACAGGACTGTTTGTTCAAGGGCAAATAATTACTCGTACACATCACCTCCTGTTTACAGTGTATTATATAAAGTTGAAAAAAGTGTAATCAAAAATGTCCTTCATACATAATTTGTTTATAAAAAATGTAGACCTCTGGCCAACTGATTTTAATGCTCGTCAAAGATGTAGATTTCAATGAGTAAAAAAAAGCATATCAATGTAGCATGTATAAACTTGGCTTTTAAGATGATCAGATAAAAGGTAACAAAGCATGAAAAGGAAACAAAATGGTGGCACATCATTCAAAACTACAAAGTGCAGACAATTGTTTCTAGACCACTGTATTTATTAGGTATACTGGATGTTAATAACAGAACTACGTTTTTTTTTTTCTTTAAAGGTTGCGTATTTGTACAAAACAGTCCTTCATTGCAATAATCTTTAAGTAAAACTATCATATGACTCTGATCTAGAGCCAGTTACAAGCATCATCACAACCCCTGGGAAAAGCACACACCGTAGTAGGGGAGTTCAACTAGTCTGCGGTCCAAAATCCATTGAAAAAGGCCATTCACTCACCAACAACAGAAGCTGATGGAAAAAGGTGAACCTCTGTACTGCCGTACACAAACAGTGGTGATTTTTATTGTACTGAATCTCTACACAGTCCTCCAGTTTGCAATGTCTCTGTCTGTTCATTGTCCATGGAAAAGATCTTGCATCATAAAAAAGTGATTCAGTGAGAACCAGTAAAGCAGCAACACTGTATTCCATAATATAATATGAGAACGTAGGTTCACCACCAGTATGAACTGAATTGGTAGGTAATGCATAAATGAAGGATTTTATTTAAAAATAAGCAGTCTATGCACTGAACAGATATTTGCTTTTGTTATTCTCCTTCGTCTCCTGCAGCTCAAGGAAAGATAAGTCTTAAAAAAATCTACTTCCACTGTATTTACTATGTAACATTCTGTCACTCTACCATCTGAGCCTAAGCCACAGATATGATGGTGCAGCTCCATCCTTTTACAGCTGTGTTGTCTTAAGAGTGTGAGACAAGCGGAGAGGAAAGATCCTACTGTCAGGCTTTGCTAATGAAATGGAGCCAAAAAACCTACTTAAATCATTCCCCATAAAGTTGCGAGAACACACCCTCTGCCTAGCTGCCTTCCCCATCACATCCTCAAAGGATGCTAACGCGCTCCGTCAGCCCCTGCATGTCTGCGTCGTCGGCCCCGTCCTGCTCGTCATCCGAGGCAGGTTTAGCAGGGACCAGGTGGGCTGGATAAGGCAGGGTGTGCTCCTCGGCAAACATCTGCCAGCGAGCGTCGTCACTCTCGTGGGTTATATAACGCCCTCCCAGCTTCGTCTCCAGCTCTCGCAAGTCCAACCACGTCTGGTAGTCCTGAGGAGGAACGCATTAAAAATTTGATTGCAAAATAAGGCAAAGCCTAAAAGAGGACCTGTAATAAGCGGTGTGAGAACTGCCAGGGTGAGAACTGCCAGTTTTACAGATTAGACTGAAATAGGCTTATTTTACGATTCCAGTGAAATTCTGGCCCTTTGTTTGCCTGAGAAGGAATTCAGTCAGAGGTCAATGAGAGGCTGCAGGTAAATTCACAACCCTTGTGGTGATTACAGAGTGATAACACATCCCACACTAACCACTCCTTCAGTAAAGTAAGTGATGACTGTGGTGCAAAGCATTTTGGTTACTGAATTTTTCAAAATCTGAAACTTACTCCGTGCATGAGAAGAATAAATGTATAACTGGCTCCATGGTCCTACAGTGCAGTGATTTTAACAACGGAAATAGCTGCTGTATGAACTATTCATCTTTTTTAACGTCCACCTCTTTTGCATTCACTCGTCTAATTGGAAGAGGGAACCTAAAATTCACCACTAGTCACTAAAATCATGAATGTTAATTCTCTGAGTTTCATAAATCAAAATGTTGCTTGCCTCTTCTATCCATTACTCATTGTAAATAAGGGTACTTACAGCATGCTACACCTGAATGTGTGTAATGTTTATCTTGTTCGTTTGGTACAATCCAAAGTACTACAGTACCCATAACCGCATCACTTTTCTGAGGCAGGCCTACTCTTAATGTATGATCTTTGCATTGTAAACCCACTAAACATTTTGAATATTGATCCAGAGATCTATCGTTATTTCATACTGACCCTCTAGTCCAACTATTTTTGGCTCTTTTTATTTGACCTGATCCATGTGATGTTTGCATCTTCTGTATTTTACAGTTTTTAGGAATCTTTCGTTATTGTTCTTTATTAGAATCACATAAACTGTGTTTTTAATCTCTTGATTTGATTTAGAATGCAGATGTGCTGCAAAAAGAAATGTGCAATGTGTATCATTATGATTAAATGTTACCTGTAAGTAGGCATGGCTGAGACTCTTATCTACGCTGTAGCGTTTTCTCATCTTCACCTGAAGTAGGTTATTGATGAGGTCGATAGCTGGAGAAATATCAAGAGATTACATGTGCAGTTTGTTTTGATGAGAAGGAAAACCTTGAAAGCTGCAGACAGAATATCGATCCCTGGGAAACTGCTATGAGATTTAACTGCTTTTAATAGCTCATTCTTCTTCCTGCAATCATGGAAGTCATTTCAAAGCTAAGTACTTGTTCTGAAATCCACTCAACTTCAAGAAAAAATCTCCAATAAAAGAACAGTAAAAAGTTCTGTACGGTTTGTGCCTGTGCTCATTCGTGTTAACAATCTAAAGGAATCGTTGTTGTTGTTGTGCTAAATGTGTGTGCTTCTGTACCTTCTGGAGATATTTGTTTCCAGGGGTTGGGTGGATACATGAAGGCAGCATTGTGGATCTGATCATTGATATCTTCATCCTCGTTAAAGGGGAAGGTCCCACTTAGGCTGACGTACATGATGACACCGACAGACCACATGTCCAGGGAGCGGTTATACCCCTGGTTCAGCAGCACTTCAGGGGCGAGGTAGGCAGGCGTTCCTACCACGGAGCGGCGGAAAGACTTCTCTCCGATGATCCTTGCAAAGCCAAAATCACACAGCTTCACCTGGACGGAGTGAGTTTCAGAGAACGTGAGGAAAAAGAATATAAAAGCACACTGAAATTATTCTCAATGAAGTTGTAGCAGTGAAATTTAAAAGAAACATGTGGTTGCACTGTACACTGAAATTCTGTGTATGGGTCTTAAATTCTTTCCTACTGGTCTTCACTAGCAAATATTCTAATTGTAGATTGTTCAGTTATACACTGTAGTGCTGGATAGTCTTGCAGTATGAGATCAGTATGCAGAAGCAGTCTGATTTATGCAGAGTCTTGCCTATGACTAGTCAGTTAATTTTTCGAGAAAACAAGGGATTACTGAGAAGGCTGGAGGGTGAGTCATCCAAGAAAGGAGGTTGGAAAGGTTCAACAGTCTAGTGTTCCTTGATCACACACTCCTGCAGCATCTACCAGGTGGTAGGAGTATGAAGAGGCTGTGTTGGTGGGGGGATTGATCCTTGCAATGGGCCCTTTTTAGGTCCCTGGTGAGCAAAATATTTCCTCCAGTGGTGTGACAGCCAGCCCTCTTATGAATATTATATTATAATGTGCTGGTCCTCCAAGCTTTTTGTAGTCCACGATCATCTCTCTTGTTTTGTTGACATTTAGAGATAGAGCTTAACCTCAGGTCCACTGGCTCCATCCTCCAGCCCATTTCATCACGCTCAATGATCAGGCTATCGGAAAATTTGATGACAGCAGATTTATTATGGGTGGCAAGCCAGTCATGATCAAAGTTGGTGTAGAGCCCAGGACTCAGCACACAGCACCGTGGGATCGGCACGCTCATAATCCACATGCTGAAGGTGTGATTAGCAAGTTCAACATCCAGTTGCAGAGGGCCGGCTGGAATGACTGTATCGAACGCCGAATCAATGAACAACATTTGTAGATAGAGCTGGTGAATGGCAGAACACACAGCATGTTCCGCGGAGCACACAGCATGTTCCGCTAGCTGTGCTGTACAAGCTCCAACAAGCCCTTTCGGGACTGCGGGGCCGCCACTCGAGTCTGTATTGTCTCTTGGACTTTTTGGCTCTACGCGTTGTCTTTTCTGTGGCCTTTCCACACAGATCAGTGCAACAGAAAGGGCTCAGCATGGACCAGAACACAGTTCATCTGTGACTTTTTTTTTTGCTGAAGTGTGAGAGTTTATCAGTGGCTTTTGGTTGGGGCGTGTTAAACTGGTTTATGGCTGAATGGAGCCGGTTTATCCATAGCTTTTCTTTGTAGTCTGGCACTCCATAGCTTTTGGATTTTGTCTTCATATGTTTCATGTGCTCTACTTTCTCTATATGTAGCTGATCACCACTGCAACATGTTCATATATGTCTAGAGTACATTCTCCCTTCATGGCAGCCACACATCCAAATCATCCCTGAATCACACCGTCTTTTGCCCCTGTTTGCTACAACAGATTAACTTGGGAAGCTTGCTTGAGAAGGCTGACAAAACGAACAGATGTGGTGCTATCGTCAAACACGAATGCTTGGGCTTCGCGGGGATACTGAATATTGTTGTATATTACTTCACACGAGCAGTGAATGTTGTTGCACGTTACTTCACACGAGCATTGAATGTTGTCACATGTGGTGTCTCTTGTGAGAAAGTTCACGAACTGGGGATATTTGGCTTGCACTGTCCATAAAAAAAGATTACAGACCAGCAACGATGAATACAATGTTTCTTTAAGTGTCATGCAATTCATTTCAAGAGCCATATCTTTACCGAATGCCATATTTTTGCTATATATGGTAAAACTGTTGATTATCCTCTGCATGTAAGGAATGAGGAGTGGGGGGGGGGCATAATGTGATGTGATGTTTTGACACCAGGAAGATAATCTGCATAATTCACCCTTGTTGTTGAATATTTAGCTATACTTAACCTGCCAGTAACCCACTGCTGATACCATGTCATTTTCCTGACTTGTAGATGAATGAGAACAAGACAATCCCTCCCCCTCAACCTGAGGCACAATGCTAAAAACAGATCCTTGTTGTAAATATACCATTTCTAAGCCATGTAAAGCATGCTTCATTTACATAATGGCTGTTTTTTGAATAGCCTGCATTTACATTTAAATCGTCCACTTCTGATTACCTGCATGTAACCTTTTCCCATGGTCTCGGTGTAATCTTCAAAGAGCAAGAAACCACTAATATACTTTAGCAGCTGTCAGTAACCCATCTGGTTGAAGGAAATGAATACTGTATATATGGAACTCTTGCTTTAATAGGTTGTGCTTGGTGAGTCTACAAAATGAAATAAAATGTGCAAAAGAAGTTAGTGTTTACCTGGGGGAAGGGCTCTGCTGAAGCTAGGAGCACATTCTCAGGTTTCAAGTCACAATGTACAATATTTTTAAAGTGGAGGTGCCTTAAAGCAGCCAGAATCTGCAGGTGGATAAACAGAGAAGAGCAAAGAAAAAGGAAGAAAGAAAAAAACCCATGTGGTTAAATAAGCCAGCACTTACACTTGTGCTATGTGGGCAAGACATAGTTATAAAAAGCTATAAACCACAGGAAAAACAAGTCCTAGTAGACCTTTGGCAACAAACACTAAGTATTCACATATGTTCTACACATCTCACATCTGTCCACATTTTGTATAAACATGTAAATACTCATTCTAACACTGGAATGATTTAGCATAAAATCAGTCCCAAACACAACCAAGATGCCACAGTAAGTGTATAGCACACAACTGGCTAGAAGAAATAAATCAATGAGGTTAAGCTAATTTTCAGTGTTATCCATAGTGACACACTTCCTGCTCCCACTGTGCACACACACACCTCTGACCTGTGTGATAAGGAACTTTGTGAGTCTCTCGGGCAGCCGTCCTTTCTCACTTGACAGGATCATCTCCAACATGTCTCCATGTAGCTTCTCCATGACAACAAACACCTTCTCAGGAGTTTCAAACATGCACTCTAAGTTTACTATGCCAAGATGACGCAGACTCTGCAGGACAGAGAGGGAGAAAGAGAGAGATTTAAAAATGACGACAGTCATGACCCTCAAGTTCTTCGCTATATATTCTGAGATGTTTGTGTTGATTTCTTGCATGTCACATTTGAATTTGAATTTAGTTAACTGTTATGTCTTTTCACTATTAGTAAAAAAAAAATCCTTCACAGTATTTCACCCTTAAATGCACAGTGCACTCATATCTTGGATCTGTTCAACATATGAAGAAGACTCTCTTCTTCCCCCTGCTGGCTACCTGGAGTATGGCCACCTCATTCCTCAGTTGGCTTTCCTGTTTCGTGGGAAATCGAAGTTTATCAATAACTTTCACTGCCACATCACGTCCAGTTTTCCGGTGCTTACCTTGGTGGAAAACAAAGATTTTATGAGGGGTGTAGCTGAATCTTTTGATGAGAAGATATTCGCAAGATTATGATATAGTCTGCCACATTTTGCTAACATTTAGGACTTACCACCATACACTACTCCAAACTGGCCAGAACCCAAAACTTCATCAGCAAATATCTGATACACCATGCCTATATCCTATAGGAAGGTTCATCACCACTATTATTTATCATCCGTCCTTACATACCGATCCATAAATCACAATGCTATACATTAAGATAATGATACCTTTATCAACATTATCAAGCATTGTACAGATAATGTGCTTACCACATTCTCCTGGATCTGACTGTTGGACACAGAAATACTGACTGATGCCTGTCCTATAAAAGACAAGTTCAAAACATTAACTTCTACTCAAGGATTGAAGCGTCCAAACTTGACCCTTGGCCCAATTTCAGAGACCCAAGCAAGTTCTGTAGAGCTAAATCAGGTCATTATGACCATGAAAATGCTTTCATAAAACGGTTTGACTTACTGTGAGGGGTACCACCTTCAGCCGGTGGGTTGTCCTGAAAAATGACGGGCATGAGTGCCTGGCGTATGGCGCTCTCCCACGCTTTGGCAACTTCACGCCCCACTCCACTATTGGGTGCCACACTGCTGGGGGAGGCAGTGACTGGCATGCTGGACGACTGGGAGGGGATGGGATTAGGGTCCTCGCCCACAAAGTAGCGTATCGTGCCTGTGACGATCTCAAAGCAGTGAGGACTAGCACCGCTGGGAACCAGGGAAAAGTCACCAGCTGGACGTACTTCTAGAATCTCAGAGAGAGGGATTTCCTTGGGAAGAGAGAAGTTTATTAGTATATTTAATCAATACACTTTGAGTCATTGTTGATTATATTTTAAATACATTCTTAAAGTAGCCCTAACAAAAGTGCATTCTTCTCAGTAATCCACTCATACATGATTTGTCACTGTATCTACAGAGCGAAGAAATTTGAAATGTGTTGGGATGTAACATTGAGCAGATGTGTCACTTGGATAAACACTCTCACTCCATAATCAGTTTTATTTTGATTCTGTAAATGCTGCATAAATATGAGCTGTCCACCACTAGCCAATGCATCCCCTAGCTTCCTTTACAAGTGGCCAATGAGAGTAGTGCTTATTATCATACAAAATCAGCACTCAGAAAAATGACCTTTTCTTCACACTGGAGAAAATGGCTGGGTAGAAAAGATTTATAATATGCACCCATTCATAGATGTCTTTCAAAGAGAACTGTTATACAGTGAAAGTCTTATACTGAAGGTTATATCAAACTATAGAAGATAAACTGTGGCTACAAATGTTCATAATGCAAAAACCGCCATTAGCATTAGCTTGTAATGTCCGTTTGCCTTTACCTTGTAGTATTTGTTGGTAGTGTCATTCTGGAACAGGATAATCCACTTGCAGTCCAGACGCCAGTAGTGTCGCTTCCTCTATTGGGGGTGAGGGGTCAGGGATCACAGATCAAAAAGGAGTCAATACATGTTTTAGTGAAAGGGGGAGGGGGGGGGTTCTGCAGCAGCCGTCAGAGAGGAAGAGGAGAAGGATGAAGAACAGGACTGGAAGAAAGGAAAGAGAAAGAAAAAGAAAGAATAGTAAGAGAAATAGTTGAACATGTAAGAGGATAAAAGTGAGCTGGCACAGGGATGAATTATCATGCAATATTCAAATGTAAGATTTTTCATCTCTAACTGGAACATTCACTGAACTAAATCGGTCAACAACTGAATTCTAATACTCATTCAAAACAATAAAGGTAATATAATTTATACTCGTCATTTTCAATCAGGAAGTCTTACTGTAATAATCGTATAGTAATGATGTTTATTCATCACTCCAAATGAAAATGTGTCTAAAATTAAATGGAAAAAAGCCAGTTGAAGTCTATTCCTGCTCTCTACCATATTTCATTTATTATTGGCACCAATAGTATTTTAGAGTGAAATGGACTTTTAGATGTCATGCATGGCTGTTATTTGAGATGTGCTCATTAGCATGGAGCAGTTGTGCGTCGTACCAGTGTGTCCTTGTTGCTGTAGTGCACCATCCAGCCCTCTTTAATAGCTGTGCTAGAGCGCCTGGTGGTCTGACGTACTGACTGCACCACTCTCATCAGGGGAATATTAGCACTGAACAGACATCACAATGCACAGTCAGGCAGTATGTGTGTGTGCATGCGTGCGCGTGTGTGTGCATGCGTGTGTTTGCGCAAGTGAAGGCGCGTGTGTGTGTGTGTGTGTTTGTGCGCACAGACACATGCATGTGATTGCACATACAGTGCATCCGGAAAGTATTCACAGCGCTTCACTTTTTCCACATTTTGTTACGTTACAGCCTTATTCCA
>JAOXYF010000013.1:13361293-13421563 GCA_028565775.1 Sternarchorhynchus goeldii
ATTTGGAATAAGGCTGTAACGTAACAAAATGTGGAAAAAGTGAAGCGCTGTGAATACTTTCCGGATGCACTGTATATGCCTGTGTCTGTGCAAGTGACAATACATGTGTGCTTGTGTGTGTGCGCAAGCGTGCGTGTATGTGTGTGTGTGTGTGTGCGCGTGTATAGCTGACCTCTGGTCTCCACTGACTCCATCCTTGCTGTTGTCAGGGGAGAAGGACCCAGGAATGCTGCAAGCTTCGTCCGAGTCGTCCATCAGAGAGGACTTGTCAGAGTCCGAATACTCACTACTGTAGTCCATTGGCACCTCCACATCTGGGTTTGGACTCAACATATCTGTGGAGGGGGAGACAAATGACAAAAGACCCAGTCTGAACGATTCTGAGCACACCGTGATGCTCTAATACACAAACATTCCAAGTATGTCCAGAATACAACACGCACTGATCTTTCAGTACCTCCAATAGTTTCACCTAGACAGTCATTGGGGACCTTGTAAGCACATCGTTTGTGACAGTTGAACTTGCAGTCTGAATGAGAAAAGGCACCAAAAGGGAAAAGATAAAAACCGCTGTTCAGATAAACAATACAGGAATATTCATGTCAATTTCAGAATGATTTTTTTGTCGTTTACACAACATGTAAAAAAGGTTGGTTCACTGAAATATGATGATTATTATATTAATGTCAATTAGCATACGCAATATAAATAAAATACCAGCAGGGGGCAGCTGTTGGCCAACAGAATTATCTTGTGTTTGCGGTAGATGAAATGATTTTTTAAAAACCTGATAAGATCATCATTTCATACGTTTTCATTTCATATTCAAATGTGTACTACCATGTATACTGACGGGTGAAAGTGTGAACGTGCAAGCCGAGGTGCACATTTATCACGCATGTATGACTGTTTGCTTATTTGGGTCACCGAGTTGAATTGTGCAACAAAATAAATATTAACTATATTAACAATATATAATTGTGATTTTTTTTTGCCAAGATTTAGAGCACACAATGTTTTAAATTTTTACAAAATATTATTGTACTGAGGACACATTTCAAGCAGAAATCTGAAACACTTCATTGTTGGTAAGTGTTGGTGTCCTACTGTGTAAAAAAATAGAACCAAAGGTATATTGATATTATATATTTACAGCTTTACATAATTTTGCATTCACCACCCCCCCGCTGCTTTCTTACTGTGTGTAAAGACAGAAAACTGGAGAAAATCTCTGTGCTGTGAACTGAAACACAGTCTTGGACTAGAGCCCAAAATTCCATTGAACTGGTAACATTTTCAGATCCCCATAATAGCAAAGAATTATTATTGTGGTTGTTATGGTAACTCCAGAAGTGAGTGGCCCCCGGCTGACCTTTGCACTGCAGGCCCTGGCGGAAGAGGCCCCGCAGGAGACGCTTGCAGTACTGGCACACGGTGGGGCGTGTGTACGAATGCACTGCAAATGTATGCGGCACCTTCACTTTGCTCATCAGGATTTTGTCCAGGTGGACGGGCCGGCACGTGTAGAAGCGGCGTGCCTCGCTGGCAGTTCGTGGCTGCTCGGTAAACACCATACAGACAGGGGTGAGAGATTTACCACACGACACGCTCCAGGTGTGAAAGCTTTGCTTCCGGGAGCGAAAGCTATGGTTTACTACACAACGCTCTCAAAGTGAAAGCTTACTATATATATGTGTTTAGAACAATAACTGCTCAGAGCTGAAACTTTATTTGTGTGTGTGAGCGGAACACTGGTGTGTACCATTTGCGTGTGTGAGCGAATAAGGTTTGCATCCTCAGAGGTTGTGCTAATGCTAATACTGCTGAGAGACTCTGCGGTGGACAGACGCAGAGATTGGCTGCTGTTTAGAGATGTGGTGGACAGGCGTCTCTTTCTTGCTCCGCTGCAGTTATTAGGAATGTTAAAAGCGCAGCGCTTATGGTAGTTCAGTCCACAACCTAAAGGGGGAGACAAAGAGCACAAAGATAAAAGGGAGAGATAACTTTAAAACAAAAAAACTGGAAAGAATAGAAGTTTAAAGAATAAAGCTGCTGATCAGCTTTAGACATTGGTATTCAGTTCCCTTCATCTGTCCAACTATAAGACAATTTATTTCATTTGTAAGAAATACAAGTGAGAGACTCTTTAAACAGAAATGTGTACCACGGGACAGAGATGACTGCCTTACCGTCACATTTCAAGCCTTGTCTCACGAGACCGAACAGCATCTCCCCGCAGTGGTCACAGAAAGCCGGAGCTCGGTACGAGTGCACATTCAGAGCGTGTGGACGAATCTGGAAATCCTCAAACGTCGCGGCCGCTGCAGATGAAACATGAAAACGAATTAAGAGAACGACAGCAGAAAAGACCATCCCCTCCCCAACGGTACTTCAACTCACAGTTACTAATTACGTGAATTGGCAATACAGAAAGAAGGAAATAAATACGCCTCACTACCTTGGGCCTTTCATTATAACTCCATTTTATCCACCTTTGGACAGATCATTTGCAATAATACAAGAATTCCGGTAAATCACCTGTAACCGGTAAATACTTCTGGCTATGTGGGGAAACAGTTGGACATTAATACTAAATATTAACGTCTTAACATTCCATTCCTGGCCTATGAATGCGAGATTTGCTTTGATTTGTAATAGGCGTTAAAGGTAGATACATTACTCAGTACAATATATTTGAATATGTGCATCTTTACTCAAAGAGCTAAAGATGCCATAATGTTATTTTACTTAGAATGACTGAGGTATTCCACAATTTTAGTGTTACTGTTACTTTTAATAGATTAAGTTACTCTTGTTATACTAAAGTCATAATATGTTATACAACATTATTTTTATTGTATTACTACGAGCTGTTAGGCTTTACAGTGTGACCATTTTTAAAATGATTTTCTGCTTACTTTGAATACTCTTTTAAATAGACAAGAGAGTGTACCAGAGGCCTTAGTTAGTGTACAGGCTGGTTCATTGTTCTGTACTTTAGTTGTTAGAACCTAAAAGTCTGTTCTTTATGCTGGGATTACAGCCCAAGAACACATTATGGTGCATGTCCAAAGCACAAAAACAAGACCAGATCGTCCATTATTCACATTACAACTAAAGCTTGGAATAAACGTAAAGAAATATCCTATGAAAAGCATAATTTTGTTTAAAAGAACAAAATTATTTAAAAATCTTTCTTAAAGATCCAGGACAGGGGATGGAATTCAGTCTATGAAAACATCTACAGGAGCAATCAGCAACATCTTATACATCAGTACCTTTACAAACTCCACACATTCTAGAACTAATTTTTATATCATTTTAACAGCATACACAGTGTTTTCAGTGTAAAAATATTCTCTAGTTATATTACATTTGACTTCCAGGTTCTTCATTGTTTTGCCACTGAAAATAAAGGGCCAAGTTTTTATTTAGTTTCCCTGGCTCTACTGTTTAGATTATCTCATTTGATTAGGAAAAAACAAAACGATCCTTCCCTGAACACAGATCTTCTTTGGCACTTCACTCATTATTTTTCCTTTCTCTCACACAATCTTTTTCTTTCATGGATGACTGCTCAAAGTAATCTGAAAATATACTGCTGTTCTAAGATGACATTAACAAAGAACTGTGGGACATATTAACCAATAATCCATAACATGAAATGTATCATATGTTTGGATTTAGTAATCCCAGGCTTGTCTTGTAGCAGTACATACTGTCTCCTACTTGTCTCTGATTGACATGCTTAATCCCAACTACTCCAGAAAGTGTTGGATATCCCAGCCTTTTCTCTTCTGTCTGCATGGAAAGATTAACTATGGAAAGAATCAGTCATTAAATATTTAGACTGCTCACCAGATAGAACCACCTCCACCAGATCTCCCTCCTGGATATCTGCTGAAGCTCTGACCAGCTGCAGAATGTTGTTGGTGCTTGTATCGTGCTTGAAAAGTAGGATTTTATCATAGATCCCATAGAAACCACATTCGGGAAACTGCCAGAGAGACACAGAGAGAGACACAGAGAGAGACACAGAGAGAGATTAGAATATGATTATTTGAAATATTCTATATATTATTACTCATTATCAAATCCTCTGAAATGATGCATCTGTCCTGTGAAAAGGTTTTTCAGGGTTTCAGAATAAATAGGGTCTCTTGCGTCTGTGCAGGTGTTCTCTCTGGGGAATGTGGTTGAAACTTAATTCAATCTCTCACTGCAGCATGTCAGTGAGATGACACGTGACGGTGCTGTACATGTGTGAGATGACACGTGACGGTGCTGTACATGCTCCATAGGTTGCCTACAGAACACCTGCCGTTTCCTGTCACTGAACTCACAATCCTAGGTATTCACTGAATACATGAACTATCTAGGATCCCTAATGTGTCAAAGCTCTCACAAAACTTGCAATTTTTTTTTTACAAAGTGATTTGTTGTGGTAATAGTTCTAATTATTATTATTCTCTGCTGTTACTCATCAACTGCTGGTCAGCCAAAGCTCACAGCTGTATGATGTCTGCTGTTAACAGATACATCAGCCTCAGAGCCCATCAGGCATAACGTTAAGAACCTCAGATGGAACTCTCCCTTAGATCCATACAGAGCAGTTGGAAGCGCCCCGTGATCACGTGAGACCTCAGAAAACAAAACCGGAGTGCCAGCCTTATTTCGAGAAACTAGAACTAGAACTAGATGGAGGATTCCATGTTAACTACACGTATATGAAAGCAAGAAACAACAAAAGGATGACAAAATCTCCGCTCGTCCAGCGAGAGGAAGAAAGTACTGCACTGCCCACTTTATGGCGTCAGGCAAAAGAATAAAGAGCAGAACTGGCACCAACGATTAACATCAGTAGACCAGGACTCTTCAAAAACCTCATGTCCTATTCAGAATGTCAAACAATTCAGATAATAAGCACATATGCATTCATACTGTACGTACAGCCCAGAAGAAAAAAAAAAAATCTAGAGACTATTCCAGTTAAAAAGCTGGTAACAGTAACGATTACAGGAGTTAATTGATTTACTACCAAGTGTTTTCCACACCAAATAAATAACTAAAATTAATTAAAAAAAAAAAAAGAACAAAGAGTAGAGGTTCAATTTCAAACTATAGGGCAAAATTATTACACATTTTAAGGGATAAAAATTGTATTCATACATTTCCTTTTTTGAATTACATCTGTGATTCATGCTATAAAAAACACCCTGAATTAGCTTCCGTACAGTAGACTTTATCCTTACATTCCCCCCACTAGCAATAAAATTCAACTCTGCCCTAATTAATTTTTTCATATGCTAATGACTGCAAAGATCTGGACAATATAGTAAGTCCCAGTGTGTCTGTTACTTCAGTTAGGACTTGAAATAAATCAATAAAATATGAATATAATAATAAGCAACTGATGGGTGCATTACACCCAGTCTTCACGCAGGAGCGATATATAATATATCTATTTATTTATAATGCAACATTCCAAAATGCCTTTCAGAGACTAGGCACAAACCAGGCACGTCCGTCGGCAGGATTCTTAAACAAACTGGCCTCATTCATAAGCCAATCATACAAACAGGCATTTTTCATGTGATGAAGTGATGAATAATTATGATTTATGATTCCTGTTTTGACACTAGCATTTAGCTTCACACATTTTAGGTGGCAGTCCAGGTGACTGCAGCACACAAGTGATTGTAATTAGCACTGAAATGGTCAGCCATACCCTTAGGAATGGAGAACGGAGCTCAAGATACAAGGCCACCATTTCAGGGACTTGTCCAGAGATCTAAACACACTAAACATATCATTTATGTAAAGAGCTAAGAAAATGGGCCATTTCATATTAATAAATCCATGTGTGAGGTCAGGCACATCATATCTTAACACAGCCCATAATGTAAACAGGAAATGGTATATGCATGCAGTCACACCCTTTCTGGAATATGCAAATGACTAGTTTTTTCACTTCCTTGTTAGAACACAAATGCAAAAGGTGTGAGGCAAAAACTTTACACAAAATTCCACCCCCTGGCCATAGACGAGCAGGTTTACTCCAAAAGAAATGTCAGTACATCAGTTTTGATGTGTTATTTCTTTGTAAATGTAACTGAAAATTATTTTACATCACGGCTAGTGAAAAGGACGGCCTCAATTTTATCCCACACTGACGTTTCAAAAGCTGATGATGCCATTGGTTAACTGTAAAAGATCTATTAGCACAGACGATCCTTATGGAACAAAAGTGGAAGTTTACTGAATCATGCGAATCAGTTCACCAGCTACAGCAGCAGAATGGTTGAGTCGAGTTGATTGTGTATGTAGGAAAATACTCTTACCTGCCCTCAGCCCTTAGTTTATACATGATAATATCCAGTTACCTGCCAATCCGAAAGGTATTTAGTAGCTGCAACAGTTCATGATATTACTTAAAGAATCAACTTAACACACTTAAGGTTTGAAAGGTATTCATTGTGAAATTAAGATATATTTATAGAATCAAACCCATATGGACTGATCAAGCTTTGTTGGCTTGATGTGTTACAATGTAGCCTGTCTTACTGCATTAATGTCCCTCAGACCTCGATTGAAAATTATTTGGCGCCTAGAGAACAAAGGGTCGTTTTATTTCTCGCATTATCATGTGCTACGTATTAACTAATCGCGTCGAATCTGATAATAGTTGCCGATAGACTAATGTAATTATAAGATGTCAGAGATAAGAATGATGGAATATAAAGTTCTGCACTGCATAGTGTATCAGTTCCCCAATGCTGTTAGCTGAAATCTGTTTCCCCAAGCTTGATGTACTAAAAGATATATGCAAAAAAGTGTCATTATAAAATGCATAACTGCTGAAATGCTTGTAATGCTGTTAATAATACATATCCAGAATGATTTTGTATATATAGGATATTTTGAGTCTTGTTTAATTACTAATTAATTGGTTACTGTTAGAAAATGAGGGATATGCCTGTAACTGAGTTTATTGAAAATGGACCTTCTTCAGATGGTAGTGGACTTGCAAATGGATGGAAACTACTGAAGTAGGTAAATTATTAATACCAATAAGAGCAGACAAGCATAAAAAGAAGAGTATATAATGAGAGAAACTATCTGACATGCTCCTGTTTTCTCTTTCCTAGATTTCCTAGATCCCTAGATCTAAGATTCCAGTTTGCTCCCTGCCATTCTCTTATGGGAAGAGAGGAACCTTTGGACCTTTTAGCAGACAGCTTCATTGAGTTCCTCCAGCACAATTCCACTCCTCTTCCAGAGGTTTCACCCTGCACCAAACCACGCAGACCTGGCTCAAATACAGTAAACTCAAACCTATTTACATAGATTGTGCGTTTATGTTCAAAAGAGGATTTGAATAACAGTAATACAACATTGACAAAATATTTCTTGTTCAGAAATTTCATTGTGGCAGCACATGAACTTCAGTTATGTTAACCTCCATAACTGTGAATCAAAGTAACACTACTGGCATGTGAGAGAGAGCAGTTTACAATATACTACAAAGTACAAGGAGGGTCAGGAAACGTGTGGGAACTTTTATGAGCAAATAATACGAACATAATTTCTTATTAAATAGAGTGTGCATTAAACTTTCTGAAGTCAATACTGCAAGCCAGAACTGAAAATAACCTCTCCTGAGAATCTCAAGTAATATTGTGGAAATATGCCCATGTCAGTGGGTTCAAGGTTTAGTGCTATTCTTGTATTCAAGGTGCAATTTATGGCCAGTTAACAACTTTTATGTAAATGTTTTGACCAGTGTCTGTTATAAAACTGCTAAATATCTTTTGGTATTTGCCCATGTTAACGGTACATTAGTGTTTTACTTCTAAAGTAGTATTTAATTTTAAAGTAGTTGAACATAACTCACTGGAGAGAGTATTTTTAATGATGATAATAGTTGTATACAGTCGTATACAAGATGTATACAGTCACAGTTGTAAGTCGCTTTGGATAAAAGCGTCAGCCAAATGCCGTAAAATGTAAATGTAATCGTTCGATTGTCTTGGCCGGTTCTGGCGCTCTGTAAGACTGTACTGTGCAAGAGTGCAGCACACCGAAACAGTTACTCATATTCCAAACCAATGCAGACCTGATCTAACGGAGCAAAACATCTGTCCTCCTCACTACCCCGTTACTATCTTCAAACATAGCACCATAACCTTTCCAATCACATATCCCTGACACGTATGCATTCTTTAATACCTGTGTTCTTTTGCATGTTTGGAGAAAGGGCAGTGAATGGGTGCTGGTGCAATCATATCTGTGTTGCTAGTGGCTTTACCCAGAGACAACGTGAGGTTTCTAAGAGTGTTTTGTGTTGCTGAGGATCATATTTCTCATCCAGCTCTTCTTGGGCGGCTACACCTATTATGACTCTGCTGAATTATGGAGGTCCCTCCTCTATTCTCATTCTCAGCTCCTATTTATTTCCCTTCTGTAGTCTTTGACCTGAACTTCACCCATCTAAGGTTATATGGATGCCCTCAAAGACTTACAGAAACATTTAACCCAATCACAGCTAGACAGTGTTTTGTTTATGCATATGATGTGCAACAGAAAAGATTGGTATGATTTAAAAAAAAAAGTTAAAACATATTAAGCATGAGTCCCATCAGTCCTGTTTTACATATACTGAGCCATGAAGAACGATGATATTATAACTACATAGCAGCAGAAACCCTAAAGTGCTGTATAAAGTGTGTAATATAGTAAAGAGACAGGGTTAGGGTTAGTAAAGATATAACAAGTAATTATTATAGCTACAGTAGAAGTAGATGTTCTGATTTTACTACCTGACCTCTAAAATCTATCAAATTTAGACAAGATGCACCAAACTGCCAGCCTGAAAAGAAGAAACTGTGTGTGTGCACTGGGCTTCACTATTTTATGAATACATAATTATAAAACACTGACGACCAACCAATGGGAGTGCTTTCACTCCCATTAAGAATTCATAATTATAAAACACTGACGACCAACCAATGGGAGTGCTTTCACTCCCATTAAGAATACATAATTATAAAACACTGACGACCAACCTATGGGAGTGCTTTCACTCCCATTAAGAATACATAATTATAAAACACTGACGACCAACCTATGGGAATGGTTTCACTCCCATTTCTCTATCAGTACCAACAAAATGCCAGGTGATTCACTTGATACTAACAGAGATTATGGACTTGTTGTGATTTTTAAACAGTGTTGTAGTCTGCTGAAAGATTCAATTCTAATATCACAAGTAGCATACTGGGGGATGAATCATTAAATAAAGCACTCATGTTTCCCTCCCACACATTCCCTACTGTACTTACATTCAGCTGGGACTTGCGACCTGCAATGGAGGCTTAATAAGCACTTTATAGCTGCCTCAGACTTTGGCACATAGAGGACACTAGAACATCCCTGTCACACGTAAGCGTGTATCAGCCACGTTGGTGTCCCAACACAACTGCATTTCATCCATCTATGAAAATATAGCACTAAATATCCACATTGTCTAACTGTTGGTCAGGCCCCATACTATATCCCTGACGACAGTTCCCATAGTTACCCTAGTTTTTTGTTCAAGATGGGATGGGGTGGAGGCAGGGTTGTTGTATGGAGGAGAAAAGTTAGGATGGTTTTAAAGGTTTGTTACTCACAGGGGCTCTAAAATGGCTGTAGCATTGGGGTGGTGGGACCCAATGTGATTATCTTTTTATGGGGCCCAAAATTCCTTGCAGCATCCATGGGTTGAGGTTACTCTTGAAGCTGGTTATTTGCATTCTTCTTATTGTGTCTGCAAACTTCTGCCCTTTGTCTGAGGGGTCTGTGGAAGTGTCTTTCATGTACAATGAACCAATAAGGCCAGGACCCAGTCTTGGAGGGCTACATTACTGATTGTTTGCGTTTCGGAATTACTCCAGTACTCCTTGCTGTGTCGTCCGTGTGAGGAAGCTGGTAACCCTATGTCAGGTGGTTGGAGGGTTTGGTGAGCAATTCTAGGTTGGATAAGAAAAGGAGAATTCTGTTAAATACTAGGCTGTTCCACCTTGATGTGGTGTTTACATTATGGGCGAAAACAGTTTTGTTGTTGTTGTTGTTGTAGTTGTTTGTAGGGCCCTTCCCTACAAATTTAATTTGATAAATTGTAAGCATCAAAGCATATGGGCATGATAAAAAAAATACTCTCCGGCTTAATAGTTAATACTACTAACTGCATTTGGTTTATGAGCAAAGTACAAAAGACTTATTTAGACTACTGATTCATGTTAGCTGGGTTTAGTAAGAGTGTCCTATATTGTGGCTTTGTGTCTTTGACTGGGTAGAATGTGAGACTTCAACATGCAAACACCAAGATCACAAAGCACATAAACTGGCTCAAGGTAACGAAACGCTAGGTTTCAGAATCAAGCAAGTAATACCGAAGGCCCTTTCATTCATTCTCCCAGTCTTCAGTTCTGTAGGGATCTGGCAGAGTTTCATCTGTTCATGAGTTCTAATGCAAACTTGATCATTCAAGTGATACTTTACAGGTGAATACGGTGGTGGAGGGATTTTACATTCCATGTATTAACAAATTTAGATGTAAACTTTACAAATAGAGTTTAGTCAGAGATTAAAAACAACACTGACATATCAGAAAAAGATTATTAAGGTCGTTCCTGTATTGTGCATGCATTGTTTTTTCTCCCCATTGTTGTTTTACAGTTGAAATGATGTGAATAGTAAAAGTTGTAAAATAGTGACTGCAGTCGACAGTAGAACAGATGGACCTTCATTCTTAGCTGAGTATGTCTGGTGTTTGACACCTATCAGTGGGGAGCAAAAACACAGAGGATGCTGACAGCTAACGTGTGGTTATAAAAAGACGCATGCGATATTCATGCTTAGGCACTCCTGCAGAGAAGTGCTTCTGCAGTTCTGATCTTCTGCCATGATTTGCAAAATAAAGAAACCTTTGCTCACATGATGAATGCGCTTCCGTGAAGATGATTATGGATTTCTCCAGCATCTTAAACGTTTTTGTATTGGAAATTTTCCCCAAAAATAAAATGCTTAAAACGTTCGTTTCAACAAAGATTAAAATAAATCTATAAACTCTGATAAATTCTTCCATGATTTTCTCCAGAAAAGGACTTTGAAAGACTATGTAAATTTTTATCAGTGTAAACAGTGCTAAAATGTAGATTACAGTGTCTGAATTCAATCACCTGATGAAGTTGAAAAGAGATAGCTGACTAGCTAGCTAACCTTTTCACTGAGCTATAACTTCAGGTAGCTCAGTTTAAGTTTACCCCCCTCCATGATGGGTGGGGGGGGGAGTGATATTTCCACAAATTCATGCACTATTTTCCATCTATACATTTAACACACCAGTGCTACTTTTAAAGAAACTGTATGGTCTAAAATTATAAAGAGGGGGGGGAGTCTGTTTTGTAGCATTTTCTAACGAATATAGTGCTACATCTGAAAGCAAAAAGTAACTGAGTAATAAAGTAATTGTAGATCAGTTGAAATGTTCTTTTATTTGCTTTAGGAATGTCAGTGGTCCATACAGGAAATATCCCACACTGGCCATTTTGGATTTTATAAAATGAATGAATGAAATATGAGTGCATTTATGTTTACAACAATAAGCTAATAACATATGACATGAATGGATTAAAAAATGCAAACCACCTTTTAAGATGTAACTATTAGATCAGACAGAGGCAACAGTTGTCCTAACCACTGCCACAATGTCTTAACCACCCCATTCCCATTAACTGGAAGTGTTTGTGTTTGAGCTAGCAGATAATGTTCTAACAGTAATGAAGTTCAGCCTGTGAATATAAACACGCATAGCTTAAAAAAAAAAAAAAATTCCCTGTGTCCTTGGATGAGATGAGTGTTTAATGACACATTGCCATGGCAACTGCAGCATAAAGACGTCAGCGAGTTACTCTCATTAGCACTAGACAACCACTTGGCTTGATGTGGGAATTTTCCTGCCCTTTGTGTTTTGTGCATGATGGAACAAGTGCATTAGCGCAATAGGTTATTTTGAGCTTGGGTGAGGTCAGAGTGGTGAAGACATGAGAGAGACAACAGGAATGCCAAATATTCTTGAGCCCGCAGGTGTCCCCATGCATCCGCGGACAGGGCCGAGCCCAGTGTTACTCGTGAGGACAGTGATTTAGTCATATGATATGCAACAAATATAAAATAATCTTTGTTATTCATCAGAATCCTGTACAATATATAGCTACGATCCCAGCATATGATTATTTAAATTTTCTGAAGCTACAAAACCTGGCTCTTTGATGCAATCTTCCCAGAAGTACTCAATCACATTACAGATGATAGAGGTGGTCAAACAACACACAACGTGCAGAAGACAAGAAGGCTCACTTTAAAACATCCACACTATGGACAGAAACTCACCCACCACATCACAGCATAGAGGATCAGGTCATGGAGGAACCACACCCTCTGGTTTCAGTCTCAAATAGGAGGTCTGACAAAAAATAAACATTTGTTTATTTGCTCTTACCATTGTACCGGTCAAGAGCTTGATGCTCCGATTTTGTACACAGTAGCGGCAAACAAAGGAGAGGCGGCTTATAGGAGAATTACTGGGTGTGCCATTACAACCCCAACTGCATCTGGGCTCCAAGCATGTGTAAATTGGTAAAATAGAACAATATTAGACTATTTTAGGTAAGATTGCATAATAACAAGAGACAATATCATAAGAGGTATGATCATGATGAAAAGAAAGGACTGAAATCTAACAGTCCTCCAAAGCGATGTTTATAAAATAGTTTCCCAAAAGCATAAACACAGAAATATAAGTAAACCAAAACAAACAAACAAAAAAACGAAACTTTGAACACTTTTTATCTTCAAAAGTTTTGAAATTTGATTTGAAATTTTGGGAATATCATTCAGCCTTGTTTTGAGAATAGCATGTAATCACGTGGTTCACCTTTCCTCTGTGTAATCTGCTTAACTACACAGACGTGAGGAACAAAAGGTATGAATGTGTGTCATGGAAAACACTGCAAGTGAAACATTTACATTCCACACATGACTAAGATCACAGGAGAGGCGGAAATAACAGACACACACTTGAATATCGACAGTTAATACTGTAATACACATACAACTGTGTGTGAGTAACATTCAGTTCACTTAAAAGGTAGCAGACCCATGCATTCTTGGCATCCCTGCATAAATATTAAAAAAGCTGTGTTGTAAGTACAAGAATTTAGTACAACATTCAAGGTTGTTGTTGTTGTTGTTTATGTATAATGGATTATGACATTCTAAAAAAGCATGACCTGCCTAATTTCAGACACAGAAATGAAATATCTGTCGTTTCACCATGCTGTTCACCATGGTCGTTTCACCATGCTGACTTGAAAATAATAAAGGGGAACAAATGTCTTCCTAGTGATCTACTGTTACCATTTAACACTAACCAAGTATGCATAAAATATTCATGCAGCCTTAGCTAGCTGCAGACCTGTTAGTTACACATCCACAACAACCTCCCAGACCAGCCAGACCTGGACACAGCGACTTTGGTAGGAAAGCACAAACAGACTCCACAGATTCCAAAACAAAACCTATTAAACACAACAATTCACTGCTGTTCTAAACATGCATGTATGTATGCATGTTTAGCATGTATGTATGCATGTTTAGTATAAATAAATGTTTAGTTAAGAAAGCTGCAAGCCAAACTTGTATAAGAACAAAATTAAAGTCTGACGTGCAATTATGTTAGCCTACTCTAATTAAGCTTAGCGAATGCTGCTGTTCTACTTCTTACTCTTTTTTTCTAATGACATTTCTCTAATAATATGCATGTTTTATATGGAAGAACAGGCCAAGGTCATTGCCACTGTATGCATTCAGAAACCTGGCAAAGCAATGTAGTCAATACACACCATTACCCTTATGCACCATAATAATAGTGTTCCTATAATGTTTTAGATTTTCTGTCTTGATTGGTCAGTGCTTTTGAAGCTCTAGGCCTCACTTGGCGTTCCATCCTACAGTTTCAGAAGCAGTTGGTTAGCTGTGGGTTGGAAGAGAGGGTGGTAAAGGTTTAGCTTGCTATCCAGCAACCAGGCTACCCAGGAGCTCTGGAAACAAAGCAACCATTCTATTCATGGGTGTAGTAACATGAGAGGTGGAGGAGAAGAGAGGGGAGGTGGTTGGAGTGGTGGGGTGAGGGGAGGAAGGGTACTGAAAGCCATTCACTCACTACACTGAAATGGGCTTTTGTGAACTAACCAGCTGAAGCCAGAGCTAAGGTAAATTGATAGGAGCACCTCCGTGATCTCCAGAGTCTGCACTCCACTGCAAAACACCTTTTCATCCAGGAAAAAAAAAAGAGAGAGTAGAAAAACAAGAAATGGACAAAATGAATGACTGATCAAATATGGAGGCAGTATGATGGAGGAATTACTCAAAGGATGTGACCAGTAACAAATGTAACACAAGCTGCAATCCAATATGCATACTTGTGTTCCAGCTACAGTTCTTATCTAGTACATGATATCGCGACTCCCATTGATAATGTGTCCCAAGGCATTCCTAAATCAGTAATTAAATATATGCAAGAGCTGGAGTTGTGTATTTGGAGGACAGTAAAATTCTAGCCAAACGTTACCAAGAAAGAAACCACCCATGTTTCGTTCAGGAGTTTCTATGAACCTTCAGAGTGTTTGTGATGATTGCGTTTTGATAAAACATTCCTCCGTGTGTAATATTTATTTTTGCTCTGCACCATATTATTTTAGTAGCTAACTATGGTCATAACTAAATTTAATAACTTTTCTAGTCACATACATCACTTCCATGTACATGAAAGAAAAACAAAGGTGACATTATAATGTGTTTGGTTTGAGTACTTGCATACTGACAGATTTACTGACATGGCCATGGTAGTGCCCCAACATCTAGAACACAGGTCCATCACTGGGAACCAGCTTCAGTCTCGCATATCCTCCCGTCTTCACAAATACACTTTAATAGACACCAGAACTAGGCTTTACCAAGTTTCTCTTGTTTCAGCCGCCTTCTCCGAGTGTGTTTTTGTTTTCTTTTTGCTCTCTGTTTTTTCCCTAGTTTTTTCTTTTCTTGGCAGTGTGAACCAGAGATCTGTCTTAGCCCTGAGGTCATGTGTTTACCCACTGTGGTGACCCACCCATTCCCTCCTTCTGCCTTCGACACACACAAACAACCCTGCCTTATTGCCATTCATGCTCACATAGCACGTAGTACTTTTACACACATCCCCGCATTTAACTACATACACCCATATCACATACATACACACCATATTTAACTGCATATTCACACACGACACACAGACACAGACATGCCCACATTTAACTCCATATAAACAGGACACACATACACGCACCTCCACATTTAACTACATACCCATGTAGGAACTAATCTCTCACCAACAGGGGTTAAGATTTCCAGGAGCATTTCAGTCAGATACACAAAGACATCAGAGATGCTTTTTTTTTTTTTTTTTACTTTTAGATCCACATGCAGCTCAATCAAAGATGCAATTATCCAATTATGTATTTCTTTGATAATGGGAACCATTTGTGATCTAAAAAAAATAAAACAGCTATGGACATAACTAAAAGTAAATGGTGCAACATGGACTTTCATGTTGCACAGTTCAAAGAAAACCACACAACATCAAAGTTTCATAATGTTACAGACAAAAATATCAGATTTGTTTGTCCGGTCTTTCAATCACATTGTTATTTGAGTAGTATTGATATTAGCAACGTTGGTACATAAGCTATGGTAGAGATCACGCAAAGCTCTGGGTCTAGATCAATACAGATGACCAAACAATGAATAAAGAACTACAACAGATTACTAGACAGATTACCAATCATACCAGGCATATACACTCTACTTGAAACATGCTCCTATATGCCAGTGCTGGCTTGGCAGAGACAGAGAAAAGTCACACACCAGTTTCCCACATTGCCAGTCCACCCTGGCAGTACATACTGAGTGAATATTCCTACTGGAAGTTTGAAAGACAGCCCAAATGCTTTCGGAGGTCTTAACTTTCATCATTATACAATATAAAAGCAGTCAGCAACTCTTTATGCTGATCTCAATATAACCTGAAGTCAAGATCATAGCCGTTCATAGTAAGGCCGTACGATTTGTTTCAGACCAGTGGAAACTTCCTCCACAACCATGCAACTGTGCATGTTTCTTTTCCTGCTGTCTTCTTTCTACTTCCTGTTGAATCATTCTCCCTTTGAATAGTCAAATGTTCAGCATGTTGTCAAAGCTATCAGGTGCAGCAGCGATTTAACCAGGAAACACGGACAACATGCAAAGTTTCTCCGTGCTCAGGTAAATGAGATCAGCTTCGCTAACTGAGCTTCACAAGCTTCACTAACACACACACAGATACTTTGTGGTGCACCATTACCAGTGACTCCCCCTTCTGGAACTGGACCCTGTGCTTTCAACTGTGACCACATTGTTAAATAAAGCAGAAAAGAAACAAGAAGCTTTTTTTCCTTCATTTTTGTGGCTGTTCTGTGAATGTATCGGTTTTCATCCTGTGCTTCTAGAGATTCTCAGAAAACAGTAACCAGCAACAGGAATTAAATAGCCAGCACAGTTTGTGTAATAAAACTGTATTTGGACCGGATATGAAATAAATGATATAAAAATAAATTAAAATTAACTAAATACCTAAAAATGATGTATTGTTTTCGACAATAAACCAATATGCCATTGCAACTATATGATTTTAATGATGTCTGAAAGAACAACTTCCATCTCTGAATTCAAGCTGTTCTCTTGGATCTTACATGGCTTTTAGGGACATATATATAACTATGTAGGAGTTCTCATAAAGACACATTGTTGTTCCTCCTATTTACATGGGTCACTTATAAATTATGACCACTTAGGACTATTTCTGAAATCTAATGTGGCACCCTCAAACCCAAAACTCACCTTACAAAAAATACCAATCAAATTCTCAAGAAAGAACTCTTTAGCTTTCTTTAGTGTATATCTAGAAGGAAAACATCTAGCATAACTAGAAAACACTGTTACCACACAAAAACCAAACCAGCAGAAACCAGAAGCTAACTGGAAAGTCCAAAGACTGCAGACTGCAGAAGGAGAAAATGGAAAATCGTCTTTGCTCCAGGAGGGAACAGGTCACATTTCCTTCTCTTTATCCCACAGACAATGGCAACAGAGTTTAAAAGCAGCAGAAGGGAGGGGGGGGGGGCATCCTTGCAGAAAAAAAACCCAAAGTAATTCAGCATACCTGGTACAACTAAAAGGTGTAGTTTGAGTGGGGTTTCTTTTACATTACACAAACATTTCCAAAGTCTAATAGAAGCTCTCTCCTTGATATCCTTGAGTAAAACTGGCAACTTTATCCTAGAAAGAGAGGCGGTGGCCTCTACAGCCACATAAGCTTGCAGTCCAATGGAAAAAAGAGTCAGTGGAACAGAGGGAGATGTTTGAATACACATAAAGGGTGCCATGAGTCACATACTCTTGTAACACAAAGAGAGAGGGAGAGGGAGAGAGAATTCCCAGGCCCCAAATCTCCCAACTAGACTGATGATTACTGGGAAAAAAGCACAACTGTAGGATTCTATTGACCAAGCAGTTTGTACTGAAATGGAAAACACATTAGATCAATATCTCTGGCTGAGTGTTTCAGCAAAGCACTGCCAGTAACACACATGCTGAAGAGTGGCAGCCTGCGTATCTGCAGGAGTGATATCACTGGACCAAAAAAAAAAAATCTGAAATTTGCTTCCTGAAAAAGCTGCATATTGCTACTTTGGAAAAAGACTGAATCCACAAAGTTAGCCATTAAGCCTCATTGTTAAACATTAAAACCGTTAATTGTAACTAAAACAACATCATATTAAATATTCCCTTCCCCCATCTAGCCTGTAAGTCTAATAAACATAACTAAATCCTGTTATCATAAACTGTACTAGGAGCATTGCGTGATGAAAGCCATTCACAGTATGGACCATTGCTGCCTGTATACTCCGATTAACTTAACCACAATAAAATGTTTCATATATGGATCATATATTTTCTTTCAGATTCAGTGTAGTTGCTGAGGAACAGCTTTTACTGAACTCTATGAAAGAAAATCCTGAGTCACACAGTTCAACCAAGAAAGATGTAGAAAGCTTCAAATTGAAGCTGACAGTCTGCACATCATACACATTCCTTTTAGTATCGAACTCACTTGAGCGCCAAGTGAAAGTAATAAACAAATACTTTCTGATCTGAGTAGAAGAGAACGTAATCAGTCCAAATGACCTAGTGTAAATGACGCATCAAGGTCCATTTTACCAAAAGTTGAAGAACGTATGAGCATGTTGAAGCATCAGTAAGAAGGGTACCACACCAGTTGATGCTGCTGTTCTCAAACCACTCCATCATGGACGTCATCATATCTGAAATGTACTTGTAAACCCTCCCATGGGCACTTTATAAACTAGGCCCACTCGGGCACAGATGCAGTTTGAGATTTTTACGCAACCTTTAATTACAGTTGCATTTGAGTTTTCTGGATATTTTGTAGAAGGCTTTTTTACTTAATTTATCTTTCCATTAGGGAGGAAACAAACAGCAACTCCGGCAAATATCCAATTCAAGTCAGTCTTTCAGCTTTTAATCAGAATGCTTTAATGGAGTTGTGCAGACTATATGCTAAAAATTCAGTAAAACAGAAAATTCAGTTTGCTGCCTACATGGTACACCTGTCTCCACCTGTTTCTTTGCAGGACTAATCCGACACAGCACTAATGCATCCATTGGCATTTGTATCAGAGATTTAAATCGAGAATTGATGTTGTTGATCTACCAAGTTATAAACATTTTATCTGTTTTTTTTTTTATATTATGAACAATAATGCAGAATGTAGACCAAAACTAAGCTAAATCAAGATTTAGGAGATCAAACCAAAAATAGAGTGGAATATTAACACATCAAGTAGATCCAAAAGCTTTATTGGAACCCACCTTTTGATCCACGATTGAACAGGCGATCTGTTTGACATAGGCCAGGTCCGCCGTCTGAGGCAAAAGCACAGACTCTCGGGTCAGTCCTATCTGGATAATGAAGGAGACACCAGCTGGCATGGGAGGCATAAAGGACATGCTGGAAGTGCCACTGGACCCCTGGGACACCCCTGTGTCCCCAGAATGGAACCCTGCTGTGTGGGTAGCAGGCAGTGAAACCTGGGTGGTATTCTGTATCACCACTGATCCAGGGGGGGAAGGCCCACCTACTGGGAAGAATACCTGGGACAGGGGTCCTGAAGGCATAGCTGGACTGCCATTGGCCATCCTGAAGAATTAAGCCTGGCAAGTAGAAAGTAAGCACTGGGGGTGTGAGGGAGGATGAAATACACACCTACACACCAACACAGTTTACTCACTCATAAATTGTTACAGTCCACTGCGTATCTTCTAGGAGGTCCGGGGTGAGATCCTTTTCCAGGAAGTACAACTTCTCACCTTTTCTGTTCTCTTCACGTCATGAAATGCTACACACTTTTCATTTCCAAGAGTATGCAGGTGAGGAAAAATGGAAAATGAACACAGCTTTCAGGCAGAAAGTCTGTCCCTCCTCCCCAAGCCCTCTCAGGCTCCCCCTCACTTCCTGTCTTCCTCTTCCAAAGTTGCTCTGAAGAGCAGAAAGTCCAAACTTCAATAGAAAACACCACAGAACAAAAATAAGATAAGAAGAAAAAAGGTTAAAAAAAATGAAATTTGTATCTCAAGGCTTGCTCATACAAGATGGCCTCCAAGTACAGGAAACGGTGAAGGCAAGAGAGATCGCCTGGTTAGGCTTGCTCTGCAAGTCGAGCTGTATTTCAGTTTCTTGTTGAGTTGAGCTAAACTGAATACGCTCTGCCTGGGAGAACTAAATACACTCCCTCTTGCCTTGTCTCCTCCTCTAACTGTCTAAACTTGCATGGCCTGAGAAGGAAGTGAAATGACAGACAGTGTTCTCAGCCAATCAGATGTTGGAAGAGCTGTAAGGCAGTATTTCTTGTTCTCACAGCTTTCTTGTGCTCCTCCCTCTTTCTCAACTCATTTGTCTTTCTCACTCCCCCACCCTGGAACAGTCTTGTCTTCCGTATTTTGCCCCAGGGGCAAAACTATTGTTTATACTTTTTACCTTTTTGTCAAACCATTCCCCCAATATTTTTTCCCTGTACCTATTTACATAGCAAGTTGAAAGTTACTGCTGTTGAGAAAATGTAGGGAACTCTGCATACTTGCAGCTGTATTGGCACAGAAGGAATGCAACTTTGTAAACACCCGGGAGAAAGGTTGCCTGAGAAAAAAGGTGATGGTATGCATTCATTTGGCAGAGTAAGTGTGACAAAAAAAATCAGAGACAACTTTAAAATGTTTAATTAAAATCTAGCTTTTGGCAACACAAGTAGGCTTCCCATGCGAGGCATACTTTAGATAATGTACTTGAGTACATTCCTTTGGTGCTGTTCTCTATCACAATAAACAAAGTCCCATTGCTACTTAGTTAGATAAACAATACAATTGTTTCTTTAAAGACACATTTAGAATAACTCCAACATGATCACTAAAATTTAATAGAAACATGGTTTAATGTCACTATGTTGTCTAGTGCTGCAGATACTGCAAACATTATATACAGATCTAGTCTACTTAATAAGGGACTTAGTAACACAGAAACTGACTATATTCTAAGAGATTCGAATATATGGATTAATATTGAATGATAAATTATGAGATGCTGAAAATATAATGCATATATTACACATCAGTGGTTTCATGGACCTTTTCATGCAATCTAAAGAGAAATATAAAGAACAAAGACCGGACTGTATATACAAAAGCATGTTTAATTATTTTTCTTTCCAAATAACAAAACAGACGACCTGCATAGTAAATAAAATCAAAGAAAAACAGAAATGTCATTGAGTAATTTGATCCAAGCTATAATGCAATTCAAAAATATGTATAACGAAACAAAATAAATACAAAGAGCAGGTTGTTATCCCTTAGAGTTAGAGAGTAATGTTTGAATGCAGCTTGATATGATGCACAACATATCACACAGTGATAAATGCCATTAAAAAAACAACAAACAAACAAAAAACCGAACAGAAAGCAGAGTCCTTTTGATTTTACCTTGGCTGGACATTTTCACCTCTGATGTTCATTAATTCAGCTTTCATTTTAAAAAAAAAAAAAATTGTTTTTTTTTTTTTTCACCCAACGTCTTTATGTTGCTTTTCTCAACCACAAATACATTCTAAAGCTAAAAAAAAAACACTTATGATACTATTGTCATCTTACATCATAATACTTTCAGTCATAATAATTATAACTCTAATAAAACAAAGCAAAAAGGGTGAAATTGGCAGATTGATGAAATGGCAACCACCTATTTTGATTTTTTTCTTTATCGCTCTCATTGAATAATCACTTGGTAAGGAATGTGATTTACTTTTATAGCAAGTGACAGGCTGGTCTGGATTTCAAGGTACAGAAACGGGCTAAAGAAACTTTATACAAACCCATGCAGTAGGCAGTCTATGAGAGGGATGGTGAGAAGTTTATGAAAACTGTGTGATCCATGTTCATTTCCACATGTAGTGTATTATGAAAGCAATCTGTTAGTGTAAAAAGTTACCTTCACCAGGCTGCAGTTGTCTACAATTTGTCGACTGAACATGGCTCCCACCATCAATATACACTACAGTCACTATAGACATTATTACCATTGTACCCACACCAAGCAGTGTTTTGTTTTTTTTTAATCATGTACAAAATCATAAGCTTCAGCTCAACATTTTCTTCAAAAATCATGAAAAGTTAGAAGTTCTACTCCTATGCAAGGACTGTTTGATTCAGTATGGAGATTTAAAAAAAAAACACAAAAAAACAGGTTTCTCCTCAACACCAAGCCTTTCTGTGGCTGTGATTCTAGTTTATGGAAATCGCATTTTCCACTGCATGTGGAACCACTCGAAGTAAAAACAAGAGCTGCTCCCTCTCTGGATAAAAAGGTACTGGGTGCCAAAACTGGATTAGCCCCCACCTCAAATTTCCATCTCAGGCGTTTCTCTCTCGTCACTGGGAGAACAGGGAGCTGGCGTGCCATAGGTCACTGGCTGTTCTGCCTTTCACACGAGCAAATCTGATGGACCTGAGGCCTTTTTCCTTCTCCTGCCCCAATGGGAACAAGACAAGCAGCTCACTGCTGCCAAACAACTGAACGTATTCTAGCCACAGAACACCTTGGCCTGTGAGCCCTCCCTTAGAAGCCTGCTTTGAAACAGTGACTGAAAAACTCAGGATAAACATTTCTGTCTCCAAACCCTTTTTTTTTTTTTAAATAAAGTGATTTTCACTTCCTTTTTACCCTGTTCCAATGGCAGGATCTTCCACTGTTCCTATGGCAGCTCAGTTGTGATTTGGCTCTGTAATTTCAGTATACCCAAACACATTTATATACTGGGAGAAACAAACCCACAAGCCCAACATCGCACCAGCAGATGTTCTGAAACTCAGATGAAGTGGTAGGAAACTGAGTAAAGGCAGATTTATATACTAGGATTACTTCTCCTCCACAAACACCAACAGTTCCCTGATTCAGAAGTGGTTAGCACCAAGATTTTTGTGGTTAGCAAAGATTTTGGACACAGCAGGCTATTTACAGCACATACTTAGATATTGTCTTATGTACATCGTTTGTTTCTCACACGTGGCTGGGGTTAGAGTTTTTTCCAACAAGTGGTTTGCTCTGTAAATTTCTTTTACTTACCGAAAGAAGTCTCTCACCAACTAAACACTACAGATCATGTGACCACCAGTGTGGATATGAATGGTAATGATGTAATGCACACCCAAAACCATATATACATACATACATACATACCTGATGCATAGCGCGTAATGAAAGAAAGGTGATGGAAAACACTGAAACTCTAAGGCTTTGTGCAGTGAAGCCAGAGTTAGGGCTGTGAACCTTTACTGCACTTACGGGAGAAAACTAATTCTATACCCATCTTTGAAATGAAATGTTTCCATTTGAAATGTTTCCATATTACTAGGCAACAGTTGCACGTGGGAATACTGGCTTTGCCAATAAGGACCTTTTGAAATTGTGCATCTTAAGAGGTGCCCTGATGATCTAAAGCAGTAAACACCTGTCCCAAATCTGGCCTCAGAATGTAAAATGATTACATAAGCATGAGGTGACATCCATGTGTCAACAACGGATCCTTCTCCCTACAAGCTAAAGAGACCAAAAAAACAACAAAAAGATATAGTAGCTGCGACAAATCAAAACATGGAGCAAAACCATTAGTATTCAAAAAGAGTACAAAGGGAAGGAAGGTATTATGTGCAATGAAGTCCTATGCCTCTTACACAGGCAGTGATACGCTGTTTCTTCCATGTATGTATAATGTGTGGGTTTGGGAAAATTGGCTTCGAGTTTCTCAGTTGTGGTCCAGCAGTGGAGGTCCCCTGGAGAAAAGCTGAATCCAAGGGGGAATTGAGAAGGAAGGCAGGGAGGGAGGTGTAAAGAGAAGAGAGTAACATTATAGTTATGATGCCCTTAATCCTACATTCACTTCTACATGCAAACAACTCAAACTTTATCCCCGTCGTTTATATAAACACACCTCCTATTAAACTCTGCGTTTAGTGTGTGTTTAGGGAAATCTTAGTGCTAACCAGTGGAGGAAGAGATGAGGCGTTCAGACAAAGATCTTGGCGAGGGCATCTGCTCCAGCGCTGGCGATAAAGGGCTGCGCTGGGTGGAAAGCGACATCATGGATTGCTTCATCGTGCTTCTTTCTATGAGCCGTGATCTCCTGCACGCACGTCCGGTTATCCAGCATCCACGAGCGAACGGAGCAGTCGTGACCTGTGGGGGCGGAGAGAGAGAGAGGAGAAGAAAGGAGTGAAAGGGAGAGAGCGTGTGAAAGAGACAATAAACGAGTTCATATGTGGGCGGACATGCATGCGTGTGGAATACAGAGGGGACGTTTCTACATGGTGAGCAAAGGGTTTGGCTCATCCTTTTGTGACATGACATTGTTTTCTTTAGGACACTGGTGTAGCAGGCGGTTGGGCCGTCAGGACTTTCATGTCAGGACGGATCTTCCTGTTGTTCAGTTACCAGTATGAGCTCTAAAACAAAATTCAAATTGGTGCTCCGTTTGGTGAAACACAATACGTATTTGTGTGCTCTGCTGTATTATGCTGTCTGTTTTCATTAGCCTGGAACTCATAATGGCTATGTGAACCAGTTAAAGGGATAGGTGTGCGTGTTTGAGTGTGTGTGTGTGTGTGTGTGTATACTCACTGCCAGAGATGAGGTATGTGCCTTTTGGGTCCGTGGTGAGGCAGGTAACTGCATCCAGGTGAGCTACCATGGAGTGAATTACCTTCCCTGTAGAAAAGAAGGAAAAGAGGAAAACATGAGAAAAGACGAGAGAGAGAGAGAGAGAGAGAGAGAGAGAGAGAGAGAGAGAGAGAGAGAAAGCTTACAGCAAAAGTTCAAGTTTTGACCCATTTCCATCCAAATGTTAAATTAAACTTGAGCGAAATGTTCATGGTGTAAAAATGATTCCATTATCTCTGTTAAGAATATAAAAAACTTCCTTCACTATGGAATATATGGACCATATTTATGAACAGGTAACTACATCTGAGCAGGTTCGAATCTTTATCTCTCAACAACTATTTGTTGTTGTGCAAGTCAAGCAGTCAAGCGTGTAAATAGCAGATACGGCAAATGAAAACTAAATCGCACTCACCATTATGATAAAAATATTTTACCCTGAGCCAATATATAATACTGATATATAGCTAGGGTTTATGAAATATGGATCTACAGATAGAGTTCTGAGAAAATCAGAACCATTTTGAGTCTTATGAATTTCTTTATGAATGCCTTCTAAAATGCTGTAATTGTTGATCATTTCTAGAGTTATTTTACGACATTTTCCGATCAATAGTGAACAAGTGGTTCAAAATGTTCTTATGGTAGATGAACACAACAGTGGTGCTCATGCAAGGCTTCACCACATGCCCACATGAAAACCCAAACAAAACGGCAAACCGTAAAGTAAGGAGACTAATGGCGGGAGAGTAATGGTGGAGTGAGAGTAGCAGCAGATGAAACGTATTGGCTGAGGGAGTGTGCTGGTGGAGGGAGTGTGCTGGTCTGTGTGAACACTGTGCCCAAGCTTGAGCTATGATCTTACACCACCTCCACCATCACTTCTTTTCTAGCTACACAGATTATTTGACACCTTCTATTTTACCTACATCGACTTTTTTCCACCATGGTAAAACACGGGCAAAACAGCCACAGGCACCCAAACGGGTCCTGTTTAGCAAATGTACAGCAAAATTATGTTGAGAAGTTTAAAACCAAGATATTTACGTTTTAAATAACCTGTTGATTTATATATGGTATTGGGATGACATTTGTAGTCTACCAAGGCTTGGTGAGTTCTTTCAAATTCTTTTCTAAATTCTACAGTTTACAAAAGGTTCTGGATAATTGCAAGCACAGGATGAAGAGTTTATAAACTCTTTCATAATGTAAGGGAAGGGTAAGTTTTGGAAACCTAGAACTGTCAAATCAGATCCTCACTGCTTGGTAACTTCTCAAGTAAACATCAGCAAATACAAATGTCGAAATACAGTTCGTGTGCAGATATGATTGGCCAACAGACAGAACCCAACCCAGTTCATGGTGGTTACTCACATGTGAGGTACATCTCTTCCTGACAAATTGTGACATTAAAATACAGAAGATAGTGCCTGTATGTGATTTGCAATGGGGGAAAAATGCAGAATCTAACAGCACCAAATTGACAATTAACTCCAGATATAAAGTCAGACTCCAATTTGCTACAGCACATATTCATCAGTCAGCAACTTTTCAGTGGGACACATTAAAGCTCTGAATACCTCAGTTCCAGTCTCTTTTTGGAGCGAGAAATATTAAAAGCAGAACCATCACAACTGCCGTTAACCAGAGAACCTCCGGCATCAAGAAATGTGGCGATTGCAGTCAATAAATAATTGCATTATTTAGATACAGGAATCTTAAACTTAGTCTGTCATGATGTTTTTTATAAATAATTTGGGATGTTTTTAATAAATAATTTTGGGATTTTATGGTGATATTTAGCTATTTGTGTGGTCTCTTGTTCATGCCTAGGTCAATATGGACTGGTGGAGCAGATTTGCACACACCTCCTTCGGGTGTAACAATACATGTAGTCATTCTGGCTCATCACAGTACGCACGTTATGATTCAGCATATGTGACTGTGCAGTGCTGTATCCTACGTGTGAAGACTAATGAGCATAATTAGGAATCAAATTTCACAAGTACGAGTTCCACCCGAAACTTGAAACCGCAAGCCGTTAGCAAGTTAGCAACGCATTATGCTAAGCTTGGCTCAGGCTCAGATGTGTCTGTGTCAGTAACACTGTGCCTCACACAAATGATGCACAGGCGGTAGGAGCCCGTCTACTCTCACACCAGCTGTTTGGGGAAAATGTGGGGCTTCCAGTGAACTAAAGGGTGGGATGGTGAGGACAGTGTGTCAGCATTGTAAAGTGTGTTCTCTCAGAGATCTTATTGGAATGATGATTGTTTGATGTAGGCCAGTTATGTTGGCCAAAACCATCATGTTTTCTACTTCAACACTCTCTATATTGTATCTTACATGTGCATGTTGCATTTATTTTTCATTAAAGTGTTTTTTTTGTTTTTTTGCTACTCCCCATTCCTGATTGGTTAAGGGCATCCTTTCTTTATCTTCAGTTTGGGAGCAATTTGGGAATTTTAATAGATATATGGAATCAATTTTTATGCGTGATTATATATATATATTTTTTGCATAAGAGCCATTTTTATTGAGAAAGCTCAGTTGTATAGCTCCAATTTTTTAAAATAGATTAAGAAAAACATTTTTGCCTTCAAGGAAGCATCTTTCTATATATTATCACAATTTAGTAGAGATACTCGTTTCTTGTAAATAGGGCCACTCAGAAATAGATGTTTCAAGGTTCCACTGTGAGTGGTGATAATGGTGTTCAGTGGCTTTTCTAGTCTATTTGTATGTGAAGTAGATCAAGCACATCATTAATGGCCACTGGAAGATATTCCCACAAAAATGCAATCAGCCACAAAGGCGAACTCTAATAAATACACACCAGGGCTGAAAGTGATGAAGGGAGGGGAGAAACCACAAGAAAAACAAACAAACAAACAAACAACAACAACAGCAAGCAACTAAAAAAGGTTTGAAAAACAAAACCAGCCAAAATATTCTACCTGATAATAATGGAAAGGGCTACGAATTGTATTTTTTACATATCGGATTATATTTCACTAAGTTCAATCTTATTAGTGAACCTATTGAGATGACAAATTGTATAGTATCCAGTATTATGATTACACAGTTAAAAAAAAATAATTAGTTTGGAGTCTTTAATATTCTTTAATATTAAAACTCATTACTGGTAGAATGACTGACAAACTAGATATTGTGCAGCACAAACCCACCTGTCTTGTTGTCCATGAATCGGATAGTGCGGTTCTCATGGGCAGTAATAGAGATGGCCTGGGAAGGATGGCTGACCACTCGATTAATCAGATCACTGCCTGGAGAGGAAACGAACACATCCAGACCTCATCAGTGCAAACGTGTGCATGCTTTTGGTATCTTTCGGACATCAAATGGTTGGTTGTTCACTACTAAAAACACACACAAAGCAGCACCTGCAGGACCAAGTATTCTTCATGAAAGATTTATAACCTAAACCATAAAAGGAAATAACCACACCTCCTTTTTCTACAGCTGGATCATATTTCTTACAGCATGTCCTATACGAATGGTTGAAACTGTACTAAAAATCACAGTGGGTCAGTGCCGAGGTCTAGAATGCAGATGCTCCATCTTGGCAGTTTCTCGCTGCTCACCGTCCTTGGTCTGCGTCTCCAGGACGATGATGCTCTGTTCTGTGTTGAGGTCGTAGAGGACCGTATCTCCTCCGTCGAAAGACACCACTGCCTGGGACGGATCGGCATTCCCGAAGGCGATGGAGGTGGGAGTGCCATGCTCTGAAACACACCGCGGCTCCTGTTAATACAGCTTCCCACTAAAAGGTTCATTTATTATGAAATGAGAATTAGTGTATTTTATTATAGTGCAGTGCATTATAGCAGTCTCTTGGAAGGACTGTTTACTGTTGATCAAATGTATGTACTGAACAAGAAAAAAACGTGTAATGGTGCTAGACAGCTGTGGGTGGGTGGATGGTCGCTCTGGTTTTTTTCTTTATTTTGGCTTCCATTGCTAGCAGACTACCATCATGTTTTGAATTTATGTTCCTTTCAAGGTTTGTTCCACAGGCTCCATGAGAGTTTTTCTTTGGTACTGTTGCTCTTGGCTTATTTATTTGGAATCTAATTTGACATTTTTGTATTTTCTTTGTGCCAGTATCTATTAACAAAACAACTAAATAAACTGAACTTAATCCAATAAGAAACGATTTTGACTCAAGATTTACATGTATACACAATTTACACAAGATTACTCGTGTGTGTATGCAGTTTCTCTAGATTCCAGTACACACACACAAAAACAACAATGAAAACTAAATTTCTTTCTGTTTGTCTATGATCTCCATATAATAGAGTAAATTCTCACCAGAATGATATGGAAATAAAAAAAATTTATTTCCCTAATAATCAAGCCATAGGTGACAGTGATGAGCAAAACCACTCTCGAGCAAAGCCAACCCAGCCTCCTTTAGGTGCTTCTGGCCACTACTGCCCATCCGCCTGCTGACGCTACTGCCCATCCGCCTGCTGACGCTACAGCCCATCCGCCTGCTGACGCTACAGTCAAACCATATGCTGTATCTTCCATCTCTTCACTGTTGTGATGTGACGGAATAAACAATTCCCCCCTCTCAACTTAATAAAACATGTGGTAAACCTCTCTCTCCCTGTCTCTCACACACACACACACACACACACCTTTCTCTTTATTGAAGACAGATATGCAGGGCGTGGAGCTCTGTGGATCCCAGATGCGCACAGTTCCATCGGCTGAGCAGGACGCCAGGCGTTTCAGAGTGGAGGAGAATGTCAGATCCCAAACCGAATCCTCATGGCCCACCAACACACTGCTCTCAACACCTGGGTCTGTGATACATCCAAACAGACAGCCATGCTGGAGTCTTAACGGGACAAAAACCAACCGCATCCAAAATGCATTGGCGTTTGTATCCGACAGGATCGGTTTTTATAATGCTGGTAAATAATATAAGGGAAAGAATCCATTCGTGTTACTTGCCATAATTATCATAAGGATCCACATTAAGATCTGGAATTTTCCAACCACGCACGCTTCCGTCCAGACCGCCACTGAAGCAGGTCTCCCCTTCATCACCCATGGCTAGAGAAAGAACTGCTCCACTACACACACACGCACATTTATATTACTGTACACATGAACAATTAATACAAGTCAGTCCCTGTAACAATAGCCCAGCCACAGCCGTAGCCCTGATTCTACAGCTCACCTGTGTGCTCGGAACGTGTAAGTAGGCTCAACGTCCAGCGCCGCATTCCTTGCAGTGCAAAAAAAAGACAAGGTTAAAGGTCATTTCCAAGAGGCGATGCATGTGCAGCCTGTGCTGGCATCACTACCTTCCAGTTCTGACCAACTCGGGAAGGAATTTTGAGGACAGTTGACCAGAATATATTTTAAAAGGTCATAAATGTTGCGATGAGCAGCTAGACAGAAACACTGTGACAGCAAAAAAAAAAAAACGTTTAGGAAGGATTAGTGCGAGTGGCAAACTTTTAATTCCAAAACCAGCAAACTTTAAATCCACTCTGACATTTGTAAAAGGATCTCGATTTCGAACATCGAGTTTAAACTATTTAACCGTTATTTTGACAAATCAAGTTCAAATAGATAGGAAGACCTACTTTTCAAGCACCGTTAATCACAGACACAACCCTAAGTTCCACAACCAAAGCTAATTAAATACACACCACATACCCCCATCAGAACTGGCATATGCAATTTGTTGAGTCTGTCAACAATAAAATACTTTCCATTTGAGACGGCTTTGAAAATAATTATCACCTAGTCGCAGACCTCCCAGTCCACACTGAAGCAACAATCACCATGTTGGTTTTCTGTGTGAATAATCACGAAACACTTATTAAAGTGTTTTCACACCTCAGCACTACCAGCTGCCCTCTCAGTCCTCCACCCATCATCATATTCAAATATTCTTCCTCCCAAAGGCCAGTCTGCATCATCAGTCACTTACTTCAACAAGAAATTTCTCACCAAAGTCATTGAAAAAAGTGGTTTCACGCCTCTCCTGAAATAAAGTAATCTTGGCCACTCTATTTTCAGCAATTACAGACCCATTTCAAATATTCCCCTCCTAAGCACAAATCATTCAAAAACTGCCATCCAATTTTAGATTATCATCTCAATCCCACTAGCTAACATGAGGTATTCCAGTCTGGCTTTCTGGCTCACCATAACACCAAGATCTTCATGATCTTAGAATGAATTAAATAACCACTCTTAGTATTTTTATTTATTGTATAATTTCTGATGCAGCCGACCATCACATACTACTTCATGGACTACAAAGGCTTTTTTTGGCTCCGTTTTAAAATTTGTCCCTATCCGGTGAGCATTAGCCTGCTATTGGATCTTGTTCAACTGAACATCTTGACCTTATATGAATTCACAATGGCTTGATTCTGTATCTCAGTCAGCAGGGAGTTGTAAAAGTTGCGAGTGAGTGCTCACTTTTTAGAGTGCATGGCCTTGTTCAGGTTCCAGAGCTTCAGCGTGCCATCCTCTGACGCCGTCAGCAGCACGGCCTGAACGGGGTGAAAGGTCAGTGCTCGGATGGCGTCAAAGTGGCTGCGCAGTGTAAAACGTGGATTCCAAGTCTTCTTGAACTCCTCTCGACTGTCCTGCAGCTGTAAGGCACAGAAGGGGAGGGGCCAAAAGCAAACAGGAGAGAAAAGATAAGATACGAAACAGATGAATTTACTATACAGAAAATACATACAAATATTCAAACATTTCTTTTTGAAATTTCTTTAAAAAAAAAAATAAATAAAAAAATCAATACTAAAGCATGTGTATATGGTTACATAAAGTTCCTAAAGCAAATACAAATGGCAATTACACAAAAACGAAATCGCATCAATAGCGAAAACGAAATCGCATCAATAGCGCTCACGTCAATAGTAAGGTCATTGTCATTAGCAACAGTGAGGTCGGCCAGCTCGCCAAGGTTTATGTCTCCTCCTCCGACTGCATCCAGTATGAAGACATCAGAGGAGAATCCCAGAGTGCCCCCTACAGTGTAAGAATAGCATTTACACATTAAATTCCAGCTAGAGAGGACTGGCATCAAGATTGCACTGGGTCTACATGAGAGACAGGCAACTTCTCTCACCCCATTTTCTTATTTACCCATTTATTTTGCTTCTGAATGTGTTACTCGTTACTGAAAAAGATGAAATATAGAAAAACAAATATACACAAATTATTACATCTAATATTACTATTACATCAAAATTAAAAGAAACATCCCAACATTTTTCAGCCTTGGATCTACATGCCACTCTGGACCATATGAACAATTTACACATACAGCCAATTCACAGAAAATAGAGTTACATGATCACTTTCTCAACAACTGCCCAAAGTGGAGGGGGGTTGTTAAATCCATTAAAATTATTCTCATCTTACCACATTATCTTGACAACCACCACACCTTTAAAGTAGTTATTTTGCTTTAGACTATGCATCACCCATGCTGCATACTTGTATTCACTTGAATTGAATTACAATTGCATTAATTAAACTGTGTATAACAAAGATGTCACAGTACCACCTGATGTTAAGAGGATGATCTAACGTGTGTTAGAGTAGGGGAAAAATAAGGCATCTAAAGGAGGTAGATGATACATTAGGAGGTACAGAATCTCCCTGATAACTAGGCCGTCTTATCCTGATAAACTTCATCATTATGACGGTAAGTTTTGATAGTCAAATGCAAGACCTCTGTACAGTAGTATTAGCACCACACTCTACCTGGTGAGCTACAGGTACCCGGACGGAGTACAGACACATTACTAAGAAACAGAGATCCTCCGTTTTCAAAATAACGTCAGGCTGTCTTGTAATGCCATCATTCAAGTGCCATAATTTGTATTGTGGGATACTGGACTGTTTATGTAAGAACTCTTTAATTCTTTGAGAGATAAAGGACTGTTTTCACTCTGCAGTCCAGAAACAATGTGAATCATCTTAAGATATTAGAATTAGGGATGTTCATGAAACCACGTCTGGATTTGTTTTAGCAATGTCAAACAGGTGCTGAACTGTTGTATAAACAAGGCCAGACCAATAGATGGCGCTGACGTGCTGCGACACTAGCTTCCAGAAAGCACCTATAAGTAGATACAGATACAGTACAGGTTCATCAACCCTGACCCTACAGATACATCAGCTCGTCAAATTTAACCCAAAAGCCCTAAACTCCAAGCATAAGCCCTCCCTTAACCCCAAGGCAGAGCCAAGACATGTAACTATTCTAACCTGTCACAAAAGGGGGAGGGGCTTACCTTCAGCAGAGCGGCACTGGCCTGGGATAGAGGCTTGTGGAGACTGTTTTGGGGAGAAATCCGACATCATTCCTTGCAGCTTGTTCCTGCGGTTCTCTGAGTAATTACAGAAAAAGACACACACATGAAGGGAAGTGCAAAAAACAAATGACCCAAAACACCAGTTAGCTAGAGGTTTATAATAACTTCCCTGCTGGTCATGTTTGACTGTCTTTCCTTTTACCGTTGTTCTCTATGATGGAAAGGGGGCCCTTGTCAACAGATTATGAACAGGAAGTAACAAACAAAAGAATGGATGTGAGGGTGGTTGAACAACAAAAACAATCTCCACTTCCCAACTTGACCGTATAAATTAGCAAAACCCTGCACCACTTACAAAACCAACAGGGACATAAAGAAAGCTAACATTCATAAGCATGTACATACAAAAACACACAAAGCTTTGTGCGTGACAGAGTTTCGCCACTGCACGCCAGAACAGTGAACTGAAATAATAACTATCAGGTTAAAACAGTGGCATTTCCAGAAATTACTCGAGTTACATAAAGTTCATTACCCATTAATTAGAATTACATTAACAAACATAGATAGAACTAAGATAGAAATCTAAAATAGAACTGCAATGATTATTACTTGGTCATAAGACCTGCAAAGGACATTACCAGTCACTGGGGATCTTCCTAAGTAATGCTCATGTTTCATTTGTGCCTCATGGGCGTTTGGAGGACATGGGGTTCAGGACTGGTGACTTGACCTTTTAACACTGTGACCATAACAAACTGTGCTGGTGCTCATTATGGGATAGCTTCCTAGAATAGCTTGCTTCAGGTCATACCATGGCAGTGAAAGACCTCGTCCTGCTAGCACGAGGGGTTTTATGTGCGTGAGACGCTCTGTTGTTTACTCTGCTGCCTCTCTACTGAGTTTTAGATGTCGAATAAACACCTTCCACTGCCAAATACCCTCAGGTCAGGCAGATATTCAGTGACCTCCCAACACCTGACAGGCATTTGAGCAATGAGCCAGAGGCTGTGCAGCATGCCATGGTGTTGTGTAGGACGCCAGCTGGCAGGGAGAGCAGCATTGGTGCCAAATCTCAACCATTTGCACACTAACTGACAGAAGTCCATAGCATTAGCAGTTCTTCAACAAGGCCTCCCATTCGTTCTTAAAAAAACTGTTTCTTACTAAATAAGACAGATAATTCAGGCAAACATCCAGGTCATAAGGGTACACAAACATGTATGTATAAAAAGGGCTGCAAAGGTCAGTACAGCCAAACAAAAGCCAATATTTAGTACGTTAGCTTCCTAGTCAGCGTTTTATTCAGTACATTAGTATCCTAGTCAGTGTTTCATTCAGTACGTTAGTATCCTAGTAAGCATTTAATTAGGCATCCAGTGTGCTGCAGTATCGATCCAACAACAACAACAACAAAAAAAACTCACTGGCCACAAACTTGCAGACTACACACAACTGGCGATAATGGGGGAAACGCAGGTGTTGTGGAGGTGTGACGTTACCTAATTCACGGCCGTCCCCAGAGACACGCGCTTCCCCTGCTCCCTCAGCCTCCTCTCCCGAGCCCAGGAAATCAAACTCGCTGAGGGCATCTTCAGAGTCGTCTTCATCATCGTCATCCTCAGGGTCTAGATCTGTTGTCATGGGTTCACCACCCATCTAAACACAAATCATGGCTTAAAGCGAGTTTCGTTCGAATGCTTTTGCTTGTCAGCAGGTGCATGGATATAAAGTGCCAGTACGTTACTGAAGTACATTTTTTTTTTTTTTTTTTTTTTTACAATTATTGTTTTTGGTTTTTTTACCTTGCCGCGGGACTTCTTGTTCTTGCGTGGTCCATCGATGCAATCTGTGGCGATGCCCTGGAAGTCATCCTCTTCATCACTGTCATCTTCGTCATCCTCACAGCTGTGCAGGAAGGGAATCTTATCCAGTACTGAGTCACCCATCCGCTCTTTAGAACCTTCTTTTCCAGCGTTCCTGTTATTTATCCAGTAAAAACACAGGAAGTACTTCAGTTTACTTATTTTTACAGTGGTGGACAGAAAAACATCAACAAAAACTTCTTGCCACCAATAATGGCACAACATACAAAAGCTCAAACACATATATAATGTTATTGGCAAATAACATCGGCATTCACAAAGCTGGTTTTGGATTAAAAGACTTCTGAGACTCTACAGAAAAATTCATTAAACACTGGATACTATACTTATGTATTTGGATAACTGACTGTAGTAAACTGTCCATATAAACATACCCCTACGAAAACGTCATTTGAAATTTGTGAAAAGTGACACACTCTCACCTCTTGATTTGCTCCTCTATCTGGCGTACAAGCAATGACTCTCCTCCAGCGTGGGCCTCTGGTTCTGGGAGAGGGTCACCCGGCAGCGGTCCGTTCACCTCTGGGCTGCTCCGGCCCAGAAGCGACCTCACCCGCTTTGAGCGCATGTCTAAGATGGTGTCGGAGTAGCCCACCTCTTCCAGGTACCTGGAAACCACGGCGACAGATTTAGCGGCTCAGTAAATTTCACCCGTGCCAGAAGTGCGGAGAGGCGGACAGCACTGACTTGCGCAGCAGCTGACGTCCTTCCTTCCAGGACATTTGACTGGGTGTCTCACTGTCCACTTCTGCAGGCCCGTTAGGAACTGCAGGACAAGGACAATGTTACACAGATGACAATAACCCAGCGGCAGAACACGGAAACATAGATTAGGTCATAACCGATAAACACTCTTATCTGATTCCGTTAATAAGTTATGTAATGTATATGTGATATAACTGTTTTGTGTACAGTGTGAATATAGACGTGTTACTTGATTCGTTCTCTGTCTCAGGCTTCTTCTCTCCTGGGCTCTGATCAGTGCCTGTCTTCAGTTTCTGGTATTTGGCTCTAAGGACAAAAAAAACCAAAGACCAAGAGAAAGAGAGATAGAAAATGAGAGAGAGAGAGAGAAAGAGAGAGAGAAAGAGAGGGATAGAGACAGACATTCAGTAATTAGTGTTCTTACACGTTCTTGAAATTGGAGCTTCATTTAAAGACGCGCGTCTGTCTGAGGCAGAGCTGTTCGGTTTGAGCACTGTCTCTCTGCTTGGACATTTAGCCTCCAACGGGTTCAGCTGCTTTGTTTAGCAATAAACCTTAAGCTGAATATTCAAATCTGACTCATAGTAATGTCAATCACAGTAATCTCCGTCATCAGGTTAGGTGAGTCAAACTGAAACTGGCAAGAATAGGAGAATATCAACTGAACATTTTGCATTAATGTTCTCTTGTCGTGGTGTTCGTTTTACATCCAATCAAAAAGACATTTACTACCCATAGGAGTATCTTTCTTAGGAGTATAATTTCTTGGGACTCAGCATAGCATGGTATATTTGTTGTTGTACCAATTTTTACACACACAGAATGGCAGATACTTGAAAGGCTCTGAAGAAGAAGGTTCTGGTTACCAGACACTTTGCTGTCATCTGCTGCAAAAATTCGAAATTCTAAGACAGGAGTGATAATTAGGAGATGAAGTTGTTGTTGTTTTTTGGGGTTTTTTGGAAAGCAAGTGTGACGCAACTCTGCAGAAAAACTATTCATACTCTGCACTCCAAAGCTGTAATGCACATTGTTAATATAGACATCTGTATACATAATGTATGCAAATCCGATACATGCAAAGTATACTATTATGTCAAAATACTACAAAAAAATTGTGAAATTCTACACACAAATTACATGTTAATAATAATTATTCAAAATGTATTTAAGATTACATGAACTCACACTTTTCTACCTTGTATCAAAGCAATGCATTTTCTACAGCACAAAATAGACAAAACCATTAACGCATACAACTACAGACTAAGCTGTGTGTGTAAATCGGTTATGTGGTTGTGTTATGGGATTGTGCATGTTGGCAGCGATCATGTTGTGATCGAGCAATTATGTTAGGAGCGACTGTTTTATGATCCAGCAGTTGATGCTATGAGCCATTACATGATGCGTTAGTGATTCCGTTGACCTGAGCTCACCTCTCCTGCTTAAGAGCATACTCCAACATCTTGATCCGCCTCACCAGATCCTGCTTCATGTTCTCCTGGCCTTTCCTCTCTCCCTGCAGAAACGCCACCTGTGCCTGAGATCAGGAGAGAGTACAAGGTACAGAAGAAGCACATAAAGAACAGAAAAACCTTGCAAAGAAACAGAAGAAGCAGAATACAAACATCTAGAGAAATTTATTTTTATCTCCAGCCTTGGTGACCAACAATATTTATTTCCATTTTTGGCTGGAAACTCTATGAGACAATGGTAGGTCTACAAAAATCTTTTCAAAGATGTTAAGAGACATGAGAAACTACCCCACTACCATCCACCCCCATGTAGATTTATTCTGAACCCATATTTCTGTCTGAGTGTAATAGTCTCTTTCAGTTCACCAATGATGTAGAATTTGTCTGAAGTCCAACAAAACATATTATGACACATAAAGCATTAATACATATAAACATCGGAGTTTATTATAACCTGTAAACATTCTCTTAGTAGAACAAAAAGTTCTCAGAAGTGTTCGTATGTATACCACAATGAGAAGACTCACGAAATAATAGGGCTAAATGAAAGTTTCTGTAATTTCTTTACTGGAAGAGTCAAATATGTCCTGGAGCTCATTAGTATTAAACCAATTAGCAGTTCATCAAAGAAAGACAGCAGGAAAATCCTGCACAACTCTACTCAGTCATGATAATTCTGAGTTAGCTGCTCCATTGTCTTACCTAATTTTCTCATCCATTCAATCCATCCACCTCACTTAGTTAATTAATTGCTTATTAATTAATATTTACTATGTAGTTGGCAATACTTCATTCTGCCTCCTTTACAGTATGTATAAATTAAAACTTTTCACAAATTATTTTCAAGGAAACACGGAGTACTTAAGACTCTTAAGACTAGATTTGCATAGTCCATTTACTATGCAGGCCATTGTTTTTATTTGTATAGCACGCTTCCTGCACTCAGTCACTTTCTATTCTTGACAAGATAAACACAAACACACACACACACACACACACACACACATTACGTTCACACATTGGAGCAGTGATAGCATGGTGAAAACAGAAGAGGCTTTTATCAGGGTTTTAAACGAGGGTAACAAGGGGGCGTCCTGAACAGATCTTGGTACTGAATTCTTTGCAGAACCAAATGTAACGAGTCCACCAGGGGTGGCCCAGGGCCTTGCAAAAGGACTTTGTTGAGAGTAGGGTAGAGTTGGGGTGTGCATATTCAGGCTCTCAGCCAGGTCTTTACAACTGTAGAAAGCTTTGAATGTGATAATAAGCAGCTTAAACTGAAAATGGTAAGGAACAGAAAGCCAGGGAAGCCTCTGAAGGAAGAGGCTGATAGAGTGCACTTTCCTAGCATAAGCAAGCATCTTAACAGCTGCATTCTGTATATGCTGTCACAGATATCATACTGCACAGACATTAAGTAATCCACATTAAATAACCCCGCGTTCTCACGAGAGCCGCACAATGTCTTAGCTATTAAAAGGCTGTAATATGCAAATGGTGCAGGGAATGTAAGCACAGTAAGTGTAAATATGTATTGCCAGACATGGCGAGGTTTGAAGTACTTATTATAAAACAGAAGTCCTCTGCTGGTGTGTTATTTTCCTACCACACCAAAGGAAAAATTTTCACCACTTGTAATTCAGCCAAAGCTTTATGATCTGCCGTTATGGACGATCCGAGCACAACTATCTGACAGGTGTTTTAGGAAGAGAGTTTACCCAACATTAAATCAACTGCAAGTTTACACCTAAACAAAGAAAAGCAGAACTACCTCTAAAGCCAATAGATGTTGAAAGTTATACTAGGGGGACAATTATAATTATTCTAATTATAATTAACTGTAGTGGGGTAACAAAAGTTATAGCAGGGTGCAAACACCGTAGTAAGCAGCACCTCCTATCATTTCCTGTGACCAAAAACTGTGTCAAGGGCAGCTATTCAGTTCTTTATCACAGTTTTCTCCCTCTGAGACATGCGCTAACAAGTAGAACATCCTATCTTTCTAGGACAGGGCTATGCATATGCATTAATGGTGTGCAAGGCCATATGTCCTAAGAGTAGAGAGCTACTCCATTTAAAATTCTCTCATAACTACCATCACAGTGCTTTTAAAGTTGAAGTTTTTGATGTTTAACTGTAGGAAGAGCGAGACGGTTGAACACAATCATTGGTTGTGTTTATGCTGAAAATAAAAGTGCTGAAATCAGAGAGCACTTGTGCATCGTGCTTGTCCTGACTAGAAATTCACTGAACCTGAACTGCCACTTCATGTAGGCTGAAGGGAACTAATGGCAAGTTGACCGGAAGAGGAAGTATACTGCAAAAACACAAAAACCTTCAAGAATCTATGCTTAGTAGGTGTGCCTGTCCCAGGTCCCTAATGCAGCTGTGGAATAATATCTAGAGCATTTCCCTGGGCATATCCAATGGTACAGAAACAGGACTGGCCACTTTTATTACAACATGTTCGCTACATTTTATGGAATACCAGACTAAATGAATAAGGACTTAAAGAACTTAAAAGGTCTAATACCCGGTTGGTCTACATTAGTCTCCCTGATTTTTTGTTGTTATTTTGAGCGTCCATATAGAGAATAAAACTGTGGCAAAAGCATTGAGCAATCTAACGTGTTTCCAGGTGTGATGGCGTGTGAGGCGTTGATCCGCAGAACGACCCCAAGTGTGGACAAAAGTACCACTGCTTGACTTAGCTAGGTTACTCCATACGTACTACATTACGTCACAGCTGTTGCTAAAAAGGCTTTGTGGATTTTCAAATGCAGGTGGAATTAAATCACAGTTGTAGTCGAACAGCCACAAGATATCTGTACAGTGAACCACACAGGCTACGGTACCCTTTTTTTCATTTGAAATGTTTTTTTTTTTTTTCATTGGGCACTTTATTCGTACCCTCTTAGAAATAGCATCGCGCATTCCCTTAGGTTGTTCGATCAGAGGACCGAGTCGGTAAGACACGCAACTTGCAATGTCGGTGAATCAGAACATATTTATCGAAGGACAAACTTTAATGTACCAAACTTATCCCCATTCCCACAAAGCGCCAATGCGATCAATCACGCAGACCGTAGTAGGAGAATGATTTAAGAATAGTACAAACAATACCAAAGACGGGTTACTGACGGTAGGTGGCTTTTCATTACCGTATGACGTTGACGTAATGTTGTCTAGTGGAAATGTAGGCTAATTTGTGTAACTAGGTTAACAAATGACTCGCATGCACACTACTAAGTCGCAGGTTATTCATTAAAAGGACACCATTTAAATATCTCCAGTTACAGATGTTTCACTAATTAGGCCTATTGTTGGGCCTAAATAAACACAACCATCGCAGGAACGCCTTTAAACGCTTCCGAACACGTAAGAACAAGCAGTCGTGACTTCTTCACCGTCTTAGGTTAAACAGTGTACTGCTCTTTGGGAAATATTTGCGATCTAGCGGACACCAAACTCCAATGATAAAATGAAGACGAAAGTTACCCTAAGTTCATCCCTCTCGGCTTCCCATCGATATTTTTCCGCTTGAAAGCGACCCCATTCATACTGTATGAAATGTAAGATCCCAGGTAGCGAAAGGCCCGAGTCTCCGTCTTGCTGTTCCCGTGGCTGGGAGGATCCAGGCATCGCCCCGACGGCTGCCGCTGCTGCTGCTGCGGCCGCTGCTGTAGTAGGTGGACCAAGTACAGTCTTGGGCCCGTTCGGATTTCGCACAGCCCCGCTGCTCGTAATGTTCTGATTTGTTCCACCGCCCATCCCGCCGGATCTTTCCGCCTCCATTATAGCGTAACCCGTCGCCAAAGCAAGGAGGAGAAAAAAAATAGCGAGTCAAAAGAATAGGCTAGTGGCTATCCAGTTACTAGCACTCACTACCAAACCCGTCTTCCGTTTTCTTTCTCGCCACTCGAGAACAGCGAGAATGCCAAATAGTGATCTCCTCCCTCCCACCCTGGAATCTTAGCGGCGTCAGTGTTCCTACTGTCCATCCATTGGGTTTATGATTGTGTGAACGAGCGCGCCCCATCAGGATGCTTCCTGCCATATTGTGATATCCGCTAAGCTTCCTGTATTCGATCGTTTCAGAAACAGGACGGCTACAATGTTACCAGGCACGATGTGACAATGGGCATTTATACAGTTAAGCGTAACACGTTTTTTTTTTGCACCAATAAGAGGTCTGCGTCGATTTGTATGCGGTTAGTGTAAGTGTTCAAACAATGTGCGTTCAAGGCTAGACAGCTACGAATGGTTTACTTTGCTTGAAAGGAATGCATTTAGAGACGCTACCTGTGAATGTCTGCAACTGTCTTGACTCTCATACATTGACTAGAGATCAGAAATATATTTTGATGTTTATACATCGATGGACCATTCTTACCTTCGTATTTAATAAGTAATGAACTCAATGGCTGGGTTACCTGTTTGTCCACGGTAACAGCTTTGGCCGGTTGGCGTTCCTAATTTATTAGCAAAGCTCCGCTTTAACTCGAGTGTTATTTAACAGTCCACCCTCTTTTATTGGACAAGCAGACCATAACAATATATTTGTTATAACTGAAATTTGCAGTTAACGGGTCTTCATAAAAATATGGAATAAAAAGGAACATCCAAAGTGTTGCAGTGCAGTAGACAAAAGCAAGTGGCGATTTGATTTACTTCACTACACTTTTCAAGTGAATCAAATTGCTTATTTATGACTGTATGTTTTCCAGTGCGTCTAAGGAAGTTCAAGATAAGCCTGGTGATCCAGAGTTCGTCCGCTGCTTCCTAAGAACTAGTACCACAAGGAAAACGAAGACCCCCCCCCTCGATTCTTATCTCTGATGAGCTCTCTTACGAAGTCGTATCTGTAGCATATTTTTCGTATCTATAACATGAAAATATGAACATGACTCCCTAACTTCTCACTAGTTGGAAAGAGTAATATTTTGGACAGTGTGTGTTCACATTATAATGTCTACATCCAAAAGAATAGCAACATGGATACATTCACATAAAGACTGCACACAAACCATATGGTGTGCCGGTTGCATTTTGCATTATACAAGTGTGAAACCTTTGTAGTCATAATGCGCATCAGTTTTTGCCAGGCTCTGTTAACGGGAGCCATTGTGCTGAACTTGCTAATTCTTTATTATGTGTCTCGGGCCCAGCAGCGGATGATGGAGAAGCGCTATGGGCAAGGGAAGGGTTTAAAAAAAGCCTCCTTAACAATGTCTGGTGTAATGGCTGCAGGAGGTCTGGCAGGGGGAGGCCTAGCGGTGGTTAACAGAGACATCAGTACACGGAGTCCTCGACTCACTGTCCTGTTACGGGAGTTCGAAGACTTTGAGAACTACGTGGGTGACGTGGCACGGTCTTTTTTACGGCAGAGGCCAGAGCTGCCGTTCCTGGTTGTGGCAGATACTCTGCCGTACCCTCCTCTGTCTCTGCCCGAGAACGTCCGGTTGCTGGTGCTGTCCCCGAGCCCGGAACAGCCGCCTCAAACGCATCGGCCAGAATTCCACGTACAGACAGAGTTTGTGCTGCTGGTTCCTGACGGCGTGGAGCTGGAGCACGGGCGTCAGCTCGACAGGCTCATCCGCGAGCTGGAAGGGGAGGGCGGCGGCCCGGTTCGGCTGGTTGCGGCCCCGGTGTTGACCCGTGCTGCTGTCCAGTGCTTGCACCTGCACGTGAGCCTGAAGGAATGGACAGCCACGTACTCCTTCGCGCCGCTGGGGAGCAGTGGCAGCGTGTGCACAGCCCTGCACGGCGACGCCGTAGTCCTCATCCGCACTGAGGACCTGTTCAACCTGTCGGTCCCGTTAGCGCGCCCCCTGTTGTCCGCGTTGTTTATACAGACTGCGGTGCGGGGCTGGAAGGTCAAGCTGCTGGAGGGACCATCCTTTTCCGCGAGCCACCGACCCCTCTTCAGCTCCGCCCACAACCAGTGGAAATCGGACAGCCATCTCAAGGAGGCTACCAGCCAGCTTATGCGGAGCTTTGGTCTGAAGCGCTTGGTGTGGTCGGATGGAAGGGACCAGTGGTATGGATGCAGCAAGGAAACGGCGCGGTGCTTCGGCACGGTGCACGACGCCACACCCGAGTATCTTTACATGGAGCGCTGGACTCCGCCCTGCTGCTTACGCGCCCTACGTGAAATTACAAAGTACGTCATCCGCATCCTAGAGAGTTCAGGAGTGCGCTACTGGCTGGAAGGAGGTAGTCTTTTAGGGGCAGCCAGACATCAGGATATCATCCCTTGGGACTACGATGTTGATTTGGGTATCTACCTGGAGGATGTGCCAAAATGTGAATATCTGAAGAACTTGGACTCGGGGTCACTTGTGGATGCTAATGGATATGTATGGGAACGAGCAATAGAAGGAGATTTCTACCGTATACAGTACAGCGAGACCAACCACCTGCATGTGGATCTCTGGCCCTTCTACCCACGGAATGGAGTCATGACTAAGGGTACGTGGACTGAGCACAAACAGGATGTGGAGTTCCCTGAGCACTTCCTCCAGCCTTTAGTGCCCATGACGTTTGCTGGTATCACTGCTTATGGACCCAACAATCACCGTGCGTTCCTGGAGCTCAAATTTGGGGAAGGGGTCATTGAGAACCCTGAGTATCCTAACCCTGCCAAGAAAAGGCTGGATAAAAGTCGACAGTAAGACTAAGACTTAAAGGCTATCTGATGGTGTGAACTTTGGAGTCATGTTTGAAAGACCTCAAACACTTGAAGTTTGTCTCTGAGTCTTTTTGCCAATCACAAAAAGCTATTAGGGATGTTATTACTTTGCTCAGTTCTACAAAATGCTCAGAGATTTAAAAAAATATATATCAGATGGTACAGAACAGCTGGCAACTGAATTGTTTTGCAGGACTTGTAATCATGCATCCATAACTGTCAAAGAGCTGCACAAAAATTGAATCAAACCAGACTAAAGTGTCTGGTTTGAAGTAATCAGAAACCTCTGGAGATCGTCATCTTACTCTCCAAGCAAGAACAAGGTGCTTTTTATTGCCACATTGGTCAAGCAAGGTCAATTATACACAATAGATGTATCAGGTAGCTGGTTGTGAACATACTGCATTTTAGAAACCTATCAGCATTTTATTTAATTATTTAGTGTACACCTGAAATAACCAACTCAAAGCTGCTCAGTAAAACTTGAAGAGAAATAAATTTGGCACAAACACAAGTGTATAAATGAGAAGCAGCTATTACATGTACTACTGATTTTTGCACATATAATTTGTCAATGTTACTAGGCAACTAGATTTTTAATTTAATATATATATATATATATATAATACCAACCAATCCCACTGTATTACTGCTTTTCTTCTTCAAAGATGTCTTCATTGACACTCATGGTTGTTTTTCTATATTTAATTGAAGAGTTTTTAAAAAAATTGTGCAATTGAACATCACGTGAATCCTTAGATGTGAAAATTCATAGTTGAGTACTATGTAGTTGAAAATTCATAGTGCACAAGTTTGGTATGTGCACTAATATCACTGTTACTATATCTGCATAACATTTTGTTCAAACATTGGTTGGAACGTTTGCAAAAACTCTTTTTTTTTGTCTGTTGTTGTTCCTTTATTTTAGGAGCTTAAATTGTAGCTAAGATTGTTTTTAAAGAGAGCGACTGAAACATATGGAAACTGGAACAATAAAAGGTGACAAAAATGATGCAGTAAGTTGTTATTTTGCTGTGCAAAATAAGACCTTGCAGCATATCAGGTTGACCACAAGGTGGTAGCAGAGGCCGAAGAACAACTATCTCCTCTTTCATGTGTTTGATGGGTTTGAATACACTCATGCGGCTAAGTGAAATAGTTGGATTGATACTTTTACGGCATTGATATGAATGCGTTCAAAAATAATTGTTAGATATGGTCAAACATTTCCTCTACCAACAACACTATTTCGTGTTACTGTAGTTTCTGTTGTTACAAAACAAAATAGACCAGAGGGTCGCATTTCTGCAATACAAAACTATCTTACAGGTAGGTGGATACGGCAACAGCTCGTCTTTATAGCGCTTAACTCTACACCTTCACGATTGCTTGTGCGTGTGCAGTGCTTCTACATTCTGCACAAATTACGGACCAATCTCCTCTTTTCTTCCCTCAGCGTCACCATCAGTCTTCTGTTTAATGCAACGTACATATTTGATATTGAAATGTTTAATTGCACTGCAATTTAAACTTTCATTATAAATGACGCCACTGGAACAGCACTGGCAAACACTGTAATGATCAAATACACAGAAATTAACTACAAAAACACTTTATTGTAACGCATGTCACAAGAACGTTCTGCAGATTCTCCAAACCTGTTTTCTTTTGCTCTGGTAAGACAACCACTACCACTCAAAACTTCACACGGACACAGTACAATGAAGTACCGTAGGAATGATATGCCTTTGCCCCACTGCAGGTAAAGGGCCCAATTTTCATGTCATGACACAAAGAATGTGTTGAGCTCCGCCCCTACAGGGAACAAGGTCGTGAGAGTGTGTCTGAAAAACCAGCCCAGCCATACAATATCCATAACCAAAAAAGCTGAAGTGGAATATAATCAAGAGGGCGTAGTGAATATTATTCATTTTCTTAGGCATGTTATGTTTGAACAGGTACAATAATTTCATCCAGATACCTGAAGATTCAAAAAGAAAAAGAAAGAGCAGCCAGGTGATTTAAAACAAGCTGCAAACCTGACACCTCTTTGGTAAAGTTAATATATAATGTAAAATTATATATTTTATAACTGTTTAACTATGTGTGAAGGACATTATAACAGAACGTTTCCGGTACATTTTCTAGTGCCAGTACCTGCATCAAACTAAATTGTTTGGCATGGTGTTTGAGCTCACACTGAAACTGGCAAATTTCTTGAACGTCTACCCACAATGAAAACCCACTCAAAACCTCGTCTGTCTCAGCATTTACAGGCGCCACTTCGTTGTTTGCACGAAGCTACGGATGTGCTTAAAAATCCCAGTATGACTGATGGAGCAAGTGGCTGTGCTTCGATGAAAACTGCACAATGCAGTCCGATACGCTGGAGTCTTGCTACAGTTCATTTTGGTTTTTCAGTTTTGCCAAAATCAAGTAAAATCGAAAAAGCATCTATACCTCCTGAACACAAATGAAACAATTAGACAACTTTGCACATTGGGAAAAGGAAAAAAAATCTTCCAGTTAATGAAAATTAGCAAAATCACCAACAATACATGCCAAAAAAAAGTTTTACAAAAAGCACTACCAGGCAAATGTTTGGACACACCTCGATTTTTTTTTAATATAAAACATTTTACATGCTATAAGAAAAATGTGAGCATGCTGATTTACACGAATTGTTACACCTTCATGAGACATCCATCAAAGATGGACTTTTCCGTCAGTCTTGAAATATGTCCACACATGATGAGCATTTGTAGGGGGATGGACTAAAGTTTGCTGAGGGAGCATTTAAATATATAATCAATTTGTGTTTGTTTGTTGGTTTTTTTTTGATAAATTAGTTCATATAATCGCTATGAATATTTCTTCTAAATAAAATGTTAGCAATTGCCACAATATTAAAATGCCTTCGAGACCGAAAAATTCATTCAGGTATGTTCAAACATTTCACTGGTACTGCAGAAGTTAAGAAATCTAACAAAAATCATACGCTGCACTGCAATACCGTCTACGAAAAGTCAACACGTTCGTGAAAGGACGAGAAAGATAACGAAAAAAAGCATCGTAATTTACAATCACGAAAAGTAACGGAAGCTAAATGTACAATTAAATTATGTGATAAGCACACATTTTTGAAACTATAAAGTCTCATTTAAATAAGGAAGGACTCAAAGACAAAGTTGTAAAGATAAAGACAAAAATTTCGACTTGCACTAAATGGACGTGCCAATCTAACATGGATACACTTTCCATCCCAGGTTTACAGTCCAGACAATTCATTTTAGGCTTTGTATGATCGACCTTGGTGCCACATTTACTATATTACCAGAGAAGTTATTGTGTTGTCACTACACTACAGCGTTTCAGGTAAAAGTAATAGCACCTCAAATGGAAATAGTAAGGAGTGCTGCTTCTTGCTTGTGAAACTACTGACAAAGTAATCTTGTATCATTACCATTGACCTAAACAATGGAATATCACTGTATAATTAGCATTAAACATTTTTGGCATAGTTCCTGTGTGCTTTGGCTTGAAACCCATTTCATTTAAGACAAAGGTGCTTAACATAAATAAAATAAACCATACAAACAAAACCAGAAGCTGCACATCATTCACACTCAAAACTAAGGTTTCAAAAAGGGTTTCATACAAGTGAAAACCCAGGACCAGCCTTTTAAAGATGTTGAAAGGAAATATTACTGGCACAACCTTCTACGAAAAACAACCATTCTGAAAATAATATTCTGTTGTTTAAAATTCCTCTCCTGGAAGCTTTTCATTTACAGGACATTTTATACAAATATTTTTAAAGGAGTTATCCCCCCCCGACAGACTGTAGAAACATGTATTTGGAATAAAACTTTTGTCTACATGATGGATTTTTCACTGGCCTCTGGCATAGCAGCTTTGTCAATGAGTGGCGAGTTCTCAGGCTTATCCAGGCGCACTTCTTTCAGCTCCACCCCCTCGTTCTCTTTTTTACTGGTACGGTCCGTGAAGTACTGCAGCAGACCCGCACCAAAGGCATCGCCCTCCACGTTAATGACTGTGCAGGTGCGATCACTAAAAGCAAGAAAAAAAAAGGGGGGGGAGGACAAGGCTTTAAATAAAAATCTTTATGTACCGTTACAGTATTTTCCCAGCAAATTCCACATTTCACTTACACAAGCCAGTCCACTGCCAAGATGAGGGAGAGATCATTGGTGGGCAGGCCGACAGCCTCCAGAATGATTGCCAGCGTCAGTACGCCACCTGCTGGGATCCCTGCAGCTCCCACACTGGATGCTGTGGCAGTCACTCTGCAACAGAAGTGGGTGGGACCAAAATAAACAAAACAGATCCGTTTCCTCGTCGCTGACGTGAGCCAATCACTGGCGAGTATCGGAATGACTGACGGGCGGAAGGCTGCACTCACAGGATGGTGATGACTTGGACGAAGTTGAGCGGGATTCTGTTGAGCTGAGCGATGTACACGGCGGCCACGCACTGGAAGCAGGCGGCTCCGTCCATGTTAACCGTTGCGCCGATTGGTAGAATGAATCGACTTATGTGCTTGGATACACCGTTATTCTCCTCCACACACTTCATCATGAGAGGTAATGTTGCTGAACTAAAACAAATGGAAAAATCATTGCCACCATACACAAAGTCAATACACAATTTCTTTGCTTTTTATGTTATAAATTGATTTTATTTAGAATGCATTCCTGGTGTCATTTAAACTGCACGTGATCAGATCTGCTATATATATAGGGGAAGGGGGAAAAAAAAAAGCACCAAATGTTTGGGTTTGCTTTGGAAAAGACGTTGCTCGTGAGCCCTCACCTCGAAGATGTTCCAAAGGCAGTAGCAAGAGCGGTCACCAGACCCAGAAGGAAGGTGTAGGGATTCTTCCGAGTGATTACAAAATAGATGAGCGGCAGAACGAGCAGGCCGTGCACCGCATGGCCAATGACACAGCAGGAAATGTACTTCCCCAAACTGGCAAACAGCATCCCTACGTCTTCCATCTCAACAATCTTGGCAGCCACTAAGAACATGATACCTACTGGGGCATACCTAGAGGACGACACCACTAAATTCATACCTAGAGAACAGCACTAAATTCAGAACACAATTCCTATGGAGTGAATTTAAGAGCTCTTTGTCAATCTTTTGAGAGCCCCAAAATTGTACACATATAGGTAAAGCAGAGTCAAAAAGCTTTGTTCTTTGAAACAAAAGCTGCAAATACTCGTGAGCGATGCATGTAATAACAGTGTAGTTTCACAGAACTGGAAACAAACAAACAAACAAACAAAAAAAAACATCTACTTACCACATAATCCAAGACACCAGCACCATAGTTGCCTCGTTGAAGGAGTTAAAGAACTTGATCAAAATCTCTCCTTCCTGTCCCAGTTTCCTCAGAGCCACACCAAAGACCAAAGCAAACACTATTAGGCCAAGGATGTTCATACCATCTACATCTGCACCTTTTGGAATCTACGCAAAAAGAACACACATGTTGCATGTTATACTTAAACAGAGAACTTAAATAAATTACGAGCACGTTTTTGTTAGTATCGACTGAGACTAGCTTACCTTTATCAGACTGCTGTTTGTGATATTTTCAACGTTCACAAGCTTATACGTAGTAGCATACTGCAGAAAGGAAACTAAAATTATTCTTGAGCACAATGTCGTTGTTCCAGTATGACATTTAGACAAGGTTATTTAACTGAGTGAAGATGTAGGAACACTTGTAAAAGCACCACTGCAGATCTGCAGGCCTTAGCGAGACTTCAGCTGGATGTTTAGTTGTGCAAAAGCTCAGCAATGGGTCACTCACCGACTGAAATGCAGCAGTCACCAGGTTGGAGGGAAAGATGTTTCTGAAAGGAGACGGGAAACAATTAAACAAGACCTTAACACAAGTAAACACTACTTAGCATAACAGTCTTCAAATTTTCAAAAGTGTCTTATATAAGACTAAATAAGCTACTTTCTATAAATGTCTAGTACAAAACTTCTAATGCTTTAACAGATTTCAGGTCTATAAATTACTTCATTCCTTTATATGCTGAGAGATACTACTAAACAGTCATTGATATTACTGGCAGATCTCTTATCTCTTAGAAGGAGGAAACTGAATAGACTGGCTGTGGTAAATCTGTTCAAAATAGATAAATCTATGTTTCAGAGTTATGTTATAACTAGCCGAGGAGATGAGATTTACCTCGACAGAAACTGTCCGTGAACATTAGCTAGCAATGAAGTGCCAGAACATCATGTCACATTTGAGTGCTAATTCACGGAATCTCATAAAATGCGAGCCGTTCTATGCATCAGTGCTACTCACACAACACATTTGAAAGAAAGGAATATGCAACAATGGAAGTTCATTTTGAGATTTGTGTTGAGTTTCAGGGCTGTAGAACGCTAGACAATGCCCGCAATCAAAATATTTAGCTCACAACTTAGCTAAATAAATGATGAATTGTAATCTGAACCAGATATAAAATGTTACCCTTAATAATCAGATGTACACTCAAAAGAACCCTTCATTCAACATCCAAACTAGACATGTTATAATGCAGAGTTCCAAATTCTTAATGGACCTGTTTAGTTCAGAATGGATATATTCAGCCAGTTCCCCAAGATGATCCAATTACCCAACTGACAATTGACACAAGTCCCATAAACCCACCACCATTCCTATTTAGGAGTTCATTTCATTTGCCGAGAATGTTTTTCCAACAGAACGTCTTTTGGTGAATCGATACAGGTTAATATATCTGTATAGCATATTCCATTACAGACTTTCAAGCATTCCATGATTATGAATTTGCTGGTAGCTGGAATAACACAAACCTGTAACAGCTGGTTGCCCAGGACTGGGTGGGGACCATGTTTATACTTATAATTAGACATTGTTTTCTATGGACAACTCATGACAAAAAATATCCACCTTGTCGCCTACAGGTGGCAAGTCATCATTTATAGACGTTTCTGAAGACCAAACAAGTGAGCATGTACTACTGTAATATCATGAGACGGGTTATGATCATGCCCCTGTGTATTTTCAGCTTGTTTTTCCCTTCTCAGGGAGGCAAAACTGTGTTCAAGATTAAGAGAAGGAAAGAAGTTTAAGGGCATGAAGTACCACAGTGCAGATACTGATGGACTAAAATACCATTTCTATCTGCAAATTTGTTCATTCAAATTCTTAAGAAAGCATAGAGTCCAAAGTAACTGGCATTCGACCCATATGACGCATCAGGTCTGTTTTTAACACTCACCTCTACTCCTTACAATTGCCCTGCCAAAACTCAAGTGGGACTGCATGTCCAACAGTCTGCTTGCATTTATAATTGGTAACAGGCAATATTCATACACGGGCATTTCAGGCATCAGTTTACAAGTGGGGACAATTTTTTTTTTTACATGGAAGGAAACCTAAATGCTTCACATATGCCATAAGACATACAACGGACAGATGGCAGGTAGGTGTGTATTTAGATCGTAGTCCCATGTGAAGACAAAGGTGAATCCAATTTCCTTTCAGTCCTCATGCAGTATGTCAAACAGGCCCTGCTGCGAGATTTCAAGACGTTACTTTTCCAGATAGTACAAGCGCACACTTCATGTACATATACATATTTTCCCCCCTCCAAAAGTAAAAATCACACCTATGAGATGGGCAACAAAACCTACCTCAAATATTAATCACTTTCATTTTGGGCAGTAATGCAAAACAGCAATACGATCACAGTTGGAGTCTAGCCATAGAAACGATACCAGGAACAAGAGAAAACAGGCACAACCAAATGTAGGGCAAATATTAAAAATGTGTGTTTTTGAATCATTCTGAAAGTACAGCTTTTATTGAAAGTTCATGCAAGACAGGAAAGTCCACAGTGAAAGATATTCACCCCCCCCCCCGCACATCAGGGGAGAAAAACAAACAAACAAACAAACAAACAAACAAACAAACACCTTTTGCCCTTTACTATGAAACCAGATACAGCAAAGAAGACAAGCAAGGAAGCAGTAGAGGGGTCTGTCGATAGTCTGCTACAAGACAGCAGAAGAAACTAATGCGATGGACAACAGCCAACAAGGATGTAACAAGGAGACCAACCAAACATCTTGATTCCAACATACAAAAATGTTCTGTATGCATCAGGAATTCCATTCACAACATTAGAGCACGTCATTGCTACACTGTACTGTATAAGACGAGCTCAGCTCCACAACATGTTACCCATAGACTTGGCTGCTGCTTTAACCACAGGCATTATTGATCTTGGGACCAATTCAGATGTCGTTTAAAGTACGTCGTTTGTCACCATTATGAATAAGTGAATAGTACCAGATTCCAGCCTTGGTCAATAAAACACAGAATCTAGGGGAATGAATAAATAGCAAACTAATTTTTATGAATAATACAAATCTACAAAGACTAATTGCACATTTTTTTTTGTTGTCAGCTGATGTGATACAGTAAATTTAGACAATATTAAATAGTCATCAAATGTTGATCTGCTGAAAATGAGTCTGAGAAGACAGGCACACACACACATGAATGAACCTGCACATCACTGGCATGTTTATTCAGGTCCAAAGCACAGGCTCAATCAGAAATTACTACCAGATTTTAAGCCATCGGGGACACCTCAACAAAAAGAAAATCCACTACAATAGCTGAACCGCGTGGGAAACTGCTCATGGAGCCAAGGGCATAAAGATTGCTGAGAACAAGGTGATCTCAGCCAGGGCACAGGCCTGCCTTCTCCTGATTGGTTAGGGAGCCGAAGCGGGAATAGCAGAAGTATTAGTCCTACTGCCCAAAACCTGTTTGCTAGAAAAAAGGAAACAGATGTTCTTTTTCATTTCTAGCGTCATGCATATTTCTACATTCCAAATTTAAAGGAAGATCCTTTCCAAGTGATGAGAAACTATTTTATTTTTTAATTTTTAGACATTTGGCTCTATTCATCATTCACTGAGGACTCTTGTGGGCACCCACTCAAGTGTTGTGTAGTCATTTTTTTGTTACGATGGGATAAGCAGGATATAGGCAGGCTTTTGTAAACCAGCTCTGGTGGTATACAAGAGCATGGGTGTGGTCAGGAATGATCCGCAGGGTGGGAGAGAGTCCTGGACAAATCAGCCTGTGATTAAGGACTGGACATACCTGCACCTCATTGGACGTTAAAACTGTCCGTCTTTCTCGAGATGGTGAACTAGAGAAGAATTTGAATTCCCAGAGGTTTAACAAAATTTATTTGGATAATTTTGTGCTGTACAACGTCAAATATTGTAACGTTATTTGGTGAATGTCAAATGATTTTTTTTTCTATTTAAGGTACATCGCATTCTTATTATACTTAACATTTTAATCATAAGACCCAATATCACATGGAATTTAACCATCAAACATAATATCTTTAATAATAGTGCAGTGGTTTAGCCCTGCAAAGTGAAGACCCTCTGAAAGCCACCAGTGATGCAGACATGTGACTGCTGACTGACATCCAAACATGACAAAAATGCCCACACCTCAAACATGAAGAGAAGAAAAAGAAAACAGAGAGCCGACTGTCCGGATCTGCTACATTTAGAATCAAATGTTTAACGCCCTACTTAACAGGACAAAAGAACCAAATAACATGATATTTGTAGCTACATAGGTCCATGGGACAGCATGTCCAATCAAGGAATGGGCCAATCTGTCCTGTGCGCTCAGTGACAGACTCTACTGCTAGAAAGATTTAAAAGCCAAGTTTGAAGGGTTTCAGTGAACTTAAGAAATAAAGAAATAGACAGATGTTTGGGGGAAAGGCCATGTTTGGTGGAACTCCTCCCCCTCAACACCCTCACTCTTAAAGACTCTGACCAGAAAGTAGAATGGGGTTCAAAACAATAATAAAAAAAAAAGATAAAGAAAATGTAAACAGTGGTATGTCTCCTTCTCTGGAACAGCAAGCAATGCAAATAGACTTGAGGACCAGTAGGCAATCAACTATAAAAACTACAAAAGATAACACCAAACACATGCTCCCAGCGCTGCTAAAGTAAGTAACCCAGAGGCATATAGAGAAAAAGAGACTTGCCAGCTCTCCAAAAATTGGAATATACTAGTCATTCCATTTTAAACAGAAGCTGAGAAAAACACAAGAAACCATTAACATATATACAGGTATGAGCAGCTGGGCATCACACAAAAGTGGGGGGTTTTTTAAACTACAAAGCTTCAGGTGTGTTAGCTGACAATATTTTGCCCCATTGAAGTGATTTAAAAATGCATCCAACAAAACACTGAAGACCAGGATACGGTTTATACAGTCAATATTAAAACATTCGGTGAGTGTGAATTAATGCCAACTTTTATCCATCGATTAAAAACGACTCAACACAACCCAAACATTGCAGTGATGTGAGGATTCCTGTGTCTGGGCAGTTTGATTTTTGCTCTGCATACATAATACTGTGACCATGCACATGCATATGGTTTTAGAACTACACCTGTGATATTGCTATACAATAGCGATATAATTTCCCACAGTAAGAACAGCATACTGTCAAATCGTCAACCACAAGAAGCATGTGGATATTTTCCTGGGTTCCGTACAGTTCAAGCTAGATTTATAAATAGAGATAGTACTTAATGTTCTCTTCATGTTTTCCATGACCCAAGATGGTCTGTAATATGCCAGTAAATACTGTACACCCGAAATACACACTGGGACTTAAATTGTGTGTACCATTCTACTTATAACAAAAAAGTCTTTGTTCCAAAAATCTTACGTAAATCCCGGTTCACAACGAGAGATAATTGGCCCGATATTGTTATAGTTGGGCAAAATAGGCATCGCAATTAACTTTGAGCACGAGTTAAGACATGTAGACGTAGGACGCAGAATGTCAGTCTTGGGCGGCCCATGTTTGCGACCAAAGACGGACGTAATTTGAATTAGTCATGACAGTAAATGCTGACCAAAACCTTTTGAGTACGACCACTCCTAAAAGGCTCGTCTACAATCCACCAATGAAAGGACGCCATCAGGTGACGTGAAAACTACAAATACTGGCCATGGCGCGCGTGCCTATGACGCAATTATTTCCTTTAGCCGCACATCTACCGAATCTTTATCGTACGGTGGCTTTAAACCTACATGCAATCGCACAGTCGGACATCTACATCACCTCATACACCTCATCTGACATGTGACGGTCGCATGCACAACAGTGTGATGCATATTTGGTTACAACCCCCTTCACCTACACATGGTAGGCAGCTGATGCAACCACGCGGGCATTTTTCATCACAACGCGGCTGGTTGTACAGGCTTTGTAACTTGAATGCCCCCTTCCCAACCCCCCAGAACAGGGCAAAGAATATTACTCATGAGGGAATGTTTCTACTATTACAATCTGGCCAATTACATTAAAAGTTTTATAATATTGTTGCCAGTGATAAAAGTAAATTAACCAAAGTAACCGTTTCGATTATTAGCCACGTTGCCAGTTATTCACATGTTAACCATACATAAAAGCGCTTGACTTCCGCATTGCTGTCATGGTGACTAGTCACATTCATCTTAAAGTACCCAACACGTGTTCGAGTCCGGGTAGCTACTTAAGCCCCTTACCTTATCAAGTCCAAGAACGAGTCGATAACCTCCTTGGCTTCAGGGATGTTGTCATCAGTGGAAGCTATTTTAGGTTTGACGCCTTCAGATAAACCGGGCCCAATGATGAACGCCATAATAACGCCGATAGCTGATGAAATCAGCGTGGTCACTAAGAAGAACAACATTGCCCAACCACCTAGTTTGCCTAAAGCTGTAGGGTCGATACTCGCAGCCCCTGACACGAGACTGCACACTACTAGTGGAATAATGATCATTTTCAGCAAACGAATCAGGAGCTCCCCGGGAAAACCGAAGTAGATTATCTGAGTTGCGCTGAGTTGTGCGTTTCGTACGCCAAGTCCAATTAAAACCCCAACGATAACAGCGGCCACGGTCAATATTACAAGCAGATTTGCCATCGCGATCCTTTTTAACTTCTGCGAACATGTTTCTGGCGCACTTTTCTGATCGGGTAATTCATTCAAAACTATTTCATCAACATGTGCCCCACCATTGGAAGCCTTTCGTTCTTCTGCGGATACCTTCTCATCTGGCATTGTGTGCTATAAAAAGTAAGATCAAGGTTCTCCAGACTGTAGAACAGTTAACACTTTGGTCCAAAATAAGTTCTTACAAGTAAAGAAAGTAAAGTATTAGTCTTTGGTATGTCTCGATAAGAAGCAGCAGTGCGCGAGAAGCTTAAAAATGACTAGCTCCACCCATTGGGTTTAATTGTAGTAGTCTGCCCGTGACGTCAGAAGGCGGAGACGTAAAGGCAAAGACTAGCGCGCAATATTTCCCGTAATATATCATTTCCGTGGCATCTTTTTAACCTTCGATGGGAAACTCTAGGTAACCAAACCAAGTTTACTCCAAAGCCATAAGCTACCAGTGTAGCTGAAAAATCCATCTTTCAACCCAGTAGTGGCTTTCTAAGGGTCACCACTTCTGTAAAGGATTGTGCGAAACCATATTTTATGTGTTAAAATATGTGCGTACCAGAAGAAAGACTAGGTTGAAAATGGTGTTCCAGAAAAAAAGGGTGGTAATATAGCAGTTTACCAGAGAGCTGTGACTAGATTTTTGAAGCGCTTTTAACTTTGTTAAGGTTCCAGCTTACGTTTCAGCCTAGAGTAACTGAACAAATTCGACTGCAATTAATTCGTTTTATGATGGTAATTAACCACATTTTCCCCTGTCAATCCAGGTTTAGATCATGCAACACCCACTGCAGATGGGTTTTGAGTTACAAATGGCTTGAAAACATTGTTCGTCCCCTTAGATCGACCAATGTCAACATAACATAACCAAACGCGTCGCTACACACATTTAATGGAGCGTAGATCACTAAAATAATTGTGATAAACCCTACTTTGTGAGACAGGCTTTTGATTATGTCTGATACTCCTCATAAAAACCACTCTGCATGGATCATAACTTCACCAGTTTTATGTTGTTTTACTTTTTGACTGAGTAATAGATTTTTTTTATTCTCTTTGCTAAAAGCTATGGAGTGATGGGTTTTCTGTGCCACACAGTGAGCACCTTGTCTGTTTCTGTGTCTACTGCAAACAAGAGACTTGAGTAAAACGCTTTTCATTGTCATTTGACCTTTGAAAACAAAGGAAAGTGAAAACCTGCACAATATGGCAAGGTTTCAAGGTCATGAGAAAACGAGTGAATGCACAGAGTTAACAAAGGTGAGCTGGTGGCATGGTGGCAGCAAAGACACACAATACCCTTAGTTTATCTCCATATCTGACAGTCCTTTCTTCCACATTAACTCACTTTATTTTCACTGAGTACTGAGAACAGAGACTCCATTGACAGCAAAGGGAGGACTTGGCAACATATAAATGTACTGTACAGTGCAGAAAGCCTGCATTAGGAAAGACTGCTGAGAAAGGGAACGTAGGAGGCAGAAACTGCATTTACACTTTCAGCATGTAGTCCACATTCAAGTCTCCCTCAAGTATGTATTTACAGTTGGGGGCACATAATTTAGAGTGGTGCAACATGGCCACCTACTCCTAACTGCTAAATTCCGATGTACAATGACTAAGCATAAATTTGCCGAGTCACTCTTACTAAAATGAGCACACAAGTTGAATGCTGTGTCAGAATTATCTTCTGTTCTCTCCATTTAGTTCTTTAGTTCGCTATTTATACAAAATTGACCGGTTTTAGAAGGAAGAGTGTTAGTCTATCTTTCGCTTAATTCTCCAAAGGCCAGAGCACCACACAGCACTTTCCCTTTACAGATATCCTGATGTGCTCGTCAGCATCCTGCCTATGTTTTGCTGTTCACTGTAATGTACACCTTTCCTGTTTGGAAGTAGCGCTCACTCACTGTTCTTACGCTGGTGCAGAACACAGCTTGGCTTCTGTCCAGAAAGGAGCACAGAACCATCAGCTGGGTCGTCATGTGGTGGCCCTACTCACAGATACATTCAAGATAAGCTGATTTGTAATGAGCTGATCTTTCTGCCTGCATCGGTCAGTTATTTCCAAGACTGCTATTACATATGCTAATTACATCATATTTCTCTATTATAAGTATGTTTCATTTAAATATATTTCATCATTTGGTTAAGTTTATGACAGGGTGGGTACTAAAATGCCACATTTCAAATGTATATTACTTATGTATATTATTACATATGTATATTACTTATGTATGTTATTACATATGTAAATGTATATTACTTATGTATGTTATTACATATGTAAATGTATATTACTTATGTATGTTATTACTTCATATAACTAGAGTATTTTTTTGTTTAATTTAACAAATACACCACTTAGGAAGTTAGTGTTTTAAACCCAAATGTTATTAAAAATGATCATGAAAATCAAGTGCCAGTTATCTACAATGATAAAAGTGTTAACAGACTGTCCTTTGATATGGATGGGGTTTATTTTACATACAGAAAAGTGGTAATGAACTTACTAAGTTGATAAGTTTTAGTTCCATCCAAGTCATGTATATGTATGTATGAATTTAGACTTTTTATTTATTAGTGAATTTGCACCCACTTTTAAAGGTTGTGACAGAGGTTTTCATAGGTTTTATTTAATTTTTAATTAAAAGTTTACGATCTTGGTTTAATGTGACTGAAATGTAGGTTTATCATCACTTTTTAAATAGCAAACTGCTGAAAACTAGTTAGGCATTAACTAGGAGTTAATTTTTAAGATCACGTAGGAAGTCAGTTACTCAGTGGATTAAGGAATCAGCTTTATGTAAAAGGATACACAATACTACAAATAAAACACAGCACTATAAAATTGTTCTGTAGGAGGCTGCACTCAAGGTAGGCCTTGAAACCAGGGAAAACTGAGTGATCACCTTGCAATAATATTCATGTCAGTTTCCCCTCTGGCATTGTAGTTCCCTTGGAGTGTCAGATTGTTTTTGTTTGTTTTGGCAAAGTCTGCCATGTGCTTCTGTTTTTTTTTCTTTCTCTGTCCTTATCTCTTGTCTTGTTTATCCCTGACCTAGTCTAGTCTCAGCTGTGTTTCGTGTCCCTCCTGCTATGGGAACAAGATGTCCACAGGGAGCTGTGAATCCATGGGTCTGGTTCTCCTGTGGCTGACACCTGCATCACCTGACCTCTGCATGGGGGGAGACTGTTGGCATAGCAGGACCCAGTGGCATCTGTGCATGTATTCTGTAGTCTGTGGGGTGGAAGTTGCCACCCTTTCTCTTGTCTGCAGCATAGAAGGTGCATGGTAGAGCATTCCAGCATTTCACCCATAGAGGGGTGCTCTACAAGAAAAATGCATGGGATAAAATGTGGGTGAGAACTCTCACAGTTTCAATGCAATGCCCAGCTTGAGAACTGTATTCTGGGTTTTCATTTATTTCCACTACTCATTTGTTTGCTGGTGCATTCACAATTCACTTTGCCACATTCCACGGTACCAAGATGGGGTAGTGACAAGACTGAAATGATTCAAGGCATTTGTTCTATAACATATGTTCTTGAAGTTGGGCCAGAACAGCATGGTGAAGGACTTTAGAAATAGAAGATTAGAAATCAGTATTATGTAAGGTTATCTCCAGCACCACCAGATTTCTTTGGAACGCGAATAACAGCAGGCATTTTCAGTTCAAGTAGAACAATGCCAATAGTGACAGAACAATAAATAATGATAGTAATTAAAGGATAAAGAGCTAGCAAACATTTTAACAGAGCTGAGTATGGAGAGGGTCAAGTATACAAGTATCAGACTTCATGTTAGGAATGAAGACATATTGTAATTATTGAAAGAAACAAATGTAAATGACCGATGAACAAAAACGTCTAATATCATCTGAATCAGAAAATTGAGAAGAACAAAGAAACATTGATAAGGTCTGATTTATCATTAAAAATGTCTGCTACACTATTCAGTAGTAGAGCAGACAAACATCATAAATTAAATGAGGAAAATAAGATGCTTTTGCATATTTTGCAAGCCTTATAGTAATTAATCTGATTAAATCAATGAGATAAAATGTTGTTTGTATAAACAGTATGGCTTGTGTTACTCGTTCACCTAGGCGCGCTAGAAAACAAAACAACCTAGATTAAAACTACTAAACGTAGCTGCTTAAATTATTTGATTCAGTGTTAAGATGCATTTTGGATGTACGTGTAACTTGATTAATGGAAGTAAACCGATCTCATGTGCTCATTGTGTTATAGTGGAAGATGAATGCAATGCCTGGCAAAGTTCCTTTTCTCTGAAAATGCTGCCCCAAAACAGAGGGCAGTGGCAAACGGCATCATTTATTTCTGTTTTAATTTTCCATCTTGCCACCTGGGTGGAAGGAAAACAATGGTGTCGGTGTGTGCTACTGCCCACAACATTAGAAAACAAAACTAAATATCCTAGGTTCAAATTACCCAAACTCCCTAGACCAAAACAGGGCACTCACCCCTACTACTACTACTAACAACAACAACAACAACAACAACAACAATAATAATAATAATAATAATAATAATAATAAGTTACATTTACATAGTGTCACGTCCCAGCGCACGCCCAGCTCGCAGGCCACGCCCACCACCCGTGGCCTGCCCCGTTCCCAATCACCAGCT
>JAOXYF010000013.1:13428249-13457502 GCA_028565775.1 Sternarchorhynchus goeldii
GTGTGTGTGTGTGTGTGTGTGTGTGTGTGTGTGTGTGTGTGTGTGTGTGTGTGTGTGTGTGTGTGCGTGCGCGTGCGCGCGTGCGTGTATATCAATCTCATTTGTCAGTGTCAGTCAACTGTAAAGTCTGTGGGGCAGGGTTTTTGTATCTTTACTACTGCATATTCAAGAATCCAAAATCTTGCCATTAAAATATAAGATAAATCTAACCTTTCGGTGAGGTAAGCTATTCTATAAAGGGGTAAAATACATCAATTTCAACATGCATGTCAATTATTGACGCTCCTAAAACTGTGAAACTCTAATATGCGCTATATGTACCTTCCTGTGTTTCTGGGGTATAAACTAACATGCAAGCAAGATTCTATTAAACATCTATTATCTTGGGGATGAAGACAGAATTTACACATAAAATTAGACAAAAATCCCTGTAGATGACTGTCAGTTTGGGGAAGACACATACATTGAGTTGGTACAGGCAAGTGTGTTTTCTAACATAAATTGTAGCAAAGATTTTATTTTAACTCGTTTGTTTATTTTAACTTTGGCCAAATGGAACCATTGAGAGCCACCCTCACAGACATAGCAAAAACAATTTCAGGAATTAGCATGTGTTTTGCAGTCTTTCGTATAAACTTAATGAAACTAGTAAATGATATCTGATACATTTCTAAAGTATCTCGATTCTGAGGAAGTCTTTCCTGTTTCAGAGCAGCTGTTCGAGAACTCTTCTACAACACATAATATTCAGTAAAAGGTCAATAGTGTGCGTGTAAGTGGCGTTTTGTAATGTATTTTTCATTGCTGTACGAGCAGAAGGAAATGTTTTTGATTGAGAAAGAAAGGTTTTGATTTTTCCGCACAATGGACAAGCAAAAGGACGTCCCTGAGAGAGGCTTCGTGACTAGCCACAGATGTTTAACATAATACCTTTTAAGAAATCAAACTTGCAAATCGCACAAATGTATTATTTTGGATTATGTAGATGTACATTTCAAGGAATAAATTACTGCAGTAGAGGGCAGTATCAGAGAGATGCGTACTGCGCAAGTTATGTCATGGTGCATTCGCAAGGACGCCTTAGAGTAAGGCTTGAATAACATAGTTATGAAGACTGTAAAATGAAAACGTTGCGTTGTTTATTTTCCTCGTTATTGTAGAGCAATGCTATGAAATGGCAGGAAATTAACAGAATGTAACCAGTGTCTCGGGTGGCACTACGAAGTTTCATCATTTGAAGCATTAGCTCAGTAATCCTGAATTCGTTAGCCACTATTATGCTATAGCAGAATTATTGCCACATTGCAATAATTTGCACAGGCAAACATTTTATAAATATTTAAATATTTACTGATGCGCTGTAGTGTATTAAATTACAGACGAAATAAATAAGCCTGCATACAGTACAACGGTAAAGATACCTTTGAGGTATCGTTTTACAGTTCTCTCCTGTTCTGTGCATCCTACTGCATATGCGATCTGTGAAGTAAAACCCAAGGTAAGTGCTGTGAAAGACCACCACCATCGCCCAAGAAGCTGTTATGAATGGATAGCCTAACAATGACTGTAACGCGAGGTCTTGATATGTCAGAAATTCGTGGTTTGAACTTTCAGTATTCCTCTCAATCTCTCTCTGCTTTGTTGTTTTTCGCTTTGATTTGTGCGAATGGACAAAATATTCAGGGCATTTTCAGCAGTTCGTGGTCGGCAGTTCAATGAATTAACTTTATACGGAGAAAGCCATACGTCTTGAAATGTTACTGCCACAATGATTTCCAAACTATGATTTTATAATATGGTTAAATGGCGACAAGTAAGAAATGCAGGTGCTCATGGTAGTAGTTTACCATGAGCTCAGTAGTTCTCAAACTTTACTCCACGTACCACCTCAGAAAACATTTGGCTTTCCAAGTACCACCACTATGACCGACATTATTATTTTAATATTTTGGAGATTATTCCGCCTACCACTAGAGGGAGCCGCGTACCACAAGTGTTACGCGTGTCATAGTTTGAAAATCAGTAGTCTCTAACTAGAACGCTTGTCACTGTGAGAACAACGACACGTACAGTTTCATTGTGCAATCAATTATATAAAGCATATTAAAAAATCTAAATAAGCTTTAACGTATTTGTTTCATTCATGACAAGGAAATGCAGCGTCACACATGACCATTTCCTGTTGGATCTGATATTATGTTTGTTCCAGTACGTGCTGTGAGCTATACATTTAAAGCAAGCCGTTTGACTTGACAATTTTGTATATTCTTCAAGAGAAGTATGTTAACTTTTTTTTTTTGGCACCTCATACCTGGCAACCCAAATGCCAGTATTGCAAGTATAAACTCCTAACGTGTTCTGTGTTCTCATGTATAAAACATACGGTACTGTAGCTTCAGCAGTGCAGAAGGACAAGGTAACACCATTGAAAACACTCTAATATTAGCATACAGTATAAATAACAACAGGTAAGGTACTGACTGATGGTGGAGGATAACAGAAAGGTAAACACAGCATGAAGCCACTGACACACTTCCACCACACAACCAAACACATTTAACTTAAACCAAGACATACAATTCAACTATTAAACAGTGACATTAAGCATTGCATTTTGAAATTAAGGTTCTGTCATGCTCCTCTCAGCTCTCCCACTACCCCTGGAGTCCCCTTGACTGGAGAGCAAGGACAAAAGTAGCATCACCGTAATCTAAACGGGAAACAAACACTGCACCATATATGCACTTTTCTCTTTAGATTTTTTTTATTACAAAAGGGGAAGTGTATGAAGTTTTGGGGTTTTTTTGGGGGGGGGGGTTGGTGCTTTCGGTTCCTCTGAAGATGGCTGTATTTTTGAACTACTAGAATATTCTGATTATTAACTGGCCATTGCTGACATTCCAAACATCTGTGTACTCAAGAATCTGTACTGGACCTGAGATGACAATGGGAAACTCCTTAAACAGAAAGGTGGTATTTTAAACACAATCTAATCACACTTGTGAGCCTCAAAGTGCAAAGTTTGATTGTATATGCCTTCTGATTCTTTACAGGCATTTTGTAATCTCTACCAGGTACTGTGTCCATTTACATACTGTAGTCTAATGTAGAGGATGACCAAACAGTCAGCAGAGGAAAGTTGGTTCTTTCTCTTTATGTGGCAATCCATGTTGGTGCTGTCTCTACATATCTTCAGGTATTATTTCCTAAAAGAAGCCGGTAACAATCTTTCAGAAACATTATTTTATATATTCAACAAAGTAATTTATGCCCTGTAGTTATCAACTGAACTATTTTAGGACTGTTCCTGAGAGTCCAACCCCATTCTCAAGTCTATCTATAAGAATTTTATGGTCAGTAGTTTCAAAAAGTTGCTTTGATGTCAAACAATAGTAAAACAGATACCTTCAAAGAGTCTGTATTTAAACACGTCATTAATTACCATAATAAGAGCCATCTCATACCTATGAATGGGCCAAAATCCTTTCTGCAATTTTAGACAGCTGTCTAACGATATAAAGTTACTTGAAGATGATTTTCTATGTGAACGACAGATTTTAAAAGGGTCTGTTCTTAACAGAGCTACTTCCAGATTTTTCTTTTTTTGTCAGAATCTTCACAGCTGCATTATTGTAATTTGAAAATTCGTGTTAATTATGGCATTGCATTACACTGGTTCACAATGCCTTACGGCTGTTTTTATTGAAATACCTTACATTTTATTGAAATACCTTACGGCTGTTATTGTAAAAGCAAGCTATGTCGTGTGCTCGAAAAGGTATTTCCAGAAGCCTCGTAATTAAATCTCTTGTGATAAACTACAAAATATCCTGCTTTTAGATTTTTCTAATCTCTCAACTACCAATGACAGTCGCCTATATAATGATGTTTTTGACTTTGCGTCATAGGGTTATTTACATTGATTCTGTGTCCTTTAAAGTCAGGAAGTATAAATGGCTTCTGACAACACTTTACAATGACAGGCGTACAGTCATTCGCACCATACTGCAACTTTTTGGGAGGGTCTGGTTTTAGGAACAGATGTTTAACCTGACTGATGTTGCTGTGAAAACTATCTAAGCGGTAAGATCGTTCTCTCTTGATTAAAACACTTATTTTATGCTCTGAACTTTAACATTGTACATTAAATCTACACCCTTGATACCTCACTGTGAGAAGTCACGCATCGCCACATAAACACGGGTTGTCTCCTTGTGAATGGTGAGAGCGTTTCCGACTTTGGTGTTATTGAAATAATTTGAAATTTAGTTCTGACTTAAGGATTTGCAGGCAGGCTTTCTTCCATCAAGAACACTTGTGATATCAGTGCTATGGAGGGTGTTAATGGATTTTGCTTATGCTAAAACCAACTAGCTTGCTAGCTAAACCGAGCTTTCTTGGCTACCATGTAGCGAGGTTGTGGCTAGCGAGCTGAATGCCTCCGTGACCCTGTTATTGTATAGCTAATGGGTCGTAATGGGCTACAAAAAGGTTAAATTACTTTAGACATAATATCTAACAGATTATACGAGATCTTTTATTTAAAATCAGATAAGTATCTACACTGAATGAAGTGTTATATAGATGTAGTAAATGCCGTTAGTTATCCTGTATTGCTGTCATGTGCTGTATTGTGCGGACAAGAAGCAACATGTAATCAGATTGTTGGTTAATTGTTTTACATTGTGGGTGTTACACTACTGGTTGTACAGGTGAACTTTTTTTATAGACTCTTCTTTGTCAGGATTACTCGGTATTGAGTACGATGTGGAGTACATTCATTGCTCGAAGTGAATTAAAATATCAAATATTTTATAATTTTTTTTAGAGCAAACTCAGATAGTTCAGTTCTGCAAACAATACAAGTTTCAGTTTGACTTGGTGTGGTTTGAGTTTTGTTCTCCACACGTGTGAGAAACACTACTAGTATCCCAATGCGTAAGATATAGCCGTTTATAAAGAGTTTCGTTATTTCAGGTGGAGTCTTGAACGATAACAGAATGTGGCGATTTGGGAGGTCAGCAAGAAAAGAAGTGATAAGCAGGAGGTCCTATGGAGTGCGAAATGTTCCCCATAGACTTCACCCAGCATCTACAAAGAGAAGTATGTGTATATTTAACCTTTAACCTCTGTAGTCAAGTGACCTATTTAGGTGCAATGTTTTTTGTTTTTTGTTTTTTTTTAAATTGACTAACTTGCATTTCTCATCTTTATCAGAAGTCACTTTTAACCTTTCACCCATTGACTTCCATGGTATCAAAAGTATGGGGACCTCATGGTTTCTCAGGTAAGATGACACAGTTTAGAGGTATTATGGTTTGTGTAGTAAGGGATATGGTAGCATGTGAAAAATATTTACACCTTATAGTTTTTAACTTCTGTTTCCAAAATCCTCTGTCCTCAGCAGAGGTGTAGGTCCTTGTGGAAGTGTGTGGAATGAAAGGATAAAACCATCCAGTGGTTTCAGTTTGAGGTTATTTTGTTCCAGCATATCTGACACGGGTAAGTTTGGGTTTGCTTTTGTTTTGTTTTTTAAATCATACTATATCAGTTGCAAGTTAGGAGTTCACACCTCTAAAGTGTCTTAATATTGAATCAGATTAAAATTCAGTTCAGTTATGAGCATTTATTTCTGGCCAGTAGCTGGAAATTTGTACTAAAAACATTGCACTCAGTAAGTTCTCTCCTCTCAGTGTTGTTCCTGTGTTTGGCCCACAGATCCTGTAAGCATCCACAAGCATAAGTTGATGTTATGGTTCAGTCATCTGCCACGGGAGGAGAAGCAGTTTAGGGGTTACTTTTCTCCTGAGACAATGCATGTGGAGCCACTAATCCTGGAAAGGAACCCAGAGGATAGAAAAGGCCTCTCAACCAGTCCCTTTAAGGGAAACTCTTCAGTGAGTCATTCTCTCACAGTTGAGCAGCTTTTTGACAGTCACAGTAAAGATCAGGGACGAGGACCCAATGTTCTACTTTATGGTGCTGTTGGCACTGGGAAGAGCACAGTTGTTCGCAAACTGGTTTTGGACTGGTGTGCTGGGTCGGTTTTGTCCCATTTCAAGTTAGTGGTGCCCTTCTCTTGCGAAGACCTGTCTAATTTGTCCAAATCCACCTCACTGAGAGACCTTGTGGGTAGAAAGTATATGCACCTTCGAAAGACACCATTTCTTAATGGAGATAGTAATCAGGCCAGAGAGGTACTGTTTGTCTTCAACGGCATGGAGAAGATGAAGCTGGACTTTAGGATTTCCTCCACTGACCTGTGCAGTGATCCTAATGAGCCTCTTCCACCAGCAGGCATTGTGGTTAACCTGCTTAGGAAGTACCTCCTACCTGAGGTGAGTGGAATGTGCAGATCGTCCCATCAAAGGAACTTTTCTATACTTTCATATATGTATTACCATGTTATCTTGCTTTACTTTTTTGCAGCTATTTATTTAATAAAGAGCGAAACTCATTTTTGTTATCTTTTAACTGTTAAGTTGAGAATTGACATTTTAATCTTTTGAATATTTTTCAGGCCAGCATTTTGATAACAACCAGACTGTCCGCCGTAGATTATATCCCTAAGAAGTATGTTAGCCGTCATGTTCAGATCTGTGGATTCAGTGATCCTGATCGGCAGAGAGCCTACTTCACGAGTAGACTGTTGCTGCAGAGTGGTGAGAAGCCAAACAAGGAAGCTGAATCCCTGATCGAGATGCTCTACCTCAACCTTCAGAAGGAGAGCCAGCTGGCTGCAGCCTGCTTCTTGCCCTCTTACTGCTGGCTGACCTGTGCCACTCTACACTTCTTGCACTTCACTGATGTCACTGCTCCCATTCGCACTCTTACCGGCATCTACACGAGTTTTCTGAGGCTCAACTTTGGAGGAGAGGTGTTGGCCACGGGCGTCATGTCTTCCCAAGAGCCACAGACATCGTTGATGCTTTACGTGGTTCGCACTGTAGGGAAGCTAGCTTTCGACGGAGTCACTAGTAAGCGTACTTCGTTTTCAAAGAACGATCTAGAACAGTGGATAGGTGGACAGACCAAAACCGATGAAGAACTTCAGCAGCTAGCAGTATTTCGCACAGATGTACTGGACTTTTTTCTGGTGCCTTGTGTTGAACATAAAAATCTTACTGAGCTGGATGACAAACGTTACGTCTTTGCAGTTCCTGCTATGCAAGACTATCTGGCTGCACTATATGTTGTTCTTGGTGAGAATAAGAGTGCCCTGGAGAAGGTGACTAATCAGTTATCAGTTATTATTGGACAAGCTGGCGAGGATGTCACTGCTTTAATGAGCATTCTTTCCAAGTTCCTTCCTCTCAGAATCTTTGCCATTTTCAACTTGGTGAAACTGTTCCCAAAAGTTTTTGACCGTGTCAGCAGTCTCAGCAAGGGTCGCATCGCTACCACCCTGGCTTCTGAAATGTTCCGCTCAGAAGACAGCTTCAACGAAGATGTTTTGGATCAGGTTGAGCAAAGCCTGCTGGGGGTGCAGGGCCCACGTCCGCAGCAGGAAGACGACACGAGGTCCTTTGAGCTGTACCCTATCTTCATGGGAGGGCTGCTTCATTATGGGAACAGGAGTTTGCTGGATGAACTCGGCTGCAGCATCAAGAGCCAGACAGTGGCGCAGATCACCCGCACCCTCAAGAAGCAGCTGATCAGGGGGAGCCGAACGCTTCTGCCCCCCGCCGAGCTGATGGACCTGCTGGTTCTGCTCTATGAGCTCCAGAACCCGCAGCTCATGGCCGAGGTACTGCGCTCCATCAAGACCATCAAGCTGTCCACCGTGCGCATGACTCCTCTCAAGTGCTTCGTCTTGAGCTCTGTGCTGGACTGCACCCCTTCCAGCTTCCTGCTGGACGAGCTCAACCTTTCCTCCTGCCACATCACCCCGGAGCTGCTGCCCATGCTGAGGCCTGCTTTTCACCACACTCGGAGCCTCAAGTGAGACATTGTTTAATTAAACCTGGAAAACGGGTTGTTCTTGGAAAGCTTGGAGCATTTGTGGCAATTCATAAAATGTTAAGAGTGGAATTGGCTCCTTGCCAGTTACAGAATTTTTCTCACATGATTTACATGATTATATAAACTGATTCATTTTATGAATGACTCTTCCTGTTTTCTCTAGTGACTGATTACTATAAAGAGTGATGCAAAGCTCTATAAGCTTTAAGTATAAGATAATGAAATATAACTGAATTTTTATCCTGACTCAAAGGTTCACTAAACAGGCCTGATTAAAGTGACAGAATATAAGCAAACAGTAGAGTAAAAACGCATTACTCTCATTAGGTTTCAGGGTTTTTTTCTGGAAAAAATAGCAAACTAATGGTGTGTGGTTTTGTGTGTGTGTGGATTTTTGATAGTAATGTCTGTGTGTGTTCTTGCTCTCTTTAGTCTGCAGTTTAACAGCCTGGGTCCTGAATCAGGTGCACTGCTGCGAGATCTGCTGCTTGAACCCAGTTGTACAGTTAAATCATTACAGTAAGCTCATCTGCACTCGCTCGTTTATATATATAGGTTGGGGGTCGGAGCCCCTACTGCTCTGACTACTGTGGGAATCACTGTTGTCTTTACCGTCCATATCTTTTCTAGCTCTTCCTTCAGCCCTTGGTATTTCTAGAGCATCTCATGTTCGTTGTGTGTGATGTTGCTATCAATTGGGGTTGCTGCTTTTATCACCATGGTTCTCTTCTCCTGTTTCTCCTTCTATGTCTGGTTGGTTAGCCATTACCATTTTGTCTATTTGTATCTTAGCTTGGTCATTCTTTGCTTCCCTTGGGAGAGTATGACACTTAAACCATGACACTTCCAGCCCATACTTTGCACTTGGTTATGGCATTCCATGTAAGTTCTGCCTGCTAGCATCTTGCATCCCACTGTTATGTTCTGGATTATCTCAGGGGCACAGCCTGCATCTGGGGTCCTGCCTCGTGGTGTAGATCCAAGCTTCTCTTGGTTGTTGTATTTAGGCCGTGTTCTTATGCGGCCATAATTAATGCCTGTAAAGATGTACTGTATTTCAGTCTAGTCTTCTCCAGTCGTAAATTTTCTGTATTTGCCAGCTCATCTACTAAATTTAAGGATCCATAGACCTCAGTAAAAATGGTATAAATAAATAAGCTTATTGTTTCATACCTTCTTGGGTAATTTTACATAGTTGAGGCCTGTATAATTTACATACAAGAAACAATACAAATGTTATTCTTCTTCCTTTGGCTATAGGTTGTGTGATAACTCCTTGCTGGACAGTGGAGCTAGTCTTCTGCTGGATGCCTTGCCTGGTAACCAGTCTTTGCAGAAGCTATCTTTGATGCATACTGGCCTGGGGGATGGCAGTGCACGTAAGCTGGCAGCAAGGCTGGGCCAGCACACTGGCTTACAGGAGCTGAACGTGGCCTACAACAACATCGGAGACAACGCAGCTCTTACCCTCGTCGACGCCTGCAGGGAGCATCCGACTGTCCAGACTGTGCAGTGCGTGTGGCGGTTTTCACTTTCGTTCTGTGCATTTAACTGTGCATTTTGCTGCCATCTGGCAACACATGCTTCTTCAGCTATTTTAGGGAGAGTAACTTTTGACCAAGGCTTGTAATTTAAAATATTTGTTTCTTCCCTGGTTTTTCCCAGCCTGTACCTGAACCAGCTGAGCGACGCGGGCAAACGGTCACTGCACGTCCGCGGCATCCCGCGGGAAAAGGGCGGCAGGCGCGTTAAGGCGCTTGCATCGGTGACTGAGGGCTCCGACATCTCTGAGGACTGGCACCCCATCCTGAGTGTGATCGGGAAGAACTCGCTGTCGTGGGAGAGGGAGCGCATGCGTGAGCAGCTGCTGGCCTTCCTCAAAGACCTGGAGTGGGGTCGACAGCAGCACCACAGCTTCTGGAAGAAGCTGCACTTCCGCAGGGTGGAGAGTATGGTGAGGAAGACCCTGCGAATGTTGGAGACGGGCACCAGACCTGTTTCAAAATAAAAGTCTCCATGGGTTGGGGGTGAGGTTTCAAATTTATAGTCCTAGGAACAAATCTAGCCTTTCGTTGCAGTTTTTCTTTATTATTTTCTGTACATTTCACCTTCCAATCTGAAGGCAGCATTTTAGCCTTTGTGTTGGATTAGACTGACTACATTTCTAAACAGTACTTGAAAACTTCTTAGTACAGTGACCTCTGTTGCTGGTCATATGTAATAAGGATGAAGAGAAATGTTAACTTTGTGTCATAAGTCTGTGTAGATTTTTGTTAATGCATTTTTAAGGTTTGATTTCTACCCATAATTAAAATATTGTTCAAACCAATATTGGTTTTACCTCCTATAAGCAAGAATACTTCAGTGACTGGTCTTGGCAGGTTCTCCAGTAACTACACTTCAGTTGGTACAGCTTTAAATGAGTTTATTAATGAGTCCCTATATTTTATCACACAGACATGCAGGAGATTTTTTTAAATGAGACTTTTAGCATTTTGTCCAGCAGAATACTGTGCCTTTAACTGCACTTTATCTCGTTTTAACATGTATTGTGTTTCCCCTTCAAAAAAAAATAATAAAGAAAGAAAAGATGGCAGAAACAAGAACCCTTTCACCTTGTTCTTTATTTCATATGCATTCTGAGATATTCGTTACATTTGAACTGGTTTCGTTACATTTGAACTGGTTTCAGTCATTACGCAGTTATGACGTTCTATTTTGGATCTTTGTTCGACCTTAGATGGTGTTATATAATACAAGCCTGCTGATGGCTGGCTCTGTCTGGGAAATTGTCTCATAAACCTTGGCTTAAATATTAAACTCCAGAGAGAGGGGTGGGGGGGTGGGGGAAGGAGGAGTCCTGCCAGTGGAGCTGTCTTGGATCTTCTGCATGCACCTTGATCCTTCTCACTGTTCGTCATCCGCTGGGAGTGTCGGAAAGGAGGCAGCGGCACCATGAAGTACAACACAGGTAACTCGTCTGTCGGAGGAGTTTAGTTTTCCGCTTGCATTTCAATCCCTTTATTTGATGTTTAGCCTAAAGGAAATGTAAGTTAATGTACTGTGCATAATACAGAAGCAATATATGACCTTTTCTCACATGTAATGTTTTTTTTTTATGAGTGATTCGATGTGTTCGATTTCTAATGCATATGATGGATTGTTTGGGTTTATATTAAAATCTTATTCCCCTGTTATCTTTAAATTAAGCACTATTGTAACTTGCATTAGGCAAGAACATCTGCTAAATGCTGTAAATGATATGTACTGAAGAGCTAACAGCAGATAGTATTAGCTAAGTGTTATTCCTCTATAAATCTACATATTATGGTGGTCGTTTGTTTCACTTACTGGGAGACCTCTGGATATCTCTCAGACTGATGCCAGGTCAGTTCCTATCAAACACAGAAGAAAAACAATCAAAGATCCTTACCAGACAATAACAATTGTAGCTGTCTGCTGATATCTTCAAACATGGCTGCACTGTTGCCTAATCTTCGGCCTGGACTACACAGAGGCACCAACGACGCTGGGCACATCCACACAAACTGAGCATCTGATAAATGCTGAGTCATTTGAATTCTTATCCCTTCAGCCATGATATCCTGTATATCATGGAATATTGATTTAAGAACAAGTTTCATTTTTCTTTAAACATGTATTAATTTCTTTAGTTTTACAGTATGTTTTCACAGTAGATTGCAGTACACAAGCCAGTGAAAGTGTTTTCAAGTTAATGTTGAACTTCAGGCACACCTCAGTGAGCAGCATTATACAAACAAAAGCTAGAAAGTTACAACGTTACAAAGCTACAATGTTACAAAGCTACAAAGTTACAAAGCTATTTTTATATCTATAGGGCCAGGGGATGTGACAGAGTTGCCACGGTAAGTGTCCTTTAATATTTTCATGTAAGTTAAATTAATAAATGATAAGTGAGGACACTGGAACATTCTAGCATTTTTCTATACCTATTTTTCTGTATCTACTAGTAAAACATGATTCATTTAACTAGTGAATTAAATTAATCGTATTTGTTTAATAAAGTTTTTGAATGACTACATAACAAATTCCAGTTTTACTGATTTTATTATTGTATTTATTTATTTGTTGTTTGTTTGTTTAAAGAAAGTTCACTTTCAATCCAAAAGAGGGCATTGACAATCCAGCCCTGGTTATCTCAGATGACTCAGGTAATCCCGCCCCCCCCCCCACACACACAAACACAAACACACATATGATGCATTTTCTCTGCATTCGGACAAGATACTGGATGAATACTCAGTGGGTTCTACTTTAGATCCAGACGGGTGTCCACGGTTATGCTTGTTAAAGCGAGAGGAAGGTGAAGGTTTTGGCTTCTCACTGCACAAGGAGAGAGGCTGCAGGGGCCATGTGGTACAGCAGGTGGCGCCGTGGAGCGCAGCAAAGCGCAGTGGGCTGAGGGATGGAGACCGCATTCTTGAGGTCAATGAGGACTTTGTGGACAACCAAGAGCATTCAAAGGTAAAGACCTACTTCCTAACAGAACCATGGAGGAAAATGGATGTTCTCTCTTTGCTCTCAAGGGTTTCATTTCATCAGCGCTACGTCCTACACAGCAGAATCACCAGTGACTAGTGTTAAACAAATACATCAATCACAAGTAAACCACAGATGTTCACTGCAACATGGATGATTTTTCTATAAATGGAGAAAGCACTTTTAAACAAACAAATAAATAACTGAGCAGAAGTGTGTGAAAAAGCTTCAAAATAAAAAAAAAAAAGAGCTCTGCTAATTTCTGTCAGATTGTGTGGGAGCCTTCTGTGTCTGCTGTCTATGCTTGGTTGTGTCTCTGAGCTCCACCTCCCTACTGTCTCTGTGTTCTCACTGTGTCTGGTTGCGTCTCTGAGCTCCACCTCACTGCTGTCTCTGTGTCTGGTTGCGTCTCTGAGCTCCGCCTCCCTGCTGCCTCTATGTCTGGTTGCGTTTCTGAGCTCCGCCTTCCTGCTGTCTCTGCGTCAGGTTGCGTCTCTGAGCTCCGCCTCACTGCTACCTCTGTGTCTGGTTGCGTCTTACATTTACATTTATGGCATTTAGCTGACGCTTTTATCCAATGCGACTTACAATTGTGACTGAATACATCTTGAGCAGTTGAGGATTAAGGGCCTTGCTCAGGGACCCAACAGTGGCAACTTGGCAGAGGTGGGGCTTGAACCAGCAACCTTCTGATGACTAGTCAAGTGCCTTAACCACTGAGCTACCACTGCCCGTCAAGTGCCTTAACCACTGAGCTACCACTGCGTCTCTGAGCTCCGCCTCCCTGCTGCCTCTATGTCTGGTTGCGTTTCTGAGCTCCGCCTCCCTGCTGTCTCTGCGTCAGGTTGCGTCTCTGAGCTCCGCCTCACTGCTGCCTCTGTGTCTGGTTGCGTTTCTGAGCTCCGCCTCCCTGCTGTCTCTGTGTCAGGTTGCATCTCTGAGCTCCGCCTCCCTGCTGTCTCTGTGTCTGATTGCGTCTCTGAGCTCCGCCTCCCTGCTGTCTCTGTGTCTGGTTGCGTCTCTGAGCTCCGCCTCCCTGCTGTCTCTGTGTCTGGTTGCGTTTCTGAACTGTGTATCTTTATTGTCTCACTGTCCTGTCTGGCAGGTGGTACTGAAGGTGCAAGCATCTGGGTTGCATGTGTGCTTCCTGGTTCTGGGTGCTGAGGAGTACGAGCGGGCTGTTGCCGAGGGAACAGACCTCATGGCTCTGAGCCAGGCTCACCGTGGAGACGGCTGTGCCCGCCCCCGCCTTTGCCACATCAGCAGAGAGCCTGGCTTTGGTCTGGGACTCAGTATCCTCCCCATTGAGGGTATGGGAACAGAATACTGCAAGTACAAACTACTGCAGTGAAAATGAATAATGACAAATCTCCGTGTCTCAAAGAGGAGGTTTGTATTTGCCAAGTAGACAGAGGAAACACTGTTCACGTTTTTGTACAGGACACAGAGGAAAGTATTATCTGAACCCAATAAGTGAGGGTCCGGCTGAAAGAGCAGGTGTTCGGGCACGGGACCGTCTGCTCTGGATCAATGGAGTCATGGTCTCAACCCTCTCGCATTCAACATTAGCAAAAATGGTTGGTTGCCCTCATAATTATGTGACATTTTTGCCCAGTGACTTTACATTTAATCTGACCATCTCTGTTTATTTGTATTTTTTACTACTAGATTAAGAGGTGTGGTGAATACGTGACCATCTTGGTGATTGACAGCATAAGTGAAGAGAGCTACATTCGTCGAAAACTACCCATCATTCCTGCTTTTTCTTACACCCACAACTTACCGCACAGACCAAAAACTCTACATCTTACACAAGGACTACAGGGCTATGGCTTCTTGTTACAACAAGAGAAGCTGACTTCAGGGAGAATTGGTGAGAAAGCTTCGGCACACACAAGTTCTCCCTCTGCATACAAATTATTATATTTAGCCCAATTGTAATCAATCTGCAGGATTTTTTTTTTTTTTTTTTGCAAACCCATCTGTAAAATGGGTAGAGGACACCAGTGCTAAAATGTAGGTTACATCAGCGTTTTACAGTCCAAGCAGAGCACATATTTGTTCTATAGCAGTTCTGAGTATAAACTAACCATGTGAACTGAGGTGGGTGAGAGCAAACAGAAGGACTGTCTGCAGTGCTCCAGGCGACCCTATTGTGAACCGCTGGCTTAAAAGAACGAGTTCAGAATGTTCCATCTCACATTCAAAGCCCAAAACACATTCAGGTTTTATTATGGCAGTGCTGGAGATTGGTGTTTCTGCCCAGTCCTATTCTTCACTATGAATTCTCTCTCAGTGTTGGTTTCATATTATGGGGTGTGATGAATTGTGGTCCCCCAGCTCACCTGCTGCGAGAGGTGGATGCATGCAGCCCAGCAAAGGCTGCAGGGATGGAGGACGGGGATCTGCTGCTTGCAGTCAACGGGGAGCAGGTGGAAAGTTTGGAGCATGAGGACATCGTCAGCAGAATACGACAAAGTGGTCAGCAGGTCACTCTTACCACCATCTCCATTCAAGGCAGAGACTACTACACACAGGTGTGTGTGTGTGCACACACACAAACACACACACACACATGCACTCAAGGGTGATATACTACACATTTGTGGACTATGTCCAGTGTCTTAAAAGGAACAATGTTTTATTGAAGCATTAATATTCACCTCTTTTACTGGGTAGGATGCTTAAGCAACATCTTTGACATACAGTACCATATTACCCTAAGGATTACACTCGGATCTGAGCATGAAGGCTCACACTGACCCAAATGTGTTTCATATTGAGCTGGACACAGAAGGTGGAATAGCTATGTATTATGTTGTCTGCTTATTTCTTTTATTTTACAGACCAAACCAATTGTGATGTGATGTACTGTAATAACATCAGTAATTTACTGTGTCCTCCACAGCTAGGGTTTTCACCATTATTGTTTTACAAAGAAAACCTTCCTAAAAGGGAGCATTTCCCTGAGCTCACTCTACCATGCAAGGATATCCACACTAACTGGTCGCGTGCTCGCCTCTGTGTCCTTCACAAGGAGGATTCTGGGTTTGGCTTCAGCTTGGCTTGCATCCAGAACAAGTCAGGCACCTTCATTGGACAGGTTTTCATCTATTCACCTGGAATATTTTATCAACAGCAAACTGTACTGTTCAAGATCAGCATTAAATTATTTCCAGCATTACCTTTAGGCATAAATCACCTCATTTCCACTGACCTTATTCAATGACAGCAAATCTGATTTCTTAGCTGCGTAAGTCGCTCTCCTGGTGCTCGAACAGAAAAATGTATCCCACTTTTTCCTGCAGGTGGCAGTGGGGTGTGCCGGAGAGAGAGCAGGGCTCTGGGAGGGGGACGTGATTGTGGAGGTGAACGGCCAGAATGTGGAACACAAACACATTGTGGAGGTGATGAGACTGGTGGAGGACTCAGGCACTCCTCTCCGACTGCTGGTTGTGGATAGTGCTGGGTATGAGGCCCTCAGAAACAATAGCCTACCCATCAACTCAGGCCTGATCCTACACAGCACACAGGTGAGAAAACACACGAGAGAGTGGAACAAGCTAAATACTGGGCTATGTTTAGAAGGTTTTACACATGCATTCTGTTTAAGACTGATACTGTTACTGAGTTTATACAAATGTTTCCAAAGAAATGATGGCCCTTATTTGATGCCACTTAATGCAATGTTAAATGCTATTTGACACAGATAAAACAAATTAGGAATTTGTTATAAAGTAAATGAAGCAAATGTTCCTTAAGGAGTCAGAGCAACAGCTCTACAAAGTTATATTTATTTATTTAGTGCTTTTTACAGTAGCGTCTGTTACAAAGCAGCTTTTCAGACATCCAAGTCCAAACCTCCAATAAGCAAACCAAAAGTGATAGAGCCAAGGACAAATTCTATGTGGAAGAAACCTTGAGAGGAGCGAAGACTCAAAGTGGGCTACATTCCTCTGGTCAAAAACAAGACGCCACATATAAACAAGATAAACAACAAAGAACAAAAATAAGTAATAAGAATAAACAATCACAGTCTGTTTCCGAGGTCCTAGAAGTCTTGGTCTGAGATCAGTTCAGCTGTGGGTGAACAAGGTTGGATAGAAATGGGTGGCTGGGGTGGAGGTGGGAGGAGTCATGGCAGCTGAGACTGGAAAAAGGTCCAACAACATCATAACATCCAAAGTAGGCATACCTTAGCAGAAAGAACAATACATTATTATGCATGTTCAAATACTGCAGTGTGTAAAACAGGAACATATAATCTAAGGGTGTACTCTGGCACATCTAACTATGGCTGCACAGCTAAAAGGATAGATCCAGAAGGTATAAAACATTATATATGAGTGCTCCCTGGAACATCAGCAGACTGCCGTTCTTAGTAAACAAAATTGAAGGACAAAAGAGGTGAGGTAACAGCACCACAACATCCCAGTCTACCATAACTCAGTGCCCATGAACCCAAAGATCCTCTAGCGCTAAGATGAGAGATATTCAACAATATTCCTGATAAAAACAAATAGGTTTTCAGCATAGCCTTAAACACTGAGCCTGCACCTGAGTCTCAGACATTGACAGGAAGGTTATTCATAGATTGGAAGTTTTATAGGAAAAGGTTCGGTTCCCTGAAGTAGTTTACCTTGCCAGTAAAGAGGCTTTTGAAGGTCATTAGAAGTATTTTATAATCAATACAAAATTTACTAAGAGCCTGTGCAGTGTAGCTAAGCTACTAGTTATATGAGCAAACTTTCTGGTTTTAGTAAGTTGATTCCCTCGTTTTGAGCTGTGGCTTACAAACCTGTCCTTTGTTTTTCTCTGGTGCAGTAGTCAAGGAAAAAATTCCAATGCAATAAAACAGGACTCGCACACAGATCAAGAACGAAACTCAGACTAGAGTCTGGAATTTAAATATTGCTATTTGTCCCATTACAGAGCTGTACAAACAGCAAACGTGCAGAAGTGCATAAAGCACAAATATTTCAGTCCATGTTGGACTTTCCTCAGTGCCAACAGAGCAATACATCATGAGTCACCATATATGTGCTCCACTAGACAGATGTATCTAATCTAGACAGGTGTATCTAATCAGTGAACTATCACTTTATTGAGAAGCCACAAAGCCAGTTATCATCAGGTCACTTCCAACACACCTAAACAACTGAACTCATGCACCCACACATTATCACAACTGATATCCACAAAAACAAACAAACAAACAAACACCTGATGTCCACAAAAACTAACCCTAGTTTTTAATGGAACAAACATAAATGTTTAGACTCAAGTCTAACTTTCATTCTTGTTCTGTGTGCTGTTTTGTTAGCTCTAGTAAGAACTCTTCATTTTGAACTAGATTGTTTATATGTTTCATAATATAACTGGATGGTAAGATATTACAGTAGTCTGATGTGCTTTCCTGTATCATGTACTGATGGTATATTTTTTATCTTTGCTATGTGCCTGAGGTAGAAATGGATGTCCTAGAAATATTATTTCCATGAACTTCAAATGAGGGACTGGGATCCATAATTACACCAGGGTCTTTAACCATTAAAACAGTGTAAACAGAAGACAATCAAGGTTTATTAAGTAATCAGATAGCTTACTCCTGACTGCCTGGGGGCCTAAAAGTACTTCTGTTTTGGCAGAATTAAATGAGAGAATGTTTCTTAGCATCCACAGTTTGCTGTCCTTTACACATTTCTCAATAATATTAAAGATAAATTTGTCCTCTGGTTTGGCTGAGGTGTATAACTCAGTGTCATCAGATTAGCAGTTGACACTAGAACAGAGTTAATGAATAATTTCCCCCAGAGCTAGCATATATAAAGAGAAAAACAACAGCCTTAGAAAAGACCCCTGTGGAACACCCAAACTAACTTTGGTGTATGAAAACTCACCATTTATGTTCACAAACTGGTATTGATCTACAGGTAAAGATCTAAACCAGGAAAGGGCTATTCCCATCATCTAGATCTATACTATCACTGGGATCAAGCAATATAAGATAAGAAACACAACTTCAAGTATGAGGTTCATACGCAGGTATGAGTTTAGCTGTTGAGATACAGGTTTTTGTAGGATCTTTTAATAGATATTTGATTACGTCTACTATGTTACTATGCTACTATGTGATGTAATATGTTGTATTCCTAGTTTTAGGAATATATTTTCCTATATTTCCTTAGCTAAAAATCTAGGATTACTTTGATATCTTCTATTGGGATGGAGAGACAAGCAGTTTGAGCAGTAATAAGATCATTTCTGTAATTTAGAAGACTCCCCTTCCATGTGAATCGGAAGACTACAAATTGGCACCATATTTTAAAATTTTAATGTGATTATATCACAATATGATTTTTTTTCCCCTCAATTTTTTTTTAATTCTCAAGTGGAGCAAGTTATGTAGTGAAACCCTGACTCTAAACATTTAGTTATTTGATCAAGTTCTGCAGAGTTTGAGGGTATCCCAGTCAAATTCGCTAAACCAGTGAAATTTGCAGTAAAACCAATAGCAGAAGTGAAGATGCGACTGGTGCGGTAGTGATGCCAGGTGACTATATTGTGACATAGTTCAAAGGTAATGTGTCAGGTGGCATCAGACTAGGGTACGAGACCCATGTTCTTATATCCATACATCAGTATTAAATCAAGTTTATGTCCACCAGAATGTATGGGAGGTCTTACACATTGCATGAAACAAACTGATTCTAGCACAGAGCTAAATTTTTATTTGAGAATTACTTGAGGATTATCAATGTGAATGTGGAAATATCCGACAATATCGTATTAGATTATATAGAAAGTCTGCAAACTTATTAAGACATGCATAAGAGAACGTCTTAATACATTAATTTGAGAAATTTAAATGCTTTCTTACAGGCCCCAGATTCAACACAAGACTATTTCATGTAAAGTGGTGTGAAATCGCCCAGAAAAAGTTCTACGCCATTCCTCTGGTAAAACCTAAAGGAATTCAAGCCAGAGTCTGAAGAACTACCATTCTGCTAAGTCTACTGAACATTGTATCTACTGCCATGTCAGTCTAATGGAGGTTAAAAAAACTTATGCTGTACAAAAATCTAAGTGTCAGAAAAAAAATGAAATTATATATGCATAAAATTACACATGCTTGTAAACTGACATAAAATGTTTGATGATGCATATTAAAATAATTTACATTTTTAAATCTAACTGTAGCTTTAAGATTTAATAAAGGCCATTGAGAACAAATGTTAGTGTACATTTTTATATATCAAAGTGCCTTTAATTGTGTACAGTCCAGGATTTGCTTCACGTTTTTAACATGTTGCATTCAAATTTGGTTCATGATTTGGGTTCATGATTTGGGTTCATGATGTCCTCATTTGCTCCTTCTTTTCTTCATTCCACTGATTGTTTCTGTCTTTCTTTTCCTTTGGGGGGGGTGGTGATTTCACCTATACGTCAGGTTGTAAATAGGTTAGTTATTTTCACTTAATACCAATCCTTAAAATGTATTGCCTAGATTTTCAAATGCAGTAACAAAATAAATATAATGACTTTTTGGTTCATTTTGTTACTAACCATCTGTGTCTTTTGTCTAGTTCTTGGAGCCGTCCTCAATTTCTGTAAAAGTCCCAAATTCAATAGTTAATTTATTATTTTTTCTAAATTACAGGAAAAAAGTATTTCCAAGTTAGTATGTCAGACTGGGACTGGGTTTGTAACCTTGGAGAATAAAGCCGATCTGCTCAGCGATCCTTTCAGCATCTTCCATGCTGAAGCACATAGGAGGTTTGAACTTAATCACATTCTCCCATGGTCCATCGGTGCTCACACATATGTGCCTCTCTTTCAGCCTGAGAAAGAGTGAGTGATAACGTGTGCTTCTTGCTCAGCAGAAATCCGGAGTGACAATCTTGAGGAACAAGCATCTTGCTTGTCATGTGTGAATATGTCTCACCTCCTTACAAGCAGGGCAGCCTCCTCTGTTGCTGGAGTTAAAGCCACTGTGTCTTTAACCAATTCAAAGCCCAGGAACAGCCCTATACCACTACAGGCAAGGGGCATTCTTGGTTAAAACATCTTTCTGAAATCACACTATCAAAGTTTTGTCAGATGTAACAGCAGCTTGTAAAGGTCAAGACTAAGATGCCTAACATGAACGCTCGTGCATCATTTCAAAAATACCTTTTTCATGTCAAACAATGCACCTTCAAACTTCAAAAATCAACTGAGGTCTGACACTACTGGTTATACACTCACCGCACATCTCCAATGATTGGGTGCTTGGCCTGGAGCTCTTTGAGGAGCTTCTTTAGGTGACCGCCAACACGGACAGCATTTCCTCTAAGGTCCTCCTTCTCTATCACATCTAGTACTGCCAGGCCAATTGCACAAGACACTGGGTTCCCACCAAACTGCATTAAAAATCAAAATCAAATCTATACCTACATACAGTACAAGTTCTTTTGCTGCCCATTTTGCGGCTGAACTTTCCTCTCTACTTCAAGCTCACAGACATAGTATTTTACACTAAAATGTCCTTACGTGGCATAATGAAACAACACAATAATAGCTCCTTACGGTGTTGAAATATTCCACTCCATTGGCTGTGAAGGTCCCTGCTATTTTCTTTGTGGTGACCACACATGCCAGTGGATGCCCATTACCCATTGGTTTGCCCATAGTCACAATGTCAGGGCAGAAGTCTTCACCCTGGAGCTGAAAGGCCCAGAAGTGGCTGCCCACACGGCCAAAGCCAGTCTGAATTTCATCAACTACAAACACGCCCCCTGCAGCTCGGATGTACCTGCAGAAAAAGTAAACATTGCCATTCAGCTCCCTCTAGGCAGTAAATGCCACAGTCATTATATACCAAACAACACGTAAAACAATTCTGCACCTTTGGTCATTTCTGAGCTCAGCCAGGAAAATTAGATCCATAGCACATTCCTTTATGTGGGAAATGGGACATTGTGAGTTTATAACATTTTGTCCACAAAAATGTATTGTGTTGATAGGACACTTACTGTGCAACTTTTGGGAAGTAGCCAGGTGGCAAGATGATTTGCCCACCAACACTGGGTAAAGACTCCACAAAGAAACATGAAATCTATAAACAAAAAAAGGTAAAGATCTGAATCTCAAAGCTCATGACAACAGACCAACTACACACTGCTGGAAAACATTTGGTAACTTTCTAAATAAGGAGGTTCTTTGAGGCATAATAAAATGCAGAATGATAGCGTACTTTACGCCCTCTCCTCTGCACTTCGTCAACAAGGTTCTTCACGGTGTCTGCGTACGCCTGTGCCGGGTCGGGATGACCCTCTCGGTAAAGGCCCCTGTAGGTATCGGGGAGTGTTGCCTGCATGAACACAAAACGGTTTAATACTGCAAGAGAACTGCTGCCATTCTGTTAATATTGCGTGTAGCTCATGTTTTCGTACACACCACATGAACCCACTCTTTTTGGCCTTCCAACTTCCGGAACTTGTAAGGACTTATGTCAATAAGACTGGTAAGATGCCCATGATAGGCACTGGAGAGAAGGAAAAGGACAATACTGACAAATGCATTTTAGTATTTCATTAAAAGGTATTAGTAAAGATATGAGAATAGGTCTTACTGGTCTAGAACGATAACATCCTCATTTTGAGTATATTGACGAGCCAATCGCAGAGCAAGATCATTAGCTTCTGATCTAAAGGAGAATTATTCAAATTTGACAAAATTCTGCTGTTTCAGATCTCTGTACTCTGCACAGTGACAGTTATTACAGTTTTATTACAAAGTTTTATGTTTTAGAACAATGATTTATCAAAACTGAACAGGGATCTTACCCTGAGTTGACAAAGTAGAAGACACAGAGCTTCTGGGGAAGAGTGTTTGCAAGGCGCTGTGCATACTCCACAATATTGTCATGGAGGAATCTGGTGTTTGCATTAAGAAGCTCCATTTGAGCAACAGCTGCTTTAGTGATGCTGGGATGGCAGTGTCCCACTGCAAGACGTGCACGATAACAGATTTATTAAAAAGAAAAAAAAAATCACTAGCTTTGGAGTATGTTTTGCCTCGTGCTTGGGAACGAGCATATGAGTTGAACTGAACACTGCAGCAGAGAAACAAAACAGGTGATTTTAAATTTACTTACCGTGCTGAACATTGCTAATGCAATCTAAGTACTGAATCCCATTTTCATCATACAAATACTGTCCTTGTGCTCTCACTATTTTTATTGGATCGTGTGAAAAAAAGAGCCTGCACGATTGCCTAGAACGACATAAAAGGGGGAACCTATCAACTTTCCACAAATAAATAACTACTTTACCGCTATACACAGACCAAAGAAAGCAGCTTACCCAATCAGCTTTTTGCGCATTTGCAGAGTGTGTTCCTTTTGGAACATTTTCAAAGCCATTATACTGATTTTCCTGATTATTTGTTTGCCTATCCACTGTTCTTGCACTGTCAATAATTATTTCATTTATCGTAAATTGATCGGCTGTCTTCTGTCGTTGTTTTTATTCAACAAGTTTTGTCCTTCGGTGATGACGTTTTGCACATTTGTGTTGATTCCGGAACTGCAGTAGTGGAGAGTACATAACATTATCATAGCAAGCATCATTACACATTACCAGCATAAACCAGGTATGGCATTTGCTTTGTTTTATATGTTTTCATAGTATCTGAGGTTCTAGCTGTTTTTTGACGTAAATTAGTTCGATTTTTTATATAATACGTGCTATATCTGCTCTATATGTTTTCACTGACGTTACTCCGCGTCGCGTGTTGCTAGCTAAGCTAGCTAGCATGACAGCTATAGCTATACCTATATAGCTAACTAACTTGCCAACCTAGCGCTACCCTACAGTGTAGCTACTTGACAGCTATCTTAAGGTTTGAGAACAGTAGCTAGCTAGCTATCTGCCATGATAGTAGCCATCAAACTTTAGCCACATGCATTTAGGAATGACATAGTCACTTAAATGGTGTGTCATGTAGTGCTGGTTATTTAAACCAGAAGTGAAATGACATCTGTCGCAACTTTACAGTTTATTTGAAACCGTACAGCGTAGTTATGCTAACTAGCTGGTTGATTCAGTTGAGAAAACCGATCTAGCTAGTTATCAACGTTATTAAGCATAGTTAGCTAGTAAACTTTCCTGGGATTGATTGACAGTGCTAAAGTTTTAGGTTTAGAAGGAGGAGGAAGGAGACCATTTCTTACTGTTCATATATGTGTTATTTAGTTAGCTCTGTAAACGCACCTAGGCAGACAGCTGTGTCCAAACTTAGATATAAACCCTCTGTATATCTGCATCACAGTTCAGCATTTCCCACTACAGCAGAGTTGAAAGAAAAGCTTTTAAATGCTTAATTACAGACATGTATGAATAAATGTTCAAATGCATTACTTTTTACAGGCTGGTATTTAGCACCTGTATATGCTCCAGTGAAATGACAGACCAGGGAAATAATAATCAAAGCATCTCTCGAAACCCGTTTGCTGCCCTCTTCGGTTCCCTTGCGGATGCAAAGCAGTTTGCATCAGGGCAAAAACTACAGCAGCAGGCCAAACCACCATGTACGTTTTCTTTATACTGCTCTGTGATGCATCTTACAAAGACATAGTGATATTTCTCAGTTTTTATTGGATGTGCATGTTTATTGTTCTTTTTTGTATGTAATTAATGCCTTGACTTACAGCGGAAGACTCTGGAGAAAGCCATTCTGAGTCTGAAAATTCAGTGTCTGACAGCATCGAGGACAACGATGACTCGGTGGCAGAGATCAGCCGCTCATTCCGCTCAAGACAGGAACTCTGTGAGCAGCTCAATGTCAATCACATGATCCAGAGGATCTTTCTTATCACACTGGACAACAGTGAGTGTATACTGCTTGTGTTGTTCAGCTGGCTAGTTGTAAAACAGTGTATTGCCTTGCAGAACGTTTTGTTTGTGTTTCATGGTGTTTCCTGATGAAATGAGAAATAAATCGCTGTTCACATAATGACATTATGATGATCTCACTCAAGGTGATTACATTGATGTCACTGCTTTCCAGAACTAGAGCGAATGACTTCATTCTTTTCCGTTAGGCATCTCACTCCATGTTAGGTCATCTTCCTATTTTTCTCAGTCATTGGCAATCCCAGTCTTAAACACTAGTCTCCTGCAATATCCAATCACCACCTTCATCACTATGGCACAGGTAATACATGGAAGGATGTACATGTTTATGCTCTGTTTTTATGACCTTAAGGTGACCCCAGTCTCAGAAGTGGTAATGGAATTCCTCCACGATGTGTTTACCTTGAAGAGATGGCAGCTGACCTTGATGGTCAAGACTGGCTTGACATGGACACTATAGAGCAGGTGATGGGCAGACAATAATGAACGTTTACTGTTTGTCTCTGACCGAAATGAGTGTCCCAAAAAGCAAATCGTGTAGTGATTTATTTATTTTTTAAATTTTTAAAATTTTTTTTTTTGCTTGAGGAAGTAAAGTCTGTGCACATGGTCTCTTAGGCTATTTTCAGCAGGCTGCTCTTACTGGATCCAGGCAACCACCTCGTCTACATGACCTCCTGCAGTGCAGTGAATCTGTCGGCGGACCGCGATGCTGGGGAGAAACGGGCCGTACCATACCTTTATGCCTGCTACCAGAGAGCCAAGGAAGAGGTGGGTTTTGTTTCCATTTCCCTGTAGACCTCTGTTCCTTTGCTGTTAAACAATATCTGTTTTAGGGCTTTTGAATAAATAATCGTTTTAAGTTCATGACAAAAGCAAAATTCATGTGAAGGTTTAAAATATCTCAGGACAGCTCATAAGGCAGTACGGGATCCCATAAAATGCCACAATATCCTGAATCCCCTGGAGGTATGACATAAAGATGCATTTGCGTGGCCCTGTGCTAACATTACTGACCACCTGGATTTCTGTAAGGATTGTGTTCATTTATAAATAAAAACCACCAGAGCCTGCATTGACACACATGATTTGCGATACCTGCCATGTCACCCGGGTATTTTGTTTACATTGCTTTAAATTGAACACTGAAATTCGCACAGGTCACGAAGGTTCCAGAGAAGCTGCTGTCATTTGCAGTGCACTGTAAGAACCTGACTGTGTCAAACGCTCGCACAGTGCTTCTCACCCCAGAGATCTACATCAATCAGAACGTGTACGAACAACTCCTGGATCTGCTGCTGGAGGCAGTGAATGGGGCCCGTATGTCATATTAATTATGGAGTTCTTTTTTTTTTTCGTTTTACCATTATATGGTAACTCTATGCATGATATAAAACTTACCCTTTGTAAGGAATGATTGCTTTTGTTTTCTCTCTGGTTTTCTGGCTGTCACTGCAGAAATGGAGGAGGTGGTGGAGTTTTTAGAAGAAGTTATCGCTGGCCTTTTGACTGATCAAGAAGTGCGCACATTTGGGGAGGTTATGGTCCCCATGTTTGATATCTTCCAAGGCCGAGTAAAAGACCTGGACCTCTGCCAGCTGCTGTTGTACTCCTATCTGGATATTCTGGTGTATTTTAGCCGGCAAAAAGACATTGCCAAGGTTGGGGTTCTCAGCTGATGTTACTATTATAGTTGTGAAATATAGTGTTGATTAAACAGAGAACCTAAAATATGTAAGGCACGCATCTAAAGCTATTAATGATCATTTATAGTCAGCCCTCTCCTTCTAGGTATTGATGGAACACATTCAGCCCAAAGATCCTAACAATGGACTTCAGTATCAGAAGACCCTTTTGGGCACTGTGTTGAACATTTCTTGTCTGCTGAAAACCCCTGGGGTAGTTGAAAGCCATGGTTTTTTCCACAATCCTTCCCGTTCCAGCCCACAGGAAATGAAGATTCAAGAATCTAATATACACCAGGTGAGTTTCAATGCGAACGGAAAAGAAACTACGTACAGAAGTATGCTGTGTGCATTTCGCAGAGATTACGTGAAATGATTTAGCTTTGTGTTTAGTGTTCAGAAAATCAGGAACTTTAATAACTCTGTGTTTTGGCTACTGCCGATTTTAGTTCATGGGGCAGTTTCACGAGAAGCTGCACCAGATCCTGAAGAACCTGCTGCAGCAGTCTGGCGAGACGCGTCACCTGCTGCTGTCTTGGCTGGGCACCTGCCTGCAGGCCAACATGGGGCGGGCCAAAATTTGGGCCAATCAGATGCCCGAGATCTTCTTCCAGATGTATGCCTCTGATGCGTTCTTCCTAAATCTGGGTTCTGCACTACTCAAACTCTGCCAGCCTTTCTGCCGCCCTCGCTCCCCCAAACTCTTGACCTTTAACCCCACCTACTGCAGTCTCAGGGACTTGAGTGAGGAGGAGCGGCGTAACAGGAACGTTCATGCCCGAGGTAGGCTACCTGCTCTCTGCCCTGAGCAGCGCTCAGTCCTCTTTCCTGTCAAATGCTGAAAGGTCAGACAAAATTGTATTACACTTTCCTCTTCAGGGTTAGACAAGGAGACGTGTCTGATTCCTGTCCCCCCTCAGCAGACGATTGAATTTGCCCAGTCATACAGCCTTCTCACAGAAAATCTGATCCTCACTCAGCTTGCCCTGCACCTGGGCTTCCACAGGTCACTTCAAGCTCTGTGCTGTCACCTACATATTCACTCTGTTATTGACATATTAATGGTATTATAATGCCTCATGTTACAGTAACACTGTAATTAGTTTTTTCCTTCAGAAAGGAGCACAAATAGTTTGAATAGCTTGTTGCTTATAGATCGGTTTACTTCATCGTGACTTACGGAAAGCGTGCTGAGCTGTTGCTTGCTCTCTCTTGCTGTGTCCAGATTACATGATCAGATGGTGAAAATGAACCAGTCTCTGCACCGGCTGCAGGGCACGTGGCGGGAGGCCCAGCTCGCTGGAGGGCCGGTGGCGGAGCAGTTGCGAGAGCAGTTTGAGCGCCTCATGACCGTTTACCTGTCCACCAAGGCGGCTGCCACTCAGCCTGCCATGCTGCAGAACTGCCTGAACCTCCAGGCGTCCTGTGCGGCCCTGCTGGTTCAGCTGAGCCTGGGCAACCACGGCCCGGAGCACGCGGCCCTCTCCTTCCCCCTGCCTCCACTGCAGAACAGCCTGCTCTGCTACGTGCCAGGTAATGAACGCCTGCATGAGCAGATTTTCTGCCGGTGTTTCGATGCTGGCGTACATTTATAGCAGTTTTGTTTCAACCCCCGCTGAAGTCTTCTTGCGTGTGTGTATGTGTGTGTGTGTGTGTGTGTGTTAGTCTCTTCCACTCCAAGTACATGCTGGTGGGTATACACTCTATACAGTGTAGTTACAGAATAATGTGCCTTTACTACACCGTTCTGTGGAATACTCTGTTCTCACCGTTTGTGTGAGGTGTTTGGAAGTTTGACTGCTGAACTTTGTAACACAATGCTACTACAGGTAACCACTGTTAGCGATTTAGTTCTGTTTTTCTTAGCTGAAACTTTTAATGAGCTAAGAAAATAACCTGAAACCTTTATTAATTGCTGTTATTGATTGCTATGCTATGTAGCCATGTAATAAGAGCCAGTTAATCACTGCAAAAGAAATGCCTCCAGGGAAATATAAGAACCTGCCTCTTCACGTCCTCAGCAACCCATTAGTTTTTATTTTCTGATAATGACTGGGTTGCTACACATTATGCCCTTACCTGACTCTAATAAATAAAGAGTAAAAAGGGTTAAAGGAGGTTAAATGAATGCCTGGTTTTGCAGAGATCTTTGCTGAGAACATGGGTGATTTCTTCATATTCCTCCGACGCTTCGCTGACGAGGTGCTGGAGTCATCGGCAGAGAACCTGGAGCAAGTGCTCAACTTCATCGCTGTGTTCATGGGAAACGTAGAGAGGTGTGAGCGACCGTTTGCCACCGTGTTCCCTCCATGCGCTCATGTGCTGGGTGCCTGTCATAACAATGCTTTAGTGTTGCTTGTGTAACTATTTACCGACAGAATGAAAAATCCTCATCTTCGGGCAAAGCTGGCAGAGGTTCTGGAGGCTGTGATGCCACATATGGAGGCTGTGTCTCCTGGCACTACCCAACCCATCGTGTTCCAGAGACAGAGGGTGTTCTCTTCATACCGCCATGCGCCATATTTAGCTGAGGCTCTTATCACTGTGTTCGTAGACATTGAGTTTACCGGTGAGTTTCAAGTTAGATTTAGCTGGTTTTGAGTAATTCAGAATTCAGTATGCATAATAAAAGTAGTCAGTAGCCACTGTGATGCCTGAGAACCTCTGAAGGTGTTCCATAACCCCTCCTCTCATAATGCTCAGAGGGGTTCCTTAATCCTAACTCATCCTACGCCCTGCAGGTGACCCTCACCAATTTGAGCAGAAGTTTAATTACAGGAGGCCCATGTACCCCATCCTGAAGCACATGTGGGGAGAAGAGCGCTACAGAGAGAGTATTAAGGTGAGAGTAACCAAACAGACTTCCATTTCTCTAATACTTGGGTGTAACAGTATTGCTTTGCATTATGGTTTTGGAAGTATTTATTCACTAGTGTTGTTTCTTTTTTTTTTTTTCTTTTTCAAACAAGAAAACCAATTAATTTTGTTATTTCAGCATCTGGCAGATTATGCATCTAAAAACCTAGAGGCCATGAATCCTCCACTCTTCTTAAGGTTTCTAAACCTGCTTATGAATGATGCCATCTATTTACTAGATGAGGCCATTCAGGTATGGATATGCACCACAGGGATTGTAGTACATTCACTTTTGCTACACATTTCTGTTATATATTACATGATTGTTATAT
>JAOXYF010000013.1:13457580-13493952 GCA_028565775.1 Sternarchorhynchus goeldii
ATTTGTGTGAAATATATCTGTATCTATTTGTAATTAAAATCCAGTGAAATAAGTGGTTGTGTAAGAACATTATGTGTGTGCATATGAAAATGATGGACTGATTTGATTATTGTTGTGCCATGGGTTGGGTCCAGTACCTGAGTAAGATCAAGCTCCTTCAGTTGGAGAGAGGTCGGGGTGAGTGGGAAGGGCTGGCACCTGAAGCACGCAGAGAGAAGGAGTCCAGTCTGCAGATGTTCGGACAGTTGGCTCGCTTCCATAACATTATGTCAAACGAGACCATTGGCACATTGGCTTTTCTTACCTCTGGTAAGATACATACAGGCTTTTAACGTACATTAGTGAAAATACAGTAATGTTTACTTGTAGCTATTCTTAATTTTCTTATCTTGCCCAGAAATCAAAGGTATTTTTGTTCACCCTTTCCTTGCCGAGAGGATTATCTCCATGCTCAATTACTTCTTACAACATCTGGTGGGGCCCAAGATGGGGGCTCTGAAGGTGAAAGACTTCAGTGAGTTTGACTTCAAGCCTCAACAACTGGTGTCAGACATCTGTACTATTTACCTGAACCTGGGGTAGGCTGTCCGTATACATATGGACCGTTTGTACATTTTTGCCAGATTTCACAGGAGCTTCCGTTAAATCTATGCTTTCTTGTGCACAGAGATGAGGAAAACTTCTGTGCCACTGTCCCAAAGGATGGCAGGTCGTATTCACCCACACTTTTCTGCCAAACTGTTCGAGTACTGAAAAAGATCAACAAACCTGGTGACATGATTGTGGCTTTCAGCCTCCTAGCAGACAAAATAAAGGTTTGTCACACTATAGATGTGGGGACTAAGGGTACCTTACTGGTTTTCTCTGTCATGTATTTAGTAGAACTACTTTGTGTAAAAAAGTCTCTAGCAGATCGGCATCAGCAAGAAGAAGAGACCTACTCAGACGCCCCTGATGAGTTTTTGGATCCTATCATGTCCACCTTGATGCTTGACCCAGTGCTGCTTCCTTCTTCAAATGTCACCGTTGACCGCTCTACAATAGCCCGGCACCTGCTCAGGTGTGCATCACCATCTTGCTTGCACTCTGTGCGCGAACATGACTCTCTACTTACCAATGCAGTTAGCAACTCGGTATGATGTCGTTGATGTGATGTTTCTCAGTCTGATGTCATGAGTGATGTGGTGTTTCTGCAGTGATCAGACAGACCCTTTCAACCGCAGTCCACTCACCATGGACCAGATCAGACCCAACGAGGAGCTCAAGCAACAGATCATGCAGTGGCTGGCTGAACATAAGCAAACAGGCCCCACTGGCTAGTCAACATGGACTACCACCACCTCGACCCTCAGGCACGGTCCTGCGGAGTGTTACGTACTCTGACTCCTTCTCATACACTTCTATGCCACAGAAAGAGAACATTCAACCATTAGTGATGACAAGTCTGCTAACACATTAACATGGTGTAGTCTTGTTTTTTGTTGTTGTTTGTTTGTTTGTTTGTCTTTGTTTTTTGGCTTAAGGTCAAGTAAATATGTGCACAAGCCATACCTCTGTAGCATATTAGGCATTTTTCACTCTAAAACATTTTGCTGGCCATTTGCTCAAAAAGCCTTAGCAGTGATAGAAAGATCCATCGGGATAGACAGCTTTTATACTGCTGCATTAAACAGCTCATACTAATTTTACTTTGCTATTTTCATTGTCTTGTTTTTTTTTCATTCTGCAGAAATTTATTTTGCCTTTTTCAAGGATGTCGGTGTAGATAAGATTTGCAGGTCAATGAAAATAAAGCTAGTTGAATAGTTTAGCCCCCTTTGTAATTATGATTTAAGGGTTGAAACCATTTTGTCATTTGCCGTAAACAAAATTCAAATTAACCAGTCAACAAAGTAAAAAGGGAAAAAACAAACATAAAGCAGTTGCTGCCTAAATCAGTGTTGTTTTATTGAGTTAATACAATGATTGATTGATTGATTTTTACATTGATTGATTTTTATCTAATGTTTGTGATATCTAAAATAGATTATTCAAGGGAAACCTATGGTTACTGATCATTCTTGAGTTTAACCTGTTTGCAGAATAGAATGAGAAACATTAAGGGCCGTGATTTGTAATGGCTAATTGGATTTTTTTTGTTGTTGTTTTTAGAGGACCATTATTAGCTGCTGAACTAAAAACTGATTAAGTTTATTTCTGTTATTGGGGACTGGGAAATGTATTATAATGTGTTTCCGCGTTAAATGTCAATGACACTCTGATGGGATAAGGTTTGGAAGCAAGTACCTTCTTTCATTTTACTTGGTTTCTTTGTGTCTAGTGTTGTGTCCAACAGAGTTACTTCTTGGAAAGATGAGTCAGAGTATGATGAGTCAGTTACTGGAGCTCATTATATGCAGAATGACTTCAGTGCGTCTTTGCCACTGACTCTGAAAAACTACAGATGTCCTGGTGGGTTGACCTTGTGCTCTAAAGAGAACTTTAAAGATGACATCAACTACTCTTCTTCTAATGTGAGGGTGTATTAATGGCTGTTGCCATCAAGACAGCTGTTTAGAAGTGTGTGTGCATATAGTTTGTCATTTTTTAAACACCCTCCCCCCCCATCAATTCTGTTCCATTATGCCTCCAAGAAGTGTCACAGGTTATGAGATTACACAAATAAATAAGTTTATTACCTACTGTTTTAATATTCAGTTACATTTAAAGTGACATTTTGTTTGCATGTTCTTTTTTTAATCGACATGCTTGTAAATTTTACCCCACATGAAACTGGTCATAAATACAGTTGTGATGGGGCTGAGTGTATTATTCTTTTACATTTATTATTATGATCTGTGGAGTGTATCACTTAACATTCAGGTTTGAACGGTCTCACAATAGAGGTTTCCTGTTTTTTCTTTCTTTTTTACTTATTTTTGCTTGCAAATATTTATAATGGGCTAACATAATAATGACGCCTGTTAATTAAGATAGTAGTAATGTAGTTACTATTAATGTAGTAACTACATTCGTTTTTAATACATTACTAGTATTAGTAATATAATTAACAGTAAGCAGCTTTTAAATGGCAGTGTGTCATCAATTCTGTATTGCAAATAAATGTTGAACAGTAAATGGTATCTAGAAATAGGGGGCCTTAAATCTGCACCCTAACTATTTTTGTAACCAGTAACTGGCTTTATAACAACTTGCCAGTTAGGCAATGATCCCACCTTGAAATAGCACATTTGGAAAAATAATGGCATTTTAACGACTGAGGAATAACCTAACGCACCTGCAGTACTCGCGTCATGTTGTTACATACATTAAGCAAGTGAGAACTCGGTCGAGGTGAGTTTTTTCAGCTTTCTGGATTTTTTTATTATTTTGTCTATTTCTCCGCGACTAGCAAAGTTAAGAATGAACTACAGAAAAGTTAGCTAAGTAGAGTAGTTTGAAGGATGTAAGGCTATTTATTGAGCATCTCACTTTGCTTTTATGATTACGTTTTCAAACAGTTATTCATTTTAAACATGTTATTGAACTGAGTTCTTGTTTGTTTAGTCTGTTCTTTTTTTCTGGTGCTCTCCTGGGTATTTTCTGTGAACCTGCGTAAGGCATAATTAAACGTATTCTGTACTGGGATGTAAAATGCGAAGTCGGGGTCCATATTACTACCACCCCGAAACATGGATATTTAATTCTCGCCGCTTGACGAAAGTGGCAGTTTGTTGAAATCGCTCGTTTAGGGCTACGCCCACTGAGCTCCCTGATCCTAGGGCAGGCAGGCAGAGTGTAAAATGGCGCACAGCTGTCGGTGGCGGTTCCCTGCGCGGCCCGGAGGGAGCAGCAACTCGGGCACCGGGAGGAAAGCGGGCCGAATCCGGGTCACTGCTTCCCTCCGAAATAGCACGGGGACTTATCCGAACATAAATGGGCTCGGGCCCGGTTTCGATGCTGCATTGCAAGTGACCGCTGCAATCGACAGCAACCTGCAGAAATTTCGGGATGTTTTGGGGGAGTCGAGTGGCTCCAGCAGCGGGGAGGTAAGTTAAGCGAGAGCTTCCTCGTCTAATCATTCGCGATAGCTCCATTTGGCTGTAAGTAAAGCTAGCTATCTGCAGTACCTGATTGGCAAGTTGCTTTGGCTAAGTGTACCCACAGTCTGAACAGTTTTATTGCTCCACAGTAGACACATGCCTCCATCCATGTGCTGTTTTCGCCTCTCTGTCTAGCCTGCTAGCGAGTTAGCCAGTTAGCTACCCAGCTAGCTAGTTAGTAAAAGCTTTAGAGGAATGACAGTCTAAGAAGGTGGTCGACAAAATGAATCCCTAGCTGTTATCTAATACATTTTGTGTTTTCAGACGCCAGGTACTGATTTGACAGATAACCGCAATGACAGCCAACTTGGAAAATTATTAAAATGCACTGGGGTAGCTAGGATAAATACTTTGGCCCTTGGAGCAGAGCCCCAGTGTTTTGACAGAATAGTTTAAGACTATTCGTAATGATTCGTTTGCTAACATAAGTGGTTAGCTACTCAACACTGCCACTTACCCAGAGTTTACTAGCTAGCCAACACATTGATCTACCCTACGTTAGACAACTTGTAGCTTGTTAAATATGACTTGACGTTAGTAGATAAAAGTACATAATGGATCTCTTGCACTTCATATAGATACTGCTCAAAACTTCAGGCTAGCTAAAGCTAGCTAGGATAGCTATACAAGAAAGGTATCCTAGCTAGCAAGCAGAAGAACAACAGCATTAAAACTCAGAGCTAACTAGTAGGAGTCGGTTTGGGAGCCCACATTAATAGCTAGCTAAATAGTGGTTTTAAAAATAATAATCTTTTCAGTCTTTGTAGCACCCTGTAATTGAACATCGAGACTTTAAATAAATTAATATTTAGCAGTGCTAGCTGGCTAAATGGTTTTTTTAAAAAATGCTATCCTAGCTGGCACGCTAACTTAGTTTGCCCCTACTTGGGTTCCGCTTCATAAATTCAAATGACCGCGGGACCGCTCAAGATATACTAGAAAGTTCTTGTATTACTAGGCACTAAACCCGTTAAACGATTTATTTTCAAGCCAGACAATAAAACCATGGTGTGAATGAGTAAGACTCGCATATTTCCCTGACAACCTCTAAGCCTGACTTACAGCTCATCTCTGAAAGCGGACAGTGAAAGCCCTCAGTTCTGAAATAACGTCAGCATCCGTTTTATTTTCATTTCAGTACCAAAGCGTAGCTTTACCGAATTTACTAAGTACTGGGTGTATCGGATGCATTATTTAACATACCCCATCACAATGTATCCTGACATGAGATATTTGCGTAGTTAGATTGCTAGCTAGCTAATTGCTAGCTTGTCATCAGCGTCTTTCCCTTGGCCCGTCAAATAGCCCGACAATGCTAGCTAGCACAGCTGCCATCATTTTCTAACAGTTTCTTAGCTACCTGGCAGACTGATGGTAATTCGCATCTCTTCAGTTCCGCTCCTACTCTCTCCATATCTGTGAAACCCGAATATACATAATATATACATATTTTTTTATATATATAAATGTGTGAATTGGTTATCATTAGACACTACTGTCTTTGCTTAAGTGATTCAGTCCTTCACCACGCGCTAATATTAGCTAGCTAACGTTGCTAGCCAGTTAGCTATTGCTGATGATGCACGGGAAAATGGGAGGTGGACATGTTTTTTTTCTTAGCACATACTGCGTAGTATCAAAATTAATTCGGAAAAGCTGTAGTACTGAAAGACGCATTCGCCGATTTCTAAAACGGGGATCTGTGTTGTTGCTATAGTCAGCAGATAAATGATTATTACTATAACAAACGCATTTGTTTGGACAGCTGAACGGCTACAATAACAACGCGCCTTTTGACGGAGGTTATGTGGGGGTGTGTACTGTTACGAACTAGCTACCATCTTCCTTTTTCGTGATGAGCACGCGTACGAGGGGTGGGAGTATACCACAGAAACGTAGAGCTATTAGAACAGTGTCATATTTAGTACAGTTTTGCAATGCTTTATTTGGTCGGGCGTTTGCTTTTTTCCCCCCCTAAATTGTCTGCTTCGGATGCTTCGGTTTCGTTTATTCTTTGTATGCTAAAATGTTCATACCACGTTTTGTAAATTATCTATCGGCTTATTCTGTTTTACTGCCTTCGTGTACGTGTATCATTGGGACACGGAGAAATTGGTCCAATATGCTTCGCATCTCCATCTGTTCCAGTTGGTCTTTGAAAGTGCATATGAGTAACATAAGAATAGCATGTAAAATGCATAAGTCTTATACAAGGCAGACAGACGGCCAAAATCCCAGTGGAACTTGCAGCTCGTGGAAGTTGCGGACACAGCATTGTGATTTCATTCAGAGGGGATGTTGCGCGTGAGCAGGATTGTTCTGGCTCATCACAGCCTGCTGAGCTCCCAGAGCAGCCCGAGGCCAGCATCCTTAGTAAACAGAAGGACAGAGAGCTTCATGCTTCATGCTGAACCCAAGTCCCTGCTGCTTGGGTCCACTGGGTCTCAATAGGAATTCACTTGTTATGGATCATTTTAATTGCTTAATCAACTTGTATGGGTTGCTACAGATGCTGCCAGATCAATAAAGACAGTTTTGTGTAACGCGTGTTTAAAAAAGAATAATATTTGTGTCCAAGTCTGATATTGTTTCATGTGATATTTCATCAGCAATAAAATAACATGCATCTGTACAATGTAGTCGATTCTGACACTTCAAGGAGACATCGACTTGAGTCTGTTCATGCTTTGTTTTGTTAGGGACATTATTTGGCTTGCCTTTTAGTGTTCAGCGTAAGCCCTGCTTACCACAGTAGAATGAGGATCACTATCAAGGCTTGATACAAAAGTGTAGTTGAATAGATACAGCAAATGAATGCTTTGCTCCACTGCTTTCAAATGAATGGCGCAGCCTATGCAGAGGGCAGAGGTCCAGCAGGTGTTTGGCCTGTTTGTGTGGAGAGGGCCCTGTCCCCCAGACAGCGTGTGGATCATAGCAGGAAGCTTTGTGTCTGCTTTTATCCAAGTCTTTAAGAAGCACAGGCGGCTGAAAGAACACAGGCACTGATATCAAAGGGTGAAGAGCGAGCCCTCCTCCCCCTGGGACGGTGCTGTGAGGGACGTTGGACACAGGCCCTCCCATCCACACACCCCCCTGCCCCCTCTCTCCCCCCTCTCTCCCAGGCAGTTAGAAGAGCTTTGCTCTTGCTGGGGTGGGGGGGGGGTGCGTAGAGTATTTGGAGCTGTTTGCTGCGATTTTTTTTATGTCCCTCATTACACTTCGCAGGAGGCGCGTCTTTTGTTTTTATCACGCCTCTGTCTTAAAGACACAGCTACACAGTTGTGTGGGTGTTAGGTGTTGGAACATGGTGTCTGTGCTGTCTCAGTTTGGGGAATGTAACGTGTGGGTACATGAGAGTTTTTATCTGCATAATGTAAAGGGAAATTTCTCCATGCACCTTTTAAAGTGTTTGAAAGCCTAAGATGGTGGAAAACTTAAGCTGATCGGAATTCCCCTTCTTTTATAGTGTTTTACTGTGGGTGGTGAAACCACCCAAATGAATCTTGCATACAGCACAATGCAATCTTTCTGTTTCTGATTAGACTGTCTGCAAATCTTTCAAACCAGCCCATAATATGTAATCAAATCCTGATTCTTTAACATTCTAATTTACATAGTTTGCAGGTAATTTTTTTTTTGGAGTTTGAGAGGGATACCAAACGAGGACGATGATCAGGATTTCTTTACCCTAGTTTGGAGAGAGAGTTTAGAGAATTTGATCCATCAGTAATAGTTGAAATCTGTGATCTTTTAGGGAAAAATGTGTTCAGTAATTTGGTCAAGGGCCTTTTTTATCAAATATCCTGGGGCTTACAGTTAATGATTGGGTAATGTTACTTGATGTGGATATGTGGGCCTACGGTGATTATAGAGGTTTGGGTACGTTCAGTATAACTGGCCACACACAAAGTGGTGTAATTATGTCTCCTTCTGGGGAAGGATAGTTGCTAGGTTTTATCGCGCTTGCCAGTTTATGTCTAGTTTTTGAGTTAACTGCCATATTGAACTTTCCTGGGTTTGTGACCATCTGCTCAGGACGGGATGCGTCACGAACGTGTGTAAACAAATAGGCTTCTTGTTGACCTTTTGTTACCTAAAACTGGCAGATGGCCAAACGTTGTTTGTATGAAAGAGGCAGGATCTTTGCTCGTTTTCAGCATAGTACAGAGTGTACGCATAACCACGCTTGTTCATCCATGGCTTGTGGTCAGGCTTTTAATTTTTAATCCAGGCATTTAATTTTGCTGCAGTTTTGTTTTACCAAGACCCAAGCTAGATGGATTTAATGTCCAAATGCATTCTTATTTCAGGTACGGCCAAGAAACAAAAGGGTTGGTACATCAGTCAATTGTTTATGGCTGATTCCTGCCTGTTTTGCATCTCAGTCCTCTTGTGTTGTCCATGCAAGGTGTCGCTTTTCTCCATCCCGGTGTCTCTGTATCTCCCTAAACTCCCTGGCTGTTGTGGGCGTTGACTGAGCAGCTCTGCTCGAAGCAGAGAGTCAGGAACTTGGACTGTGTGGGTGGTGGCGTTTAGATTAGCGTTTCATGTGTGCTTGTCGGCCACTGGGCCTTTTTTCATCTCCCTGAATCTGCTGCAGCTACTGCTGCTACGTGGTCAGAGCAGAGCTGTGCCTAAGATATCGCCCTCCTCCTCTCTCTGCATCTGTCACTGGAGGTTGTTTACAGCTTGCAGTGTGTCTGTGCACAAGTGAGGGAGTGTGTGCACTTGAGTGACAGTGTGTGTGTGTGTGCGCACGCGCGTGTAAAGAGAGTATGTTGGATGGGTGGGTGTGAGCGTGTGTGTCTGCATCTGTCACTGGAGGTTGTTTACATCTTGCGGTGTGTGAGCATGCATGTGAGCGGGGGTGTGTGAAGGTGTGCTAGGTGCGAGCGAGCGGGAGCGTACGTCAGAAAAGGATTGAAAGTGTGTGCCTAAGGCATGGAGAGCCACTCGTGTTGGTATAGTGCTTCTTGGCTGCTGTGCTGTAAGTAGACCACTACTGCCAACACATCTGGAAGCTCTGCTTTCAGGTCCACACTGAAGATGATGAAAAGGAGACTCCTGGTGCCAAGTTAAACTGCCTTACACCCACTGAAGCTTACTTAGATGTTCCTTTACATTTAAATACTTACAAGCTGCACTACTGATGATCACTGGATTTCTTACCAAGAACAATGTTCATAAATCCTGGACCAAATATCAACAAATATCACTTTATATGGTTTGTTGCGTTTGGTCTTGTCGCCTTGATTGAACAAATCACAAGCAGCGGATATAAAAGACCATTTGGCATTGGTGATGAAGTGTCAGTTTTACAGCTGCAGGAATGGCATTGAGCTTATTCACTATATTGAAAGTGCTGAAAAAAAGTGGCTTTTTTGAGGAAAAGGAGAATGAGAATTACAGCCACTTTCCTGTACATGTAAATTTCTAGTTATTTGAAAGACACGAGTCCTATACTAGAATTATTTCCTATTTAAATGTATTGATGAGGCACTAGTAAGTTTCTCTCATATGGTAACAGCTTTACTCGCGCTAACCCTGCATGCTGCTCTAAAAAGAAGCTAACGAACGAACCCCCACAGCCCTCCCTCCCAGCTTTAGAATCAACACAAAAAGACGTGCAAGGCATTAATCATCCTGTTGTACAGCTGAAGTTCACTTTCGGTGAATTACATGGTAGATCTAGACTTAACAACTGCTTGCCTTTAGCATGTAAAAAGACACGTATTACTGCAAGTTCCTCTGATCTGGTGCATCAGCGAACACAATGCCAGCTGTCGTTCCTTCTGCGTTGTAGATTGATGAAAGAATGTATTTTTTATTTTTTTATGCAACCTCGTTCTTAAATCCGTATGGTGAGATTTTGTTTGTCGTCGTGTGCAGAGCTGGAATGCCTTGTTAACCCTTTCATACATGACTGTTGTCTGATTTCAGAGATGGCATTAATTACAGTCATCATCTACGGTGGAAGCCTACAGAGAAATCTGATAAATGCGGACATCGTTGGGACGGATAGATACCTTTGCTTCTAAAATAAGCTTGGAATTATGACCTACCTAAACAGTTGTGACAGAATTAGATCATAAGGACTATAAATGGCTTTAGTAATAGTGCTCCTCCCAGTGTCCCATGTGGTAGGTGTGGGGTAAGATAAGCAGGGCTCTCGTAGGGTAAGATCCAAACCATCTTGTTCGGAGAGCTTTCACTGCTGCGGAAAAGGTGGAATGATTGATGGGTGATGTGCCTGGTCCGTTGCAGATATCTGGACTAGTAACTTTGTAGGCCAACAATGCTATTTGATATTTTCTGTATGAAGTCATTAACAAACACGACTTGACAATAATAAATCTGAGATTTAGCTAGGAGATTTCCTCACACTCTTGGGGCACCTTTGGCATGCTTACTGGATGATTGGACCCAGACACTTGTAAAGCTGTTTTGTGATGATGCCTGTTGTAATAAATACTTTATGTATTTTTTGAATGAGTGATTTAAAAATGTATTTAGAATATCTCCTTTCTTGTTTTTGGCAGCAAATGAAATTTCAGTGTTGTCCCATTCCCCTATTAATGTTTGGATTTACATTAAGGATTCTTGTCATTATGTATCTTCTACAAATCTCAGGCTCCACGTTTGGTTTGTCATGAAGATGAAATGTAATTGAATGAGTCAGCAAATGAAAGCTACACTGGCCTGCACTGATCATCTTGGGAATTAGATCGGGAAGATTATTAAAATGAATCGGGCGACCTGCAGAAATGACTTTATTTATTCCGCTGATTTGCATTTCTAAATTGATTTGTATAGGAAGAAGTATTTGGAGGCTTTGGTACAGTCAGTGAAAATGGAAGAATACAGAGTCCTGGATGGACCTCAACAGGTGAAGTGTTTTTAATTGAACTTTTTTTTTAGCAATTTGTAGTGCTTATATTTCACTACTTTCATACTGTGAAATATGTTTTCAGGATTCACCAGGTTTTTGGTTTCATACCAGAAATATTTTTCTATTGACATTAAATTGTGTTTTGGATGTTCTTTTCTTCAGCCCATAGAGAAGTCATACAGTGTTCACAAATGTTTTTTCCAAATCTTTTTTTTTTTTTGTACTAATAGATTTTGCTCTTTGGGTTTAGTTACACCAACACAGGAGAAGAAGCCTAGAGGTCGTCCACCAAGAGCATCGACTGTACAGAAACTGGCAGGTGTTGAACCTAAGCCTCTGCCTGTCCTCACAGCTCCACCCGCAGAGAAGGTGAAGCGGCCACCCGGTAGACCCCCTGGTTCTGGAGACAAAAGAAGAGGTCGTCCTCCTGCGTCTGTCTCCCAGAGGAGCTGGTTGCAGACTAGCCATGTTCTACCCGAGGAGGGGAGGGATCCTGCACTGGAGCCCTGCTCGAGTCCCTCGCTTTGCAAGGACGTGGAGGACGACAAGGAGAGAAAGGCCATGAAACGCACACCGCTGGGGCCTGTTGCGCAGCAGACGACCGAGGCCAAGCTGCCCAGAGTGGGCTGCGATTCAAGGGTGGCCAAGTTGAAACGACTGCGAGATGTTAAGCTGAGCCCCCTAAAATCTGGACTCTTGAAGGGCGTCCCAGTCCCCGTCGTGCCAAGGCGGAGACGTGGTAGGCCTCCGTCTGCTGAGCGCCTCAAAGCGGAAGCCACCGCCGCGGCTGCTTCTGCCGCACAGGCAGCTGTCTCTTCGGCCTCGGAGTTGTCTCCTGCGGAGGCTGGCGCTGCCAAACAGAAAGCCTTCAGGGTTCGCCCGGAACGAGATGTGGACCCTCGCACTGCACAGCATCTCGCGCTCAGGGCCTCTCATCCTGCTGATGAACGCACTAGCCCAGAACCCCGTGGTTCCCCGTCAACAGCTGACCCAGCCACACCTTCAAAGCTCGGAAGGCCTTTGGGTTTGCGACAAAGCCCTCGACACATCAAGCCTGTGCGCATTGTCCCACCTTCCAAACGCACCGATGCCACCATCGCGAAGCAGTTGCTGCAGCGGGCCAAGAAGGGAGCACAGAAGAAGAAACTGGAGGCTGCAGGTTCCCAGGGTGGAGCAGGCATTGAGGTCGGAATTAGGAGGAGAAGGAGAACCCAGCTGAAGAACATACGGCAGTTCATAATGCCTGTGGTGAGTGCAGTTTCCCTGCGCATTATCAAGACTCCAAAACGCTTCATTGAGGACGAGGCCAACTGTGTCGTTCCACCCCCGCACATGAAAATTGCCCGATTGGACTCCTCTGCACTGGCTACAGCACCCCAGCCCACATCACCCTCCCCCACTCTTGTTTCTGTTGCTCCAACTACAACCGGGACTGTGTCCATCCCCGGGGCAGGGCCTGCTGTTGATTCCCTTCCTCCCCCACCTCCTCCTGCTCCAGCTGCCAGTGCCACTGTGGTTGCAGCAGCAGACCTCCTCAATAACAACAGCTGCAACAACAGTAACGGGCGCTTCAGTAGCAGCGCAGTCTCCTGTGGCTCCAGTGCGGTGTCCCAACACTCCTCCCAGCTCTCCTCGGGGGAGTCTTCCCGCTCCAGTAGCCCCAGTCTGGATGACTCTTCCTGCGACTCCCAAGTTTCCGATGGCACCCAGGTCCTATCGGAGGAGCCCGATCACTCTCCTTCCTCTCAGGGCGAGAGGGAGGCCAGTCTGCACCACGCTCCACATCCGCTGTCCCCACCTTCCGAGCCAGAGACGGAACACATGTTAATGGAACAGAACAGGCATGGGCGAAGAGGTCAAGGCCTCAGGAGAGGCAGCCTCGTGGCACGTGGTAGAGGCAGTCTGATCAGCGATAGGAAAAAGGCCATCATCAGCCCTGCCACAGGGGTACTGATGTCCTCTTCCCAAGCAGGATCCCAACAGGCTTCATCTACTGCCTCCTCTTCCTCCTCTCCTCCTCCACCTCCTCTCCTCACCCCACCTCCGCCTCCTCAGTCAGCATCATCGAATGCACCAGCCATCAGTGAACATCACCCCCACTCTGCATGGATCATGCCCCATCCCATCGCCCCCTTTCTGCCTTCCCCGTCGATACTCCCCAGTTCTCATGACAAGCGCCGCGCCATATTGCGCGAGCCCACTTTCCGCTGGACGTCTTTGTCTCGCACAGAACAGCATTACTTCTCCTCTGCAAAGTATGCAAAGGAGGGCCTTATCCGCAAGCCCATCTTCGATAACTTCCGCCCTCCACCGCTCACGGCTGAAGATGTGGGACTGATGCCCCCTGGTCCTGGCGGAGGTGGCGTGGCACCAGGAGGTTTTCCTGCATCAGGTGGAGCAGGGGGAGCAAGTACCCGGCTGTTCTCCCCACATCACCACCACCACCACCAGCATCCATCGTCTCGTTTCGAGCCACCTGTCCAGAAACGCAGCCCACTGCTCCGCGCCCCCCGCTTCACTCCCAGTGCTGCCCACTCCCGCATTTTTGAGTCAGTCACTCTCCCACCTTCCTCAGGGAGCAGTCCTGGCTCGCTCTCTCCTCTCCAGGCCACATCTCCATCCAACAGGATGCTGCGACGCCGGAAGAGGAGGCAGGTTGGGCTTTCACGTGGACAACCCAGGTCCCCCTCGCACTCTATGACCACTAGGAGTGGTCAGTCAGGAGCCCAGGCTGGAAAGAGCTCCTCTGACCTGTCTGCACTAACCAGCTCTGTCCCCACAAGTGTAACTGGAAACTCCAGCCCTTTGCCTGGGGTTGCAGTCAGTCCGATAGCTCCAAGTGCCTTAACTCAAGCCCCTTTCAACACCTTCTCATCAAGTTCTCTTGTTCCTATTAGTCACGGGGCCTCAGATGGTCGAAGAGTGGACGGTTGCCTTGGTGTTGGTGGGAGTTCTGCCTCTTCCTCTTCACAGCTCTTCCCTCGTTTTGCTTCCAGTCCCCAAGGTCCGAGTGCTGGAAAAGCAGGGAGAGAGCGGAGTGCGTCTGCTTCCAGAGACGCCCTCCCTAAAGAAAAGGAAAGAGATGCCCTTCCCAAAGAGAAGGAAAGGGAGCCTGAGAAAAGTAGGGAGCGTGAGAAGGAAAATAAACGAGAAGCGAAAAAAGACTGGGAGAGAAGAGGGAAGAGTCATTCATCAGATGGGCCAACCAGCTCCAACGCCGGCCTTTTCACTGTAGATGTTAAAGATGCTGAGGAGTCTTTCACCCAGAAAAAGACTCCGGTGCAGAAGAAATCTGTCGCAGTTGACTCCAGTGCAGAGGCATCCCTAGGTGAAACAAGTGTGGTCCAGCCTTTAGTGGCATTGTTATCCAAGGGACGCCTGTCTAAAAAAGGAAGGTTGTCGGAGAAGGATGTGGAAGCTGACGCAGTGGAGAAGGAGAAGGAGAGAGCGAGTGTAAACATCCAGTCCGGGAACAACCCCCCAACCACGGCATCCCTGGGTTCAATGCTGGCTCATGCTGAAAAACAGCCAGTCACTGACCGGCGTGTGGCAGGACTGCTGAAGAAAGCTAAAGCCCAGCTCTACAAGATAGAGAAGAATAAGTCAATGAAATCAGCGGATCAGTCTAAAGGCCAGGTTGGTGCCAGCTAATGTTTTATGTTTGTTTTGACTAGTGTTATTTTTAGTCTTTATTTTCACTAAACAGGGCTGCAGCCAATTACTGTTTCAGTAATTAATCTGTTAATTATATATAACCCAGAGAAAAAAAGGTGTGGGTGGGTGTTTGAATGTTACTTTCTTATGAGTTTTTGAAGTTTGGACCTCTTATCTAAATTTAATCATTTCTTCAGTTCTTTGTATGTGTATTATGAGTATAAGCCCTACCAGTTGCCTGCGTTTCCACTGGATTGAGTTGAAATTTTTAACGAACATCAAAGAAACCGTGAGAATAATTTGCATCAAATATTCACGTAAGCATTTGTTGCTGAATGGTTTACAGTAATCAAATGAATGCACACTAATCAATTTTACTCATTCTTTTATTTTTTTTTTTGTAAACTTAAAATATAAGGTAGTTTTCCCTTTTTGTGACCAAAATTTGATCATGCGATGATGCTATAGTAACACTGCACGAAGTTTTTCGGTGTAGAATTAAACGTCTCACGGATCTTGTTAAATACAGCTTTGGAACTGAAAACACACTTATTAAGAACCAAGAGCATTATGTCAATTTCAACTTTGTATAGGAAAGTGTTATAGTCAATATATAAAATGTTATTACTCACTACATTATTAATTGTTTTTCGAAACCAGTTTTTCATGACTGTAATATTGCTCTGTGTGGTTTTCTTAGATATATTTGTACTGTGCTGACTTCAAGGGTTTTTTATACGGGCCTACTGAGCCCATTTTTCGTTGGAGTCAAGAAATTAGCAAGTTATAGCTTGTAGGGTAAATTGGTACAGCTGAACTAATTTCTCACATCATCAAGTAGCCTTAGAAAGCAATGGTGCAAGTCTAGGCTAATTCCACCTGAAACAGGTTTGAGCTGATTTCCAGAATGGATTGCTACATACACAGAAGAGGGGGGGGGGGTGTGCAATCCCATTACATTTCATTGTTAAAGCTGTTTCATGTGGTAGTGAGATTATGGAGCCCTGTTCTGTTGGCCTGTAAGAAGAGGGGAAACAGTCCCATGGAAAGTCTACACTAATGTAGATCTTCTTTCAAGTTTTGCTGACGGACAAGGAAACTGAAGCTGAGAAGTGGCTGTTCTGAGTTGACGGATGATACTGCAGTTCGTCTGCATCACCAGCAGTAGTGTTTGGTGAAATAAAGCCTTCTCCACGTATAGTTTTGTGAGCCCTTCAAGCTTGTGCTTCTCAGCTTCAATAAAATTTCAGTTTGAAATATTTACAAATTATAGAATTTTAACTATTAAAAGTGTAAGAAATGCTCATTTACAGAAAAGAAATGAATAAATGGAGTAATAACATCAGTTATTTTATGTCAGAAATGAACAGTTTCCAATAAAAGCGTTTCAAAGATATTATGAAAATCCGTATTGGAGGAAATATACAGTCAAAATATCCTTACGTGGGCCTTAAAGCTCCAGTGCTATATTCAGCCATATCTATGGCAGTATTTTTTAATGCAACACCAAATGGATTTGATCTGATAGAAATATATTAATACTACACAGAAACTAAAGTTGGTTACAAGAAAGTGAAAGTGGCGATATTAATTATTGAAAACTAAAGATTCTTTGTTTGGATAAACAATGATTTGTGTTTTAATTTGACTCTGTAAAACATTTGAAAACAAATATTTACACGAATACATATTGCAAATTATGTTTTATGGCTTGTGGGTTCTTGGATGTTCAGTACAAATTTGAACCCAATCTAGAGTAAGATGATGAGCAGATGAGGTTTGGCATACACATACAAAGATTATTTTTACTCCAAACAGAAACAGGATTGTTATAGATCAGTGATTTATTCTTTGCTTTAAAATTCCCCTGCTTTAAAAGTTAACATCACAAAATTGAAGGTTAGATCAGTTGGTGTATTTCCCCCAACATTGAATTATCTTTCCCTGAAACAGAGGGGTGGGGGGGGGTTGTTTTTCTAAAGGGTTCTTTTACCACCACACATTTTCACTATGATTCAGGGTTCTATGACATTGACACCAGGTACCAGAAGTGCATAAAGTACTTAAAATGAGAAGTTCAAAGGTTTACATCCCCCCTGTATGAAATGTTATTTGGAAATACTCTTTAATATCTTGGATGTTCACCCTTTGCCTTTAATACTTCATCCAGTCATTTTGGATATCCTCTGAGCAGAAGGTGTCATTCCAGTCTGTTCTTGGTGACATTTTTTCCAGTTCTACCACACTGCTGGGTTGTTAACCACTTTATTTAAGTCCATCCTCATATTTTCTGTTCTATTAACGTCTAGAGCTTGGGAAGGCCATGGCTAAACTTTCACATACTTTTAAAAGCGTGACCTTTTGGTTTATGCTTTGGATTCGTCTTTTTGTTGCAGGATCACAACTGATATTCTAAAACGCTTTTATATCTTTAAATATTACTCTCCAGTTCTATGAAATGCTAGTCTTTTTTTTTTGTTTGTTGAAAGGTTCATGCAGGTGTTTTGTTGATCTCAGCAAACTACTTGAGACCTGCATCTGAAGACTTGCCTGTCTACAAATGTAAACTGCAAATCTAAGTGGACGAACCTCTTCAAGAATCTGTGCTGGCATTGATTTTTTTTTTTAAAAAGGAAAAAAACATTCAAGTTGAATGTTTATCAAAGGGGATGTAATCTTTTGAGCTTGGTCTGGAAAAAAAAAAAATGTTGACTGAGCTATTCTAACATGGAGAGGTGGTGGGGTGGAGAGAAGCAGGGTAACTGGGACATTGAACTGTTAAATCACACTTCTGTTGTGTAGCACTTCAAACCAAAAAAAAAAATCTGTGCTTGGAAAACGTCCTGAAACTCTTGTTTAATTTGCATTTGTCTGAACCTAAATAATTATAATAAAAGCACTAAACATTTATACCCCAGTGATCTGTTTGTTTAACACACAATTCACTTCTGAATGTTTGCCTGTTTAGGGCCAGGAGAGTGATTCTTCCGAGACGTCGGTCCGCGGTCCACGAATCAAACATGTTTGCCGGCGCGCTGCTGTAGCGCTGGGGCGCAACCGAGCTGTGTTTCCAGATGACATGCCCACCCTCAGTGCCTTGCCATGGGAGGAGAAAGAGAAGATCCTGTCTTCCATGGGGAATGATGGTCAGAACCTCACAAAACCATGTTCTCCAAATCCTTTGGTGACACGTGAGTTTTATATCGCAATAACATCTGCGATCGTTTGTGATTCTCTTGCAGACAAATCTTCAGTGGCAGGGTCAGAAGAAGCAGAGCCATCCACACCTCCCATTAAACCAGTAACAAGGCACAAAACTCTCCAGGAGGCCCCGCCCAGGAAGGGCCGGAGATCGCGGCGCTGTGGGCAGTGTTCCGGATGCCAAGTCCCAGAGGACTGTGGGGATTGCACCAACTGTCTCGACAAACCGAAATTTGGCGGACGCAACATCAAGAAACAGTGCTGCAAGTCAGTATGAAGTTTGTTAATTCTTTGGTCTCCGCACTAGTGGACATGGTTGAAAATGGCATATTCCACCCATGATGGATGTCTTCAAGCACACACTAACGGAATGTGTATGAAAATTGTCAGTAACACATTGGGTTGACGGTATGAAATGTGGTTTTATGAAAATGACTTTGACTTAATAGAGTGAAATTAGAACTGTATTCAGCTACTGGCCTGGCATCATTATAAATTGCAGGTGTTCATACATCATGATAACTCACAAATTTGCATTTCCTTAATGTGTGCATGAAATGGTTTTAATTGCCAAAGCGTATTGTAACTGTAGTATCATGCTGAATAACTCTATTGGCATTTATCCTTGTGTGGACTGAGGACTTTACAGATATGCCTAACACATATGTATGTGTACATTGTGACAGGATGAGGAAGTGTCAGAACTTACAGTGGATGCCATCAAAGATGTTTCTTCAGAAGCAGACAAAAGGTCAGAGTCCTCTCCAGCAATACGCAGTTTTGAAAAACAAACAAACATGACCTTTACAGTTTATGTACTGTGAAAATAATGTGTATATTGCTTTAGGTAAAAAAGATAAGAAGAAAAACAAATTATCAGAAAAAAAGGATGCACATCACTCCATCAAATCTCAGTATCCTGAGGTGAGCTCCAAACCCGCCCCGCCCACCTCGAAGGAAGGTCCTCCCACAAAGAAAAGTGAAACTCCGCCCCCAGTACAGGGAGAGGACAAACAAAAGCAACAGCGACCACCGTCTCCTCCGTCACCTGGCTCTTCCTCCGCCGACCCCCCTCTGATCCCCAGCCCTGACAACCCAAGGCAGGCGTGGGCCCCTCCGAGCTCTGCCTCCAGGAAAGAACGAAAGCCGCAGCAGACCAGCCCTTCGTCCAGCTCCTCGCCCGTGGCTCCATCTACCCCACCAGTCCACTCCCAGCAGCATGTGCAGCATCAAAGCCAAGTGTCGGCAAAAAAAGAGCCGCCCGCAAAGTCGCCCCCCTCTGAGCCTAAAAAGAAGTCTCATCAGCGTGGTGAGACCTCGGCGAACGTACCTTCGGGTAGGAGGCCCCCATCCTCTCGCTCAGTACCTTTCGGTCGTTGTGCACGAGTACACAAACTTCACGTTTTATCTCCTCTGATCTTTCAGCATCAGAAGTGAACCAAACGAAGAAGCAGACTGCTCATTGTGACCCATCACTGAAGCTGAAATTGAAGAAGGTGAGACCCTTCCTGCCGGGTAGCTTTTTTGTCCGTCTGTGCCCTGCAGGAGCGTTTGCGCGCCTCTTGGCTCCGGCCCGTGCCACCCACCTGATTTGCCGTTGTTTACAGGAGAAACAGATGGCCACCAAACCCGACCGCAGTACTTTAAACTTCCTGAGCACTCCCTCGACTGGGGGCACAGCCAAGCAGAAAGCGCCCTGCGACGGAGTGCATCGCATCAGAGTTGATTTTAAGGAGGACTGTGACATCGAGAAGGTGTGGAACATGGGAGGCCTCAGCATCCTCACCTCTGTGCCAATCACCCCTCGGGTGGTCTGCTTTCTCTGTGCCAGCAGTGGCAACGTGGAGGTAAGGAAACCCTCAGTAGATCGAGCCGCACTGGCCTCCACGATTTGTATGTAGGATCAAACCAGAGCCCAGGCTTCTCCTGACTGCCTTTCTCCTCGTCCTCTGACGTGTACAAGGTTGCCGCTGCTCCCGTTGTTTTGCTGACCGTGTGGCCTCTCCCCAGTTTGTGTTCTGCCAGGTGTGCTGCGAACCCTTCCATCTCTTTTGCTTGGGGGAGACGGAACGCCCCCACAGCGAGGACAGGGAGAACTGGTGCTGCCGAAGGTGCCGTTTCTGCCACACCTGTGGCCGCCAACACAAGGAGACTAAAGTGGGTTTGAGCTGTGCATGTTCTTTCTCTTGCTATAATTATACATGTTCTTATGTCATCGTTAAATACACAATACTGTTAACTCTTTTTTTCCCTTTTACTTCATGCCATTTTTTTTAAGGCATGAAGCTTTTTTTTTTTTTTTTTTGATCATTGGTGAAAGAAGTGCGGCGTCATTTTTAGCATCACAAAAATACTAAAACATTCTTGCCTGTTTTTACTAGTGCTTTTTAACTTTGGGGTGATGTATTAGGAGAGAACGTAGTACCATAGACCTTCAAAGACTTCCAGCAACAGATGGAATTGTTATTTTAAAGGAATACATAACAATTTTACAGGAATACAAAAGCCGTATCCAATGCGTTTGAAGTGGGAGAGGTACCAGTTTATATGTCCTGCTCATAAGAAATGAAACTTGGCTTTAAATTCTCTTGTCCACATGCCGAGCACCATCCAGCTCACATATTTTAGCTTTGTGTAATGATTTAAAAATGGCTTGTAAATTTGTTTCAACTTTCAGAGAAGCAATTTTTGATAAATAGTGTAGTCAGTGCTTGGTAGGTTTGCAGCATTGTAATAGAATATTTTCAGCTTTAGATGAAAGAATCCCCCCCCCCCCAGTTCATGAATCAGTTGGAATGAATCATTGAATCATTCATTCGTGAATCTCGTACCACGGACGTATTGTTCAGTCCATACATGGTATTGCTCTTTAGCCATCGTTTCTTCTGTATGTCCGCGGTGGCCCTGATCCATACATGGAGAATGGTCTCTGAGGCTTTCGGAACATCCCAGTTCTTCGCTTAGTGGTCCATGAATGTGATTAGAGCTGAAGAGGGTATTGGTGGAATCTGAGACCAGTATCATTTTCCTTCCCACAGCAGCTGCTGCAGTGTGACAAGTGCCGAAACTGCTTTCACCCAGAGTGCCTGGGGCCCAACCATCCTACCAGACCCACCAAGAAACGAATCTGGGTAACTGCCCTCCCACCTCTGATCTTTCTGCTTGCCTGGGTGTGGTGATTACAGTTTCTGTGCTGTTACACAAGTTTTACACCGTTTGATCTCCTCCCAGATTTGCACCAAATGTGTTCGCTGTAAAAGTTGTGGGACCACTAAACCGGGAAAAGCCAGGGATGCTCAGTGGTCACATGACCTCTCCTTGTGTCACGACTGTGCCAAACTCTTCGCTAAAGGTTGGTGTTGACAGTGGTGTTGACCGCCACGCCGCTGTGCGAGGGCCACATGTTTAACATACGATCTTTTCTTGTAGGCAACTTCTGTCCCGTTTGTGATAAGTGCTTTGATGAAGATGAGAGTAAGATGATGCAGTGTGCGAAGTGCCGACGCTGGATCCATGCCCAGTGTGAGAGGGTAACTGGTGAGTGAACTATTTGATGTGCTGTCTTCAGCCCGGTGCAGCGGCTCCCTGTGCTGAAAGCTGAGAGAGCACTAATCCCCTGATGCCTTCTGCATTACCTAGCTGCATTCATCACCGCCACTTCCGTAGCTCGGGGAAGATTCACACGCGCTGTATTCGCTCCGTTCACTTTCAGACGAGATGCACGAGCTCTTGTCCAGTCTGTCGGGAAGCGTGTCCTATACCTGCACCAGCTGCACCGAGTGCAGGCCGTCAACGTGGCGCTCCTCCTTGGAGAAGGAGATTCAGAGATCTGTGCGACAGGTTCTCACAGCTCTCCTCAACTCCCGCACTTCCACTCACCTTCTCCGCTACAGACAAGTAAGCCCACCTTCCACTTCCACGTGTTGGGAAGCTCCTGTCGGTAAGACCGTTGTGTGTTGACAGATTCCTTATGTCACAGGCAGTGATGAAGCCCCCAGAACTGAACCCAGAGACGGAAGAGAGTCTGCCTTCGCGACGCTCTCCTGAAGGGCCTGACCCTCCTGTCCTCACCGAGGTCTCTGTACCCAGTGATTCCCCACCTGATTTGGAGTCTGTGGAGAAGAAGATGGATTCAGGGCGCTACAAATCTGTGGTAAAGGAACCGTGAAGTCGAGTGTGTTAACTAAGTGATTTGGTCTCTTGACTTGTGGAAAGTTGTAATTCTGCATCTGTGGGGGAAGTATCAGAAGCAGGCTCAGGAACCAGGTCCTTGTCTCCACGTGTCTTTGCAGATGGAATTCAGTGACGACGTTGTGAGAATCATCCAGGCAGCGATTAACTCTGAGGGAGGGCAGCCTGAGAGCAGGAAGGCCAACGGCATGGTCAAGTCCTTCTTTATCCGGGTGAGGCTGCAGCGTAAGCAGAGTGTGTTCGCACCTCATCACGCTTTCCCCAGCTGCAACAACAGCTCTGTGACTGTCCCTCACACTAACACTGCTCTGTCTCTTACAGCAAATGGAACAGGTTTTTCCTTGGTTCAAGGTCAGAGAGTCAAAGTTCTGGGAGATACACAAAGTCTCTTCCAAGTGAGTCCCTCCTTAAAAAAAAAAAAAAGTGTTTGTTTCACTCTTGGGCAAAAATTAGTGAAGTGTTTGTAATTCTGAAGAGTTGATGGGAAAGAGGAAAAACCCTAAAGTCTGATGTGGTAACGGTTAACTTAGGCGATTGCACTGCGAGAGGCATTGCCAAGTGACATGAGGAGAAGCTCCAACAGCTTGTCAGCGGGCATCTGTCTCCTCTTTGCTCTCTTTCAGAGCAAAATATCAGGTTCCCAAAGGGGATGCCGAGTCTGCATGATTTAGCTCTATTGTCTGAGGCCAACCTGCAGTGTTGCATTACACATGGGTGCTTTGACAAGTCCTGCGGTCACCCTGTGGTTAGTCTATTGGTAGACTTCATTTGTTAGCATAAATAATTCAGAAGTGTGCAAACCATTGTTTTCATAATCTTTGAGAGAGACTTTTTGCTTCCACAAAGGTCATATCTCTTTCTTTGCACTGTAGTTTGTTTATTAGCTTTGTTTGTTTTTGTCCATTTGTTTGTTGGAAGAAATTCATCACCAGCAGAAAAATGCACTTCTTTTCGTACGCTGGTTAAAGTTCTCTCGCATGCAGTGGTGGGAACACCTTTTGGTTTCTGTCTTCTCTCACTGTTAAATGATAACATTTGTGCCACCACTATATGCAAATTAAGACACTAAGTAATCACATTTTTTTTTTTTATCTCATCTCTCGCAGTAGTGGGTTGCTTCCTAATGCTGTCTTGCCCCCTTCGCTGGATCACAACTATGCCCAGTGGCAGGAGAGGGATGAGCGGGCACGTGCTGAACAGCCCCAGTTTATGAAGATCATCCCTGCTCCTCATCCAAAAGCTCCCGGAGAGCCCGACTTTCCCCCCGTCCCCCCACCTCCACCCCCACCCCCACAGCCTGTACATGGTGAGAACACAGACACGCCATCCAAATTTGTCCAACGTAATTATGTTTACAAGCCAGACGGAAATCTGAAACAGAAGTATTTTCTTACATTTTTTTTTTTTTTTTTAAACACCCACTCTACCCCACCTCGCCCTAAACACTGACGTAGACTCCAGTTGGGAGGGGAGCCCTGACCACCCTCCTCCTCCTCCTCCTGGTGTTGGGGACAACAGACAGTGTGTGCTTTGTCTGAGCTATGGAGATGAGAAGACCAATGTAAGTGATCACACAACCACAACACAGTCAGTGTGTTTCACAGGCACCAGTGAAGTATGTCTGTCCAAGTCTAAACCAAGTATAAAGTAATGTATACTCCATCCTGGCACCCAGCTGGTGAAATAAACTCCCTCCGGCTGTCCGAACAACACTGTGCATCAGTCTTCAAACACAGACTGAAGTCTCTTCTCTTTGAAAACCATTTGAATTAAACAAAATTGGGTCCTTTTAGGAAGAATTTGTATTTACACTAGACCTGATTTAATAATCTTTTTGTTTTCAGCACTGATGCTCGTTTCTCTGTGTTTTTGACCCTTAACGTAGATTTAAGAATTTCTTGTTATTGGAATATGCCTAATATAGCCTTTCTAGATGGTTACTTGTCCTGTTTGACTGGTTGTTTCATATGCTCGCAAACCCAGTGTATAGCTAGTATTTTCAGTAATGAAAAAACATTGTTAGTTGTCTCGTTCTTTTCTGTTATCGTATCCACGGATATGGACTGGGCCGGTGGTGTAAAACATCTCGTTGATCTCTCTTGTTAGGATTGTGGAAGGCTGCTTTACATCGGTGAGAATGAATGGACCCACGTGAACTGTGCGTTGTGGTCCGCAGAGGTATTTGAGGATGATGACGGCTCTCTCAAAAACGTCCATACGGCAGTGAGCCGGGGCAGACAGCTGGTAAGACGCTGTTAGCTTACGCTTTTTGTACGATTTGTCCAGTCTGTTTCTCTGGGGGAGAAAGTGCTTATTATGACTTTATTACCGTTTAAGCAGCTGTATCAAATGCTTGTTTCCTGTTTTGAACACAGCGATGCGAGATGTGTCAGAGACCAGGGGCAACTGTGGGCTGCGACTTCACCTCCTGCCCCAGTAACTACCACTTCATGTGTGCCCGGCAGGGCAACTGTGTTTTCCTGGAGGACAGGAAGGTCTACTGCCAGCGTCACAGGGACTTGATCAAGGGCGAGGTGGTGAACATGTGTTAACATGTTAGAAGGTCCTCAATGTCTTTGCTTACTGCATACACCTAAACAATATTATTGGGATTGTTGTTTAGGTGGTGGCGGACACAGGATTTGAAGTAACCCGTAGAGTTTTGGTGGACTTTGAGGGCATCAGTTTGAGAAGAAAGTTTACTGGTGGCCTTGAGCCAGATAATGTCCACATGATGATAGGTTGGAAAATCATATTTTTTGCAGAAGAATAATTTTTTTTGCTTTTTTTTTTTTTTTGTTTTATGTAGAATGAGTATGAACATTGCTGTCTTTTCAATGCAGGTTCCATGACTATCGATTGTCTTGGTATGCTAACCGAGCTCTCCGACTGTGAGAGAAAGCTTTTTCCTGTTGGATACCAGTAAGTGCCCATTATATCAAACTGTGGCTTTTATGTACATTGTTAATTTAAAGGTGATTTTAGGTGTAATTTTATGGGGTTTTTTTTTTATTATTATTATTTTAAGATGCTCAAGGGTCTACTGGAGCACTTTGGATGCCCGCAAACGCTGTGTCTATACATGTAGAATTCTGGCATGTCGCCCTCTAGTGGCAGACACTGTCAGTAATGGTATGTCCACAACAGAGCATAACCATACCATTGCCCACAGCCCACCACCTCTCTCTGGTAAGATCTGAAGGTTTTGTTTGTTTGTTTGTGATATGATGCTGTGTGTGTGTGTGTGATTTTGTTTTAAAATACTTTTAACTACCACTTTTTTCATCAGAAATGAACCCATCACCCTTGCCTGTTTCCGTTGACCACACTGCCATTCCCATTACACCAAAACCAAGGGTTTACTTTAGGAACAGACACCCCAGTTACCCACCCTGTCATCGTTCTCCTTCCTCCAAACCTCTTCCCTCTCCAGGTATCCATGTTAGCCTAATATACCGTTATTCAGACTGTGTATAAGCTAATTAATTATAAGCTTTTTTTGTTGTTCATGTCATGTTTCTATCTGTATTCTCTGTGTTAGGAGGCGTCACCAGCTCATCCCATGAGATTGTAACTGTTGGCGATCCTTTGCTGAGCTCTGCTTTGCCATGTATTGGGTCTCGTCGTCATAGCACTTCCTCTCTCCCCACTCAACAGCCCGGGCAGAGAATTTCCTTCTTTCCACAGAGAAGTAGTATAATGAACCAGAAAGGTTCTCCTTTGTCAGCCTCAACTACAACCTCAGCCTCCCATGATCGTGGTGTCAGAGACTCTGTGAAAGGAAAAGTGTCTGGTGGTGAAAGGTCTCAGTGTCAGGCAGCAAGCACTGTAACCACAGGGCCTCAGTGTAGACTCGGTTATGGTTTCAATGAGAGAATGGATGGTGGTAGGGATGTTGCCAGAAAGCAGTCAGAAGGCGAGAGTTTAAAATCCGCTCCACCAGGAGTACTCGCCGGAGTGAGTCAGGTTTCCCCTCCATTGGGAACTGCAGTGTTGACTGGGCATCAGAGGGGAAGTGGAAGTTTGAGAACAGAAAAGGGGAAACAGGCCACGAAAGACACCGATCTCCCACCTGGAGTCACGCTTTTACCTTGTCATCCACTTGCCCCTCTTGCAAAAGATAAAGCGTTAACTGCAGTTAAAGAGGGAAGCTTGACCACAGTACCAGAATCTAAAGATATTGGGAAGACTGGCTCTCCCCAACCACTGTACCACAAAAGTGGAGGTAGGAAGTCTAATGAATGTGTTTCAGGACCATCCCCTGCTGCAGCTATCAAACCTTTATGGTCAATTGGAATGAAGACAGGAGAGGAGGACATAAAACGTGGATCCCAGGCGAGCCCTTCTATAACGACTGTTCATGGAACTTCTAGCACCAAAGAGAAACGTTCCAAAGTTAAATTAACAGTGGCCAGGGATATTGCAAAAGAGAGGAAAGATATGCCACAAAATAGTAAGACACAGATGCTTAATAGCAACTCTAAAGGAAGTAACATCAAAATGCATGGTCAGCTTCCATCGTCACAAAACAATACTCACAGAGCCACTGGTCTTAGCAGTAACAAGGCCTCAGGCACTGCAGAAATTAAATCAGATAATCAGAGAAGCGAAAGGGCATTAAAGTCTGGTGAGAGAATCGGTACAGAAAAAAAGCACAGTCCTGCAGCAGAAATGGTTCAGCCTAAGGCAGGTTCAGAGCGAACTTTGAGACCTCCTCAGGTTCACCCTAAATCAAGTAAAGAGGCTGCACCAGTGGAGAAGAAGCGCACAGAGAAACTGTCTTTGATAACTCAAAAAATGGATCCCAATGGGACTAAAGCAGTCACCACCTGTTCTGATACAAACACCTCTACTTCCATCACTGCTGTAAGCCATGGTCCACAGAGGAGGTCTTCCCGTGCAATGATGTTCTCCCCGTCTGCAAGCTCGGAGAGCTCAGAATCCGACAGTCACAATCACCCAGAGGACTGTGAAGAGCATCTTATGGACCACCACTTGGCAGAGGATGATGGTGATGGGGAGGATCACCATTTAGAAGACGAAGCCTTGGCAGACAAACAACATGAGGAGGACAGTGATGGTTCAGCTGGCTCAGCAAAGCGGCGATACCCAAGGCGAAGTGCTCGGGCTCGTTCTAACATGTTCTTTGGGCTTACTCCCTTCTATGGTGTGCGTTCCTATGGTGAGGAAGATATCCCCTTCTACAGCAGTGGGGACATTCCCTTGCGAAAGCGCTCTAGCAGCAGTAAGCGATCAGCTGAAGGACAGGTAGATGGAGCTGATGATATGAGCACATCATCATCTGCAGACAGTGGAGAAGACGAGGAAGGAGGCTTTGGGCCAAATAAGGATGCATACTATTACAATTTTACACGAACCATCATAAACCCCAGCTCTAGTCTTCCTAGTATTGAGGGCATTGATCAGTGCTTAGGAAGAGGGTCACAAATCCATAGGTTCTTGAGGGATGGAGCCAAGGAAAGCCATTCTGAAAGTGATGACTTGACTGCGAAAAACAAGAATTTGGAGTTCCAACCGATAGGCCAGTTAGATGGAGTGGATGATGGTTCTGAAAGTGATGCCAGTGTAAACACAAGCAGCACAACCACTGCTACCACTTCCTCTACTCTTAAAACCTCAAACAAGAAAAGGAGCCGAGACGGTCGAGTGGAGAAACTGAACATTAGTACAGGAAAAGACACTACAGGTGGGGGAAGCAGCCACAGTCGTGATGGTCGTAAAAGCCATAAGGATAACTGCCTGCCTTTGGGAAGTGTGAAATCACAGGGTCAGGATCCTCTTGAAACCCAGCTGTCACTCAGCACTGACCTCCTCAAGTCAGACTCGGATAATAACAACAGTGATGACTGTGGTAATATCCTTCCTTCTGATATTATGGAGTTTGTGCTCAACACTCCTTCAATGCAGACTTTGGGGCAACAGTCGGAGACTCCATCCTCTGAACCGTTTTCCTTGGATGAGGGCTATGGAGTCGATGTCAACCAAAGGAAGGATATACTGTTTGAAGACTTCACGCAACCACTGTCTAGCACAGAACCTGTAGAGGGTGGAGTGAACACCTCTATTACAGTAGAGGAACCATATGTCCTCCCTTTGGAGTTACCATCTGACCTCTCTGTCCTAACAACTCGTAGTCCATCTGTAAATAACCAAAATCATGGTTCACTCATCACGGAGAGCTCTGAGCGCACTATTTTAACCCTAGGCGCAGAGGACTCTGGAGTTGAGAAAAGTGGCGAGAAGCAAAGAGCAGTTGGTGCTGTATCCAGTGAGAGCCCACGTGACACTGGTGGAGATTCACAAGTTACAGAAGGACACATGACTCCAGAACATTTCATTCCAGCTCGTATCGATGGAGACCACATCTCAAGTCCTGGAATAACGCAGGTAGCGGAGGCAGGGAATCAGGATCTAGCCAGAACATCCAGAACGCCTGGCCTGCCAAGTTCGCCAACTTTGGCTCTGCCGGGTCAGAAGTTTATTCCAGCAGCCACAGTCAGTACAGGTCCCTCACAGATTGCAAGCTCTGCTGTCCAGTCCACCACCTCTCATTTGAAACCTGGTCCAGATAAACTAATAGTTTTCAATCAGCATTTACAGCCTCTCTATGTGTTGCAGACACTCCCTAATGGTGTAACTCAAAAGATACAGATTGCACCATCTGTCACCGCAACGGGTGTCATGAACTCCAGCACTCCTGTTTTAACAGGCCTCAATGCTGGGATCTCAACTTCTCAGTCCATTTTTCCTGCTGGTGGCAAAGGATTGGTTCCTGTGCATCATCATTCACAACTTCATGCTTTCACTACCACGACCCAAACAGGTTTCCAGCCTGTAATTCCCAGTACCACGTCTGGCCTGCTTATTGGTGTTCCTTCTCATGATCCCCAGATTATTGCATCTGAAGCTGGGCATAGACACGATCTGGCCCCCAGTGTTGCTATGGTGTCCAGTGCATCGTCCATTTCCCCAACACCTGCTGTACTTTCCACTGCACATGGCAAGAAGCGCCCTATTTCTCGTATCCAGCCTCGGAAAATTAAGAAGCTAGCTCGTTCTAGAAGCCAACCCACACTAGCACCTTCAGAGGTTGGGCCCAACATGACTCTTATTAACCTATCCTCTCCACAGATTGCTGCTGGAATTCCTGCTCAGCCAGGACTTGTTGCTACTGCAGCTGCCACATCTCACCGCAAAATGCCCAATATTATAAAGCGGTCAAAATCTGGAGTAATGTACTTGGAGCCTACACTCCTTCCGCAGCCAATGCCAATCTCTACTAGTGCCCAGCCTAGTCTTCTTGGGCATGATTCTTCAACTCACTTACTGCCATGTACTGTATCTGGACTTAACCCCAATCAGTCTGTACTTAATGTAGTGTCAATGCCTCCTACAGCACCTGGGAATCTACTGGGTGCAAATCCAGTATCTTTAAGTACTCCAGGGCTCATTAGCTCTACAGAGATCACAGGACCCTTAAGCAACCTTCTGTTTAAAGCAAGTCCACATAACCTGGGCCTTCCAGAGCAGCAGATGGTTCTTCATTCAGGAACCCCAATGATGTCACAGATAGCCAATCCAGCCCAGACTTCCATTGCTAGTAACATCTGTGTTCTTCCACCAAATCAAACCATTAGTATGTCTGTCAGCCAGCAGGTAGACAAAGAAGGCAACCTTCATCTTCAAAACCCAGTTAGCAGAGTTGTGTCGGATAAGGCCATTGATCCCAGTACAAACGCTTCTGGCCAAGTAGCTCTTGCAGCCAGTCCCATCACTCAAGACCTGAACAAGGGTCATGTGGTTGGAGTTCTCACCCAGAGCTCACGAACCACACCGATCTCACGACCATCAAACCAGCAACAAGCACTCAAGCCATCCACTGTAGCATTTTGCACAGTCATTGGGAAAGGGAAGCAAAAAGCAAAGAGGACGCTACCAAGTCTAGATAAGAGTGGGGGAAAGAAGCATAAAGGTCTTCATCCAGAGACTCTGCCAGAACCACAGGGTCCTCCTGGCTCTGCAGATCAGTCCTCCTTGGCAGGGTAAACTCAGTATATTTTGCAGATTTATTTTGCTGAATATGCCTTAACAAAAGACATCCAACTAAGTTGCTGTGTTTTGCTTATCAATAGGCCTAGAGAGCATGTTACATCTGAGCCAATGGAAACGGGAAAGCCTAATGAAAAGGGTTTAAGGAAGAGGTATCCAAATTTGAGGTGTTTAAATTTAAAGTATTTATGTATGGATGATAAATATCTGACTAAATTACATTAATCTCGTCTGCAGTGACTCTGTAACCAGAACATGTGAATCCACTCTTAAGCAGAAGGCTGTAGAACCCCATGATGAAAAACCTAAGCTTACAGGTGGGTTTGGCAACATTTGCCGTGTATCTATGCTCCTATTTTTTTATTTATTTACTCAAGTACTTCACCTAAAAGTGTTTGTTAAAGGACAAATTCAGTTCTTTGTGTTGGGGCTTTGTGGAGGGTACGATTTTATACGATGTCATGTAATTCTCTACATGTTTTCAGGCCTGTCTGGCCAGAGTAGTGGCAAAGAATCTAGTACCATGCTGACAGCCGCTCCTGATCAGAAGGACAATGGGCAAGATGCATCTTCAGACTTCAAGCCCAAGCAAGGGCTTCTATTTGAAATCTGCAGTGATGATGGCTTTAAGATCCGCTGTGAAAGCATTGAAGGTAAAATTGGTTTTGGGGCAAAGAAATAATAAAGATGTGTGTTTAAAATCACACTGCAAGCAAAGTTATGAATTCTGAGAGATCCTCCAAAGCTACTAGACATAAGATGACAGATTCTGATTTAACTTCTGATATTTGTCTACTCACTTTCAGAGGCCTGGAAATCTCTGACGGATAAAGTCCAGGAGGCACGCTCTAATGCCAAACTTAAAGAGCTTTCTTTTGATGGTAAGCAGAGATGAAGATGGCATAATTGTTGCATATTTTAAAAATGATACCATTTGGAAGTCAACAACAACAAGGCATTGGTATCATCTTCTGTTAGGAGTAAATGGATTGCGCATGCTGGGTGTTGTCCACGATGCTGTGGTTTTCCTGTTGGAGCAACTTTGTGGTGCCAGGTACTGCAGGAACCACAGATTCCGCTTCCATAAGCCAGAGGAGGTAGATGAGCTTCCCATTAATCCTCATGGGTCTGCTCGTTCTGAAGTCCACCACAGGTGTGTGATGCTGACTAGATGGTCTCTTTTTTAGATGGTCTTCTGTTGTGCATGCACAATAGGTTTAACGTTGTAATTTATCTTTTGTTTAAAATGTATCTCTTTAGTGAAGTGGGATCACTGTCGAACCTTGCCTGTTAACAGAGAGCACCGTTTGCAGATATCTCAGCTGGTGTTTTTGATATTTCATGACTTGCCGTCTCTTCCTGAAGGAGGTCGGTCTTGGACATGTTTAACTTCTTGGCATCCAAACATCGACAAGCTCCTGAATATAATCCTCAAGAAGATGATGAAGAAGAGATGCAGCTGAAATCTGCACGGTGGGTTGTTATATTCATCTTGCCTTGATTTTCTTTTTAATGTGAATATAATTATATTATTATAATTATTATTATTATTTTACACCACCGGCCCAGCCCTAATAGTCCTTCTCTTTCCCTTTCAGACGGGCAACCAGCATGGACTCGCCTCTGGCTGTGCGGTTGAGACACTTGAAGAAAACGTCTAAAGAGTCTTTAGGTGTCTACAGGTACAAAATCTGTCCATTGCCTGAAGAATATGGTTGGGTCTGTAAACCTGATAAAGGGGAAGAACGACATGCAAACTGTAATGTTGTTGTGTTTTGCTTGCAGGTCAGCCATACATGGCCGAGGTCTGTTCTGTAAAAGGAACATTGATGCTGGTGAGATGGTGATCGAATATTCTGGAAATGTCATTCGCTCAGTCCTCACTGACAAACGAGAGAAGTATTATGATGCCAAGGTATGTACACCTGTACTCTTACACTTCAGTGCACAAACCTGACTTGCCTGACAGCAAATTAATGGATTTCTTCATTTTACAGGGCATTGGCTGCTACATGTTTCGCATTGACGACTATGAGGTGGTGGACGCCACCGTTCATGGCAATGCAGCGCGTTTCATCAACCACTCATGCGAGCCCAACTGCTACTCCCGCGTGGTCAACATCGATGGGAAGAAGCACATCGTCATCTTTGCCATGAGGAAAATCTACAGGGGCGAGGAGCTCACATATGATTATAAGTTCCCCATCGAGGAACCAGGCAATAAGCTGCCTTGCAACTGTGGGGCCAAAAAATGTCGGAAGTTCCTCAATTGACACTTTCTCCTGTTCTTACTTTTGCCTGAACCCTCTCCGCTCAAACTGTCTCTCGTCTAATGTTGACAGTATGTTTTATTTTGAGTAATATGGTTATTTATTGAAACAGGCTCAGGTTTTCAGAGGGATATTGGCACTGTGCCTCAAGTTGATTCAGGAAAGGTTTCAAGAGCAAAGTCACAATGAAGAAAAGGACTTGCCTTCAGTGAATTCTCCCCTCCCCTCCCCAATCCCAAAATGAACCAGACAAATACGGAGAACTGCCCCTGCTTGCTTTTAAATTTTATGACCAGTTTTATCTTCCAAACGATTATTATGAACAATTATAAATTTGTAATATTGAGTCTCATCTGCCCATGCCTATGGATTGTGAGGGGGAAAACGTATGATGGAATTGCCACATTGTTTCATTTGACACCAAAGTGCAATTTTTCTAAGGGAACGATACACTGTCTTTGCCGATAGATGAATTGCTAGTGGCCCATAAATTTTCTTTTCTTAGCCTGGCCTGCACAGCCTCATCTCCCTTTCTGAATGTACATTGAAGCCCTGCCCCTCTAGGTATGTGAGGGATGTCTCCGTGTATTTAAGACACTGTAAATATTAGTTATGAGAGCTAGATTCTTGGGGAGGGACCACCAGAGGGAGCTGTGGTTTCAGAGATGGACCCTCTAAAGAGAAACTTAAGTTTTGATTTGATCAGTGATAGAAGAAGAAGAAAAAAAGAAAACATGAGTGTACCTAAACTGTGTTTGAGAAGTAGTAACAGCCCTGGTGCAGTGCTCATTGTGACCAGGCTGGGCTGAGATCCTGGTGGACTGACAACCAAGGGACTAGAGAACATTAATGGGTGGGTGGGGAATGCATAATGGTTTTTTTCCCATTTTTATATCAACTTAGTCTGACGATAGTTAAATCTGTTGTGTAGAAGAATCTTAGAATGTGTGTACTCTAAGGCCTGTTGATAGCTGATGGGTGTTTGCTAAACTCCAGGGCATCCGGTTGCTTTATTGAGTTGGAGTTATTGTGTCTCATTGTTAGGGATGAGTCATCTAAAACTTTTGCTTTTTCCTGACTCTTGTAGGCAGGTAAATGTCATAATTTCTTTTGATATGTAAATAATATGTATATTTTTCTATACAAAAAACCTGAAAAGCACTCACTAGTGAATAGCACTTAATAATGGTATTTATATTTTTAATAAAACGTATTTATTTTATCAACATTTTGTAGGAGATAGTGGTTTACAACACTAATGCTTGGTCATTTTCTAGTGTTGCCTTCGTTTTGTTTTGTTGAGTTTTTTACCATTTTTTTCCCTTTGTATTCTCTTTTGTATTCCAAAGACTGAAGCAGTAGCTAATCCCATAGAGTGCAGTCCACCAGTAAGGTTAGGTTTAACCCAGTCCACCAGTAGGGTTAGGGTTAAACCAGTCCACCAGTAGGGTTAAACCGGTCCACCAGTAGCTCTCATTGCTAATCAGAGTCCGTCATGAACATTTCAAATGGCAGCATATAGCAAGTAATCTCTGCAGCACTCGGACACGAGTGCTTATCTTCTGAATGGCATGGTCTCCCCTACTGCCAGCCTTAATATCACAAACAGGACACCCCCTCTCTCGTTCTCAAAAGGCCCCTTCTTGCTATTTCTGAACCATAAAACAACTCAAGGGGAGGAAAAAAAATTTATAAAAGATGCCTGAAATCCTTTTACATTAAAGCAACTGGAAAGTTCCAAAGTTTACTCCATCTATTTTATTATTGTAAAAATATTTTCATAGCTATTGGTATAACCCAAGGAATTTGCCACGGAGGCTAGCCCTTGAACTCTTGTTTCTGAAGCACTATGGAGTAATAGAGGAAAGCCCTCGTTCTCCCTGCTTTGTGCACTGAACATCTGTCTTCTTCCCAGCTTCACCCATGTTGCCTTGGCACTGCATGCATGCTCCAGCCGTCCGAACCCCGTCACATGCTCATTTTGTACCATCTTGTCCTTCGTTATCCCTTGGAGCACAAATTTATTTCCTGTTCAATAGCTGAACGTTTATATTGGGACTTCACATCTCTTATAGTGAGTCTTTTTAGTTCCATGTAACATTTCCTTCTTTTTAAAATTTTTTCTAACATTTTTGTCCCACTATCTTTTTATTCCTCAATAAACTCATGGCTGTTTGAGGCGGTAAGACGGATGCACCGAGGATGATTGATTGGCCTTCGTTGAGTGGAGGTTGTACTGGAAGAGCAATCAGTACATGTGTTTGCTTCAAAATGGAGGGGGGAAAAAAGTTATATATGCTAGTTTTATTGTGGACCCTGCTGACCTATTGGTCACTAAATTAAAAGATTTTAACCATAATTTTTAAAAGGGTCTGGGACGTGTGTTGCCGTAACGTGGGAACCTCCGGACGAATGTCATGCTCTCTGCGTCTCACCATCTTATCGCCTCATCAGCATTCACTGGTACTTCTAGGTACTTTCAAACTCCCAGACTGCTGATATATATATATATATATTTTTTTTTTTTACCAGTCTCTTGCGTGTCCTCCATGACATGAAGAACTGAGAACACACACAGTGGTCTTTCATTTTGCTTTGCATCATTGCCGACTGGCTGCTTTCTCTTCGGCTGTGGCGTTGGTGTGCTGTGGCGGTGTGATGGAGCTCTGCCACAGCTGTGCTTCTCACAGTGTGGCTTTTGCCGTTGTTTCAGGGATGGAGTTGCTCTCAGTCTGGCTCTCTGGGGACCGCACCGGCTCGCACAGAGCTCTGCAGCTAGGCCTTCGTTGAATGTATTTTTTGGGGAAAAAACAAAAAATTCTTCTTTTTAATCATATTTTTGTCTCTTTATTTTACTTTTTAGTAATTTTTATTTTATTTTTTTACTTTTTTAATGATCGTTGCGAGGTGAAAGGCTCGGGTGTTACAGGACCGCTTTCTTCATTTCATTGGGTGAGGATTGTACAGCCGTGGTAATCTTTGTACAGAACTTGCATCTATGGGTATGACAAAGTATGATTTCTATTAATTCAAGTACTAATTCTAAGGGCTTTGTGAAAGACTTTTCCTCCACATATTCATTTCAGTGCAACTTCAGATGCTCTACAAGCTGGTGAAATGTTGTGATTGGTCCGTTTGCGCTAGCAGGCGGGTGTTCTGTTGTTTTCCTGGAGTTTTAATCTTCCACACCAGTGGTTTCACATCATCCACTCCTTTACCCGCACACCTCAGTATATATGTATACTTCTTCAATACATGATGAATATATATATACCTAAACATATGTATGGATAGTAACTCGTACTTCAGTATTTCAATATTTACAATATCTACGCAATATACGGAATGGACAGACAAACTTAGTTACAGTAGCAAGACAACAGTTTCATAATGGTAAATAGAAATGTTCAGTGTAATCTATAATGGTTTTGTGTTACAGATACAGTCTAGAGTAATGTGCAACATTTTTGAATATTCACATTTATGTCCCGGTTTTCCTGTGCCTGTGAAATGCTTCATCCGTGGAGCAACTACGACTTTAATCCATTTTTGGGAATTTTTCTTTTTACTTTTCTTTTCTTTGCAGGTTGAACAGGTGGGAGTTAATGGCTGATATTTATATGATGAAATGAGTAAATGTAAAATGTGGTTGTACACTTTTTTGAGGTTAGCCATTTGTTTCAGTGCTGTAGTTTTTATTTTACTCTTTGTACTTTTTAACAGTTTGTGGACATCAGGAAAATGAAAGTCTTTGAACCCCAATTGTTTCCCACATTTGCTTTCTCACATCAGACCTTAAGTTGAATTCTAATGTGATGTTCTGTAATAAGTAACAATAATGATAAGCATTTTATTTATTCTGTGCAACTATCTGTGTATACAGACAAAAGGGGTTATGTATGTAACCTCCCCTGAGGGGGGGGGGGGCCTTTATACCAGCTCATGTTATATCGGTAGTGGAGGTGGCCTGCGAATAGTGAGGTGACGTACTAAAATGGAGGATGTGAGGATGATG
>JAOXYF010000013.1:13493958-13522705 GCA_028565775.1 Sternarchorhynchus goeldii
CCCCCCCCCCCCCCCCCCCCGAGTCATTGTTTCCCCTTTGTCTTTTGAACACTTCCTGTTTCTTTTTAAATGATCCATGTTTAATGGTGATTCCCCCCCCCCCTTCCCCCCCACATTGTTTTCCCAATTGCCCAATCAGTGTTCAGATATGACAGAAATGAAGGAAAGACCATTCAGTGATGATAATAGTAAACCACAAACAACTTAAGGATGAATGTATAATGAGGAAAAAAATGTACATAACTGTAAAAAGAAAAATTTCTAATCATGTTTATTTTCTATGCACTTTTTTATTTAAGTGATAGTTTAAATAATAAACATGTCTCGTTTACCCAGCATGCCTCTGTCTTATTGTTAACTAGTTTGATTGGGCTTCCTGTTTTTCTTTTTGTTTGTTGTTGTTTGTTGTTGTTGTTTTTCTCTCTGGTAGAGGCTGTTCTGCAGATCCGTTCAGCTCTGTGCTCAACAGTACCATGTCATGTTGAAAGAATCAGGATCAAATGACTCATTTCTAAAGAAAAATGTTTCTTTTCTTTGCTGTGTCCGTAGAAGGATGAAGTTTTTTTTTGGTTGTTTTTGTCTGGAAATATGAGAATTACAAACCACCTATTCAAGAGCTCTCCTGTAATCTTCAAGTATTGACCAGTGATTGTGTTAAACAAACCGGAGCCGTGCCTTTTTCCAGAACTGAATCAAGAGAAAATGATAAACAGACTAATGTCTGGATGAAAGGATGTACTCACACACCCTTTTCATCTATTTGTTACTTGAAATTTGATTATATGTCTTTCTAGAACTGGTGATTAGATGAAATTATAACTGGAAGTTCCACAGTGGATATTCACTGGTAATTACTGAAATGTTATTTTTCTAGTAAACACTGAAAATGAGCACAGAACATTTTTTTTTAAATCTGAGTTCCTCTCTTTAATCTGGAACTGTCTCAAAAAATGTAGCTGATTTCTCAGCAGATTTTGTTGTGTAGTGCCATCCTCCTGTATACCTGCCTCTTGGGACATCAGTGTGGCTCAGGGTTGCTTCCTGCACAGCCTAGTTCTGAGTCTGTTGAGCAATCTTGACTTTTTTTGTGCCATTTAGAAAGGAAAAGCTGAGTGAGCATAATTCACTGCACCAGTGTTATTAGTGGCTTCATTTCCTGAGTTTGGAGGAGGAAGGGATTCTAACGTAACTGGAGATGAGCTTAAGGAGTAGAAAAATGGTCTGGCAGGCTGTTTTGAGGGATTAATATGCAGGTCTAACCCAGCTGATCCTGCCCTGTATGGTCTCAGTGCTATGTGACTTTTCACATCTGTGTTCACATCTGTATTTTTTCAGGAACTACATCAACTGTGTGAACCACATCATCACTGACTCCTCCACTACATCAACCATGTCATCACTGACTCCACACTGTTTTAGCCCCAAACTGTAATGGGTTTAGTTTTTAAGGACATTTTTTTACTTCCTGTATTACTCTGTTTATATTTTAACCTGTTTTGATTTATCATGAAATGACGACAATCATGAAAATTAATGTTCCTGAAGAATAAGGTTTGGAAACTGAATGAGTCAACTACAGCTTTCTTCTCTGCTTCATGAACCCCATGCCGAGTTAAAAGTTAATGTTTGGACTTTGAAGTTTACTGCAGCCTTTCTACGTGGAAAGGTTGACCTAAGTGACCCTGTTACTCTGGTTTAAACGGTTATATCTACATCACTTCAGACAACTTTTAAATTCTACAGCTCTCCACACGGTTCTTATCCACATCTGCTGTATCTTAAAAATATTTAGAATGTTCATTGTTTTCTCCTCCCTCTCAACTCTGGACATGCTTCAACCAATCTTTCTTTCTCTCCCCCTCCCCTTCTCTCTCTGTCTCTCTCTCTGTCTCTCTCTCTCTGCCCCTTGGATGCTCTTTCTCTCCCTTCTGGTGTCCCTCCCTCCCTTCTTCCCCCTTACTCTCTCTCTCTCTCTCTCTTTAATTGGCTTCCAGAGCTATTTTCTCTTTAACTTCAGAATGCTCACTTTTTCCCAGGCGCCTCTGTCGGGAACAAAAAGACAAACTCTACTTTCATTCCTCCTGCTCAGACACTGCCACTTTTGAGAACCCCGGAAAAACTAAATGGTAAGTTGTCTGTTTTGATTGTTCGAAATTATGCACCAGTGTACCAGTTAATCCGCGACCATCAGAGGGAACACGGTTCTGATTAGATAGTGGTTTTAAAGGGATCATTTAAATAGTGATCATTTTGAAGGGAATTGTGTATATTTCCTCTAGGAAGATTCAGGTTCAGCTTTTGAATAGATCTAAAAGTTATTGTACAACTCTACTTTAGAATGTCAGTGTATCTGACATTAATTGCGTTCTCTCTGTGCGCCATACTGAGTTATAGTTACCTCAGGGTGTTTAGTGATTTAACTTTACATAAACTGAATACTTGCTAGGTGGACATTATGTGAAGATGCTATTTGGACTATAAGCATTTCTCCTGGAGTTTTCTCTGCCTTCATAAGAGACTCATTTTAAGGGCTATTTTCAAAGCTTCATGGTTTCAACTTGGTACAGGGAAAACAAACAACCTTTTTCCATAATTTTTCTTCTGTTGAAGCAAATCTTTCAGTGAGTACAAATAACTAACATGGCTATAGCAATCTCCTTTCATGGAGATAAAACATGAAATGATGAAATGCAGACTGTTGTTTGTTTGCAGATTTTTCTGCTTTATCACTGCAGTGGAGAGCTGGTGTTTGCGCAGTAAAAACTCCCTGAGAGCTTTTCAAAGCGAGTGTTTTGACACGGCTTATGCAACAGGAAGTGCTCAATCCAAAAAAACAAAAATACAGACCAGAGATCTAATACTAGATTCTGCAAAAAAAGAGAAAAAAAATTGGAACCAGAAGTTCCTGAACCAGATGTGCCTGTCTGTTCTTGTGCCTGTAGAGTTGGGATTTTGGTGGTCTGTTTGTGTTGTGTCTGATCAGCAGTTTTTTAACTTTGGTGGTCTGTTTGTGTTGTGTCTGATCAGCAGGTTTTTTAACTTTTACTTGAACCAGCTGTTTAAAGGCAGCAGACAAGCAGCGAAACCCACTGATTTATAGAAAGCCATAAAGTTTTGGAAATGTCTGGCCCTGAGGCAGCACTGTGAAAATCCTCCAATCACTGAACACGTCCAGCCTTTGCTGACATCATGAATTCCTCCAATCACTGAACACCTTCTGCCTTTGCTGACCATGCGGTTTCAGTACTGTGGACGGCTGCTCAAGCCCAGAGACCAATGTGTGCTTCTTCAATCAGAATTGGACTGTAGCATTAAAACATTGTGCAATGCCATGATTCAATTGTGCATGATGTATGTTCTTTCTGCATGTACCCTATCATGACTGTGCTAAAACTTCAAGTATTATGGTGCATTATTACATTTTCCCTGGCATATTCTCTGTAATGAGTCAGGAATAGGATTTTGCAGTTCTTTTTACATCATGTGCTAAATACATCCACAGTGCTATTTTCAGGTCCAGCAGCATTCATGCCTGAATAAACTGAGTACACACTGAAGACACAGTGTGAGAAGGCGGTCTTTCTTTTGCTCTGTCAGTGCATCTCTCTCAACAGACCTGATGCAATGACACCTCTCCAGTGTGGGCGTCTCTCCCTCCTCTTCGCGCTGCTGGTGCACTATGCAAAGCCACTCGAGGATAATAAGATTCACAGTTTGTGTACGGGCAGCCCGGGTGTCCCGGGGACCCCAGGGTCTCACGGCAGCCCTGGCCAGCCGGGCAGAGATGGGCGAGACGGGCGAGATGCTCCTCCAGGAGAGAAAGGGGAAAGGGGCGAGCGTGGGGAGCCAGGTATGCACGTTGGTACTTTCATGAGATGTTACCTTGGTGACCAAGTTCAAGGCCATGGTGCTGCTAATGTTCCAAATCTCCCACAGGTCAGCCAGGCGTGCGGGGACTGACTGGAGACAGAGGTGATCCTGGAGAGAAGGGGGAGAGGGGCACCCCAGGAGAGTGCGCCGTGGCCCCCAAATCGGCCTTCAGCGCCAAGCTGTCCGAGTCACGCACCACGCCCCTGGTGGCAGGGCAGGCGGTACACTTTGACAAGATCCTGCTGAATGAGCAAGGCGATTATAACACGGAGACCGGACGGTTCACCTGCAGGGTGCCCGGCGTTTACTACTTTGCCGTCCACGCCACGGTGTACCGACAAAGCCTGCAGTTCGACCTGATGAAGAACGGCCACACCATGGCCTCCTACTTCCAGATCTTCGGAAACTGGTCCAAGCCGGCCTCGCTGTCCGGAGGCTCCCTGCTGCACCTGATTCCCGGTGACCAGGTGTGGGTGCAGATGGCCCTAGGAGAGTATACTGGCTTGTACTCTAGCTCCAAGACTGACAGCACCTTTACTGGCTTCCTGGTGTACTCAGACTGGAAAAACTCAGCTGTTTTTGCATAGGTTGAAAGCACAGGCCACCCAAACACACCCACGCCGTGCACACAGCCTAACAACAGTTGAGAGCTGAAATTACTGCCATAATCACTTAACTTTGCATTGCCACTGTTTCAGACAAAGGCCTTTGTTGATGAGTGTTTAGGCCTACAGATGTTTCTAACAAGTCTTTCGATGCTTTCTCTTAGGGATGGTATATGCTCAGCATCACTCAGACATTGTTATTGGCAGCAAATATAATTCTACATAAAGCAAAAAGCTCTACTAGCATTTGCAGTCAGAAATGGGTTGATTTTCACTGTACACAATATCTGAGCATTTTTTGAATTATACAAACCAATAAAGGTATAAGCAAAATTTATTATTTGCTTGCCAGGAAACAATGCTGTTCATTTGATTTTGGGAGCAGAAATGATTTGTGGAATTAGCTGTTCATTAAATATGCATTTAAAAGAATCTGTGGTCGTTTTGAAGCAAGCTGTGTAATGCGCTTTTTGCAAGCCCAAACTATGATGAGGGAATGGAGACTCCTTTAGGCCAAGTCACAGAAATGTCCCGAGTTGATGATTTCACTACATCCACAATAGCATTATGAAAGTGCTTTTCCAGACTCCAGGCTGCAGCACTTCCTCAGCTGTTCTTCAGCCAGGACACCTGGTGTGCAGTTCTTTCTCTCCGTCTCCTCCTTTCTCTCTGCCTCTTTCCCTCATCCTAACATGCACATGCTCAGACACTGTACGTCAGTCTTTGTTTGTTTTGTTTGCATCTCTCTCTCTCTCTCTCTCTCTCTCTTTCTTTTTGTCTCTGTCTGTGTTTTTGCAGTCAAGCTTATCCAGTTTCCCCTGACTGCTGCCATAGGCATGTGCAGAATGTTTTTATTAATGCTTTATATATTTATATAAGTAAAATGTTTTGTGTGTGTGAGGGAGGAGAGAAGCCCTTCCCTCCTCTTGGCTAGTCTCTGTTGTGAGGTCAGGCCCATCAAGGCTATGTAAGAATACACTTTGCTTGCTGCAAATCTCTAACTCGCCTATAATCACCTTCACATCTCGCCATGTCTGCTCTATGACTTTTTTTTTAAATTAAATATTAATAATTACATACAAACTAAAATAAAATGCCTAACAGTTATCTTATATACTGCAATTGTATTCCTTTGAATGTGAATACATGTTCACATGTACATGTATTACTACTGTACATACACCAATTCACCACCAGGGGGCATTGTTTCATCATATAAACTCTTTCCCATAATATAGTTCTGAATGGATGGTTTCATGTGGATGTATGCTTAAGTTAGGAACATTCTTACCTCATGAACTTCTGAATGTAACTGAATTGACAAAAGAACGGAGCTCTCCCGTTCCAACTGACTGCATATGTATATTTGTTACATACAGCCTGAACATTTAGCGTTTACTTCCCATGTTCTTTAACTGATTTTTTTAAACCAGACTATGTTGCCTTAGGTTTCAGTCACCACACAGTGAGAGTTGTTTTCTCTATGGATGTGTCTGTTGAACTGGTCCCTGGGGGCAGGAATGTACCCTTCTTGTTGGGGCTTGGGAGAAAGCCCATGCCTGAAGCTGCTTCCTCCACAACTTGCTGCATATACACTTAAACTCTCCTCCATCCTCCGTGACCAGTTATAACCCCCTCTTCCACTTGTCCATCTTCAGATCATCATGTTCAGAGTTATCAGAGTTCTAAACCCTTGTCTTTCCGCTTACAGATCTGTAACTTATCCCACTGGGGAATGTAGAGCGTCACATTGCAGATCTCTAACGCCCTCAGTACTTTCCGATTATGAACTATGCTTATAAGATCAAAAGAGGGTGTCTAATACATAGTCTTTACAGTCAGACTTTATCAAGCTTCATTACATCAGACCCTTATGGATAAGTACTCACACATGTCCTTTGTTATTCACTTCTTAAATGCCAGCATCGATTTGTTGTTTAAAAATGATCGTGAAGTAGGATATTGTACAATAAAGAATTATTTTTCAGCTATGAAACTGAGCTAAAGTCTGTAGTGTTGTTTTCATTACTGTAATAGAAGTAACCTGGATTTACTCTCCTGACACTACTGAGCAACAAAGTTTTTATGTTGTTGTCTCAGCAGGATATCTTGTTGGGTTTCTCCACAGTGCTACAAAGTGATGGGAATGCAACCCTAATCCTAACCCTTTTACAAGATTTGCCCATTTACTTAATTTCAATACAAAACATGAAACTTGGGTCATCTGAAGACCGGCCCAGTTATATGGACTTCACAATAGTTCTGCACTAATTTAGCAGTTGGGTCAGTCCATGCTAACTCACCTAGATCTCCCCGTTCATGCCACTGCTTTCCTTAAATAATGTGAGAACTTTTACTAAATTCATGAGACCATGCAAAATCTTTAGTTCTATTCCAAACATTTTTTAAGTTTTGATTTTTTTGAAGTTTGGCTCAAAGCTAATCTCTTTTGCAATTCTTATATGTATACCTATAGTCTCAACATCTGCCTATTTTTCACTGCATTACAATGAAATCCAAATATTTTCTACAAACACCACTGGACAAAAAGGAAGCCCTTCCTTTGTCAGACGCAACACCATGAGTCTACACCTATTTTTAAACTATTGTTCTCAACTAAACCCTTCCACTGGAAAGTGGAAAAAATGCTAATTGAAGTCACCATCCAATGTGAGGCTTGTAAGACATACCAATTGCCTTTTATGGACAATGGAATCAGAAAGACTCCTGCAACAAGAGAAATATATTTAATACAATAATGCAGCTGTGATGTCAAAGCAGCTGTGTCATCATTTTATGGTCTAACTATTTCTCATTTAACATTAACTCCTTAACCCCAAAGATCTTTAGTGATTTAGTAGGAGCTGTCCAAAGTGCTGAACGGGCTTCTCCTTGTATTTTCACCAATTTGATGACATTCATTACTAATATTCAGTGCGAGTTTCGGATTAAGTAATCTTTTAAGGCTCTCTCAGCCATTACGTTTTCCCCTCATGACCTTAAATGTACAGAAGAATCCCTGCCCAAGCGAGGCTGAAACGTTAGAACAATGTGAAAACAATGCAAGGTTGATGTAAAAATTAACTGTCTGCAGTATCACCAACAGTTTTTAACCAAGGAATGGAGTCATTTCTATGAAGACTAGTCATCTCTAGACGTGGCCTCCCTTCCAATCACCTGATCATCTCCTCCCACACCCGCGTTCGGCTCCTCCAGAAGAAATGAAATTGCGTGTAGGTCAATCGCTCTTCTCACATTCAGACTACCGTTTCAAAATGTTTATTATTGTTATGGTAGGATTACTATCCTTGAGCAATTCAAAATAACACCTGACGGTCTGAGCCCAAATAAATACCATCAGGCAGCCACAGTGGTCCTTTTATTACAGCTTCTTATTCAACAGTTTCTCTAATGGCCTGCGAAGACGTAGCTAAGGACAAAACACCATATTGTCTTTACCTGCACGATAAACAAAAAATGCTGCAAACTATCCGATGGTATTTATACAACGCGGGCAACATGAACTAATGGCAGACAATGTGTTGTCTTTGAACATCATATGGCAAATTTCTTAAAATAACAATTTTGACAGATTGGAGTCAACTTCCTAGCTCAACACAGTAAAATAACAGGATATGAGTTTGGCTCAAGCTTGTGAATGAATTCCCATTTTGTGACGTGGTGTTTCTGTACAAAAAGGAGCATGTTTTTAAATAGGAAAAAAACCTACACTTTTCTGCTCAAGTACAACCTGGACTTACAAAACCTAGGGGGAAAAATTATCATCTTTAAGTTGTGTCTGTTTTATCAATAAATTAGACTGTTAAATGTTAATGGAAGGGGTATGTAATTCAGTAAGTACTGTGATAATGAATACTGTATTATATTAAACGTGCTGGAATAAGATATCGTCACGCTAGGAAAGTCTCCCGTTAGAATAAATAAATAAAAATCCCAAAATATCACATGAATAAATCTCTGATAAGAGGTTTTCCTATGGTCCCACCTGGGTTTTTGAATACCTCTTCCCATTACCCAATTTAATTAAAAAACAGGGCACCACACGGCCCAAATGATGCGTAGCTGAACCCAGGGGCTAATGTTTGGATTTCACTAGGTGCTGATCAATACCACTTATATGAGCACACAAACACAACAGATAGAGGGCCATTACAAAACATCAATATTTGGTCTAAAGCAAAATAAACAAACAGTTTGAATATCAACTATATAATTCCAGAGTGTAAAATGGCTTGTAGAAACGGCAGATGCGCCAGATAAAAGAATAAATCAAGAGCAAAAACGCTGGCAGCAATATGAATAAATCGACAAAGAGTATAACAAATGGTACAATAACACCTTTTAAGAATCTGTAAAGTCGCGCAATACTCTTCAACAATCGAAGGCTACGGTATTGCACCACACAAACATCTGTCCAACCAGGGCTCTTGGCTAGGCCACTCTATAGTGCATACAATGTTTTGGAATTGCAATGAAAGGATGTCTCTTTGCTTCTTGTTATTATGCTTAAGTAAAGCTTACATTCATGTTTTCATCACAGCAGTATCAAAAATTTAGTGTACATCATACAAAAGCTAATTATTATGAATTATACCATGAAAAGACTATTAGAGTTACAAGCCTTCGACAAGCTAAGAATAGCTTGAGTGTATAAAAGGGCCATGTGAATTTACAACTGAGAGTAACAAAAGATCCAGCACAGTGGAATGGGCAACATATACAAGGAATCTGCAGGCTACACCACCTCACTGACTGAAAGGTGGCACAACACACAATTAGACAACAGTCTCGCTCCATTAACCTGAGATTCACAGAAGTACACGAGCCGTGCAAGTCCACGGTCTCTTTCAGAGGTAAACATCCATAGTCTGGAGGATTGTGTGGCGGCAGAGAGGGCAGTTCTGCTGGTAGATGGGCTGGCGGAGTAAGATGTTGGTACAGTCTCTACACAAACACAAATGGCGACAGGGCAGGAGCACCACAGTCTTGGTGCTGTCCTGGCAGATGACGCACTTCTTCCTCTCCTCCTGCTCGTGCAAGAGTGTCAGCAGGTTATCTGCAGGGGGAGCCTTACAACTCTGCTCTGAGGCCACTTTCTGTAGTGGTCTGTGAGAGCTGGAAGTAGGGAGGGGCTGTTCCTGGGGCAGCAGTGCGCGGGGCCGGTCTGAGGAACCGTCATCCCCCACGTCTGCTCTTCCAGCTGTGGCTTCCTGATGAGCTCCTTCCTCAGTGTGGGGTTGATGAATATTCTCATTTCCTGTGTCAGCAGCTCCTCTTCCTACAAATGATGTCCAAAGGCCCATACGACTCCGGGGCCAGGCCAACCGCTGCCACAAACTTCTCTCCAGCAAGCAAAGCCTCTGCAGAGTTCTCTGGAATCGCCGCAGGCTGGGTGCCGTGTTGATGTAGTGAGTTATTCCCTGAGCTGCGCGCTGAGACAGGGCAGGATTCAGATACACAGTGGCACTTACAATTATAGCTATGGTGAGCAGCAGTCCGTAGGAGTTGAGCAAGAAGATGCTGATGAATATGTGCCAGAGAGAGCTCAGGAACTCCATGGCTAGTCTGCAGGGTGTCCAGAGCAGAACTGAGGTGCCCACCAGGGTGCTGTAGCAGAAGGTGAAGACCGCCAAGGTCAGCTCAACAGCTTTCTGTAAAGGGCTGGATACTGCCTCCACCATGCTGACCAAAATGCCATACAAGTTCTGTGTGCCTATGAGCAGAAGGTTGATGACTGTGTTGATCAGGTACAACAGAAGACTGAACACGATGCCACATCCCTCCCAGGCCTGACGCAGCAAGTTGTGTCCTGAGAGGAGCCCGCGATGGAGGAACTCCTTCATTCGCAGCAGTATATGTGAGGATAGGTACCCAACCATCTTAAAACTTTCCAGTACACCACCAAGCAGCTGCACCCCACCGCCAATCACGTTGTGGGTCATGACAGTCACTCCATCCATCAGTGTGATGACACACAACAGAGCAAGATTCAAGCACTCCAAAACCGAATTAGTGAGCAACATCGGTAAACTGCCGACGAAAGAGATCATTGCCACCAACAAGCGAACTAGTGAATTGACAATCACAAAATTTAAGTCCAAAAGAAGGACAACAGTGTCAATGCACTTTCCAATGCAGCTAAAGACAAGGTTTAACAAACCCATATTAATAATCTCCTCATTGATAACTTCTAGTCAGTTCTCTAAACAGCATTTATTTGTGGCTCCACATTTCGAGACGTAAAGCACCAGGTAGAATTATTAAGACAGCTTTAACACAAGAAACGTTAAACCATTAAGCTAACTGCTAGCTAGGTAAGATATTTAACCTGGCCTGCAGCTACGAACTTAGCTACCTAGGTTGCTAACAGCAATAAACTTACACAATGACTGTCATGATCAGATAAGAGAGCGAAATGCTGTGTGCTAACATTCTTTTACCAATACTGGGATATAACCGCCCAGACTGTCAGGCGACATGTACGCTATCCAGAGAAGCTAAAAGTTTGTGTTATTCTTAAGAGACATATGGAGAGAAAGTTAAGTAGTTAGCTTGCTAGCTATGTAACAAGCTCGTTATCACGACGCGTTAAAGCACGAAACAGTCGGCGGATGTTTACGTTTGAACAGGCATACATGGCTGACTTGTTAGCCAACTAGCTAAATTAGCCAATTAGCGTTAGTGCTTGTTGGTTTGTTTGGACGGCTCTCTACAACAAATACGAAAAACGACAACTTGTGTAGTGTTTTGCTCGAAAATCGTCCGTATCAAACGAGTCGTCAAAACGACAACACTTATCCAATTGCTCTCATTTACTTACTACCACAAACCGCCATGTCGTTTCTGCGAACTAGAGCATGTCAACACTGCACTAACATTGTGCAGAATGACGACAAAGCACAGGATTGTGGGTAAATATGGAAATTAAATATATATATATATATGTTCCTTGATAACCTGTTACAATAAAATGAAAGAAAACCCCGACGCTGATGACAGAGACTGTGCTACATTTACGAGTCCTACATTTCAGGAGTCTGATAAACACGATTTGCAAATCTAATGTAAGTGTAAAGTGCTTTTCTCTGTAGATAAATAGATCAGGAGCATGATGCACCATGCTCTAATAAACAGATAATAAATAAATCTCTGGAAAAAATATCAGAATAAACGACACGATCCTGATGCCAAACATATATTTAAATATGGCGCATGCTATGTATTACAAAATACAAAATCGGAAAATATGAGAATATTAACTAAACTTCTTTACAGTTACTAAGATTATGTAGGCTGTTTACAAGTAGAGTTGTACTTTATTTTGTTATAGATTTTCTGATTACATACTAAAATGTATTTGTGATGTAATCCAAGGATTACTACATTGAACTAATTTAATCGAATTATTTTATTTTTAGATAAAGTTTAACCCATTAACTCCCAAAGATTTGTAGAACACTACTCCCCTCCAGTGTACAACCATTTTGGACACCAATATTCCAGCTGTGAAAATTAAGACTTACACTAGATGCCATCTAATAAAACCATATTTTTACCATCTGCAAATAATTTAAGTGTTAAGTGTTAATATACCAAACTACATTCATGAAAGATGTACATATTATTTTAACCACATAAAAACAACAGGAATATACTCCATGTATCAAAAAAAAAGGAACAAGGCTACTACTCTTAAACAGAGGGTTTTAATTTTTTTGTTTTCAATAAATTTTGTGTTACTGTGCTCTCTCTCACGGTACCTAATCAAATCTGAAACTTATTCAAATATAAATAGATTTGCAAAAGTGAATAATTTAGAACATTTGTTAAAACAAAATGTACAGCCTCTGGTCCTTGTACAGCCATATAAAAAATTACGCAGTTGACTACTGTAAAAATAAATAATTTATGATGATCATGAACCAATCTGAAGTAAAAACTGAAGGACACCACATATATTCTCACAGACCCTCACATGTGCTCCTTGGAAGAGGAGGCAGGAGAGAAGATGTGTCTGGCAGGGCAAAACAAGCTGGAGGAGAAACACAAACAAACAGAATAAATTCCACAGCAATCTATGTCAAAAAGAACCCCATAAACATTATTGCTGTTGGACTAGCCTTATCAATAAAGAAAATCAACAGAAAAAAATGACTCGGTAGCTACTGGTTGTAGACCATCTTGGGTGTGGTAGAGTTCAAAGCATGTGGTGTACACAGGGCAGGATTGGGTTAGGGTCACGTCCTGCAGGAAGATGATGCTCACTTCCTCCCATTCCTCTCATCGTTTGCCTCTTCCTGGCCAAGGAAATGTCACCCCATCAGACATACAGGCACAAGAGCCATATCAACTGGACACATCTGCACGTCGTCCTCCTCTTTCTCTAGAACCCCATCACCCACTACCGTCTTCCTGAAGACAGGAATCCAATGAGCAGTTGCCTTTGAAAAATAACGTATGTGTTCACCTAGGCCAGTTCTTTTACATGGTGTTAGAAAGGTGTCACTTCACACTGAGGTGCCCATATTTATATTCAGTGGGCCAAACTTACAACTCCTGTGTCATGAAATGATACTGATCACAGAAGGACATTTGAGAGAAGAGAGGGGTATCTGCTAGCTTAGTCAGCAGATACCTCATATGCAGGCTTTCCCCTGGCTGTTGACACCAGAAAAGTATACGTAGATCTGGCTTATCTGAGAACAAAGTTTTTCATGTCTTAGTAGATCGTTTGCAGCTTTTCAAAGCCTAAGGCGCTTTGTTGTAATATACTGCCCTGTCATCTTGATAGATCAGGGACTCGCTGATCTCAATCCGGGTTAATCATTGAACTGTAAACAGGATTACGAGATATAATATGATAATTTTTCACGTCAGTGTTTGAACTCCAGGAATCTGCGAATTGTCTTTATGTATCATATATACTAAAACAAATCTCGCGTTCACGATACACAAATCTCGTTCCCATATGAATAAATCCCATGTTTACGACAAACAAATCTGTAGGAACTCACATTGCATCGTGTACATTAATAAAGTAAAAGAAAGGCACAAATCTTACAAATGCTCGTGTGTTTCGTCACAAATCGTTTGGAAATTAGGACCCCAAAAGCGCCCTAGGTAAGAACACAACCCACTGAACAATCTTTAAACATTTACATTTATACTGACGATGTTGACTATAATCTACCAATAATCTAATTTTTGTCATTTTCCGTAACTGTAACGAATATAGGGCTATAACTTTATGCAGTTAAATTTATTCCGTTACTAGGCGTTGATGGCTCGTGCTTTGCCTAATTGCTCCCTTCCCTCGTGTTAAAACGTTTGTCTTGGATCACAGTCGTTTGTGGTCTGAGTTTACGGAATTTACCGTACACTCTTACTAATATTATTAAGCATATTATAGCATGGCTATTTCTGCATATTAAATTAGTATCTACCACATCGATCAAAAGGGGGTTTTGCGTTGTTTATGATCCAAATTGTTGGATTATTGACTGGGTAGATAACTTCAGTGTTGTAACAGATAGAAAGCTCCTTAACAATCACAGCAGACAAATAAAACTCTTAAATCAGGTTAACCTCTGACTGGAAATTGGATACAGACTGTTATTTTCTGAGTTAACGAGGCCGCAGAGCTCAGCAGAGATGGAGGCTGGCTACAAAGAACCAAGGGCCATAACTAGTCCAGTGTTGTTGTTTTGCATCCCAGTGAATTTATAGCCAGAGCCAGACTAGTCTCAAAAGGGTCTTTCCCTTGCAGAAATGTGACACTTGTACATGCGAAACTGTTCAGAAACAGCATCACACATCCTTTGAATGCAGCTGATGGAAAGTCATACCAGTAATTCTGAAAATGGCAGAAATCCTATTGGTCAGGCTTCAGCTTGAGAGAGAATTCTATTGAACTGTTTTAGCCCCTTTTAAGATTGAAATATGATACCAGAAAACACTGAGCATTTTGTTCAAGTGCCTTACATCTAAAAGTGTCCCTGATCGTTAATTGCCTTTGTCGAGACTTTACAGACATAAGACCAGGCTTTGATCTGCATCTGGCCAAGCAACAGATTTGATTTATATTTCTTCATGTCCTCCTCACTTTGACATGTAGGACAGAGAACATTTCTTCAGGCAGCGTTCTCTGCACAGAAACTGGTGTAGAGTTGGTCACAAGTGCAGCAAAAAATTATAAAATAAAAATCAGAATTTAGTTGAAGGAAGTTCTGGTTATCCAGAACATCATATCTTCAACATAGTGCTTAATTTCAACTCTGGCCAAACTGAGGTTGTATTTTCAGCATATGAATAAATATTATAATCTCAACTGACCTAGAACTTGGGTATTTGCAGGCTGTTTATCAAAGGGAGCCAGATGATAAACAGACAGTACTAATAGAGTGCTGTTTGTGGGTGATAAACAGACAGTACTAATGGGAAAAGAATGCCAGCTGTACTGTAGTCACAGAGGGAGGAATCGGAGGTGAAGATGGATCTCACACAACCTCTCTTCAGCCTTCAACCACCGCCCATGTACCCCATTTTGTAACACAGTACATGCCAATAGTTCATGAGGTCTGAAACTGATTGTACTGTCAAGCCTCTTTCTGTTAAAATGTAATGGATAGTGTCAGATACTGCACTGAAGTCCAGTGGTACAAAAAGAGAATGTCCACAGTCAAGCAATGGGATGTAGATCACCAGCACTGATTCTGTACTAATGATGATTTCAGAAATGAGCAATTTCTACTTAATAAAAGAGGTGTGATATTAGAGGGTAACAACTTTGACTAGAAAAGATGTGTTGGAGAAAGACTGACAATAGTAGTGTCCCAGATGTGGGTTCTTAAGGAAATGCTTAACAATAGCAAGCTTGCATACCAGTGGCCTTGACTCTTATGCACCTCCTCCCCTCTTCACACACACAAACAGGACAGGATACAGTTGTTTTCATGTTGGTAGTTTTTCAGTGATGACAGGTAACATAAACTTTAATCTTGCTTTAAAGTCAAAAAGAACATTTTTGCTCAGAAGATACTCAGCTGGTCATTTACAGTTTGGAAAGCACAACACCCTCAAGAAAAGATCTCAGACTGAACTGTAGAAGATTTTGTGGTGTTTGTGTTTGTGGGTAGAGTCGCTGCCACCTATCCTTAATGTGCAATACTAACCTTCCCTTTAAATACGGTTTTAAATCATCGTACACAAATTCAACAAATCTTTACTCATGTACTCTTGTACAGTTTGAGAACAAAATGAGAATGACTCCTTATTTTAAGTAAACACTTGTAGTAGAAGAGATATCACTTGGTATGTGTTAGATAACTGAAACAGTGCTTACTTTGGTTGACCAAAATCTATCGTGTTGTTTGTGTTTTAATCAGAGATAGAGAGGCAGGAACTAAACCTTCGACACGTGACATTTTCAGTCTGTTTTCCTCCCAAAAGTCCTGGTTCCTTTATTATAATACATAACATGATGGACTGGAAAGTCTGTCTCCTTAATTATAGTTCCACTGAAATATGTTAACATTTGTTTACCAGATGAATACAGTCTATAAACAAGGCTGAAGATTTCTGAGGGATCTAGAGATATTAAGCATGGTGGAATAGCATCAGATTTTTTTGAGTTCTCTCACATTTTAAGGAAAAACTCAGTGCTGTCATATTGTTAAAGGTAGGGTGTGCAGAGTATATTTTAAAATGCTAATACGTGTGACATTTTTACACAACAGAAAATGTATTAAATATCGGATAAATCAATATAGATCATTTTAACTGTTTTGCTGCCATGTTTCAAACTGGTGAAGATGTGACCTCATACAGTAAAAGTGGAGCATTGAATTTAAATGGTGTCATTAAAGCAATAACTACTTCTTTAACTTTGGAAATATGTTTATCTTTAGAATTATACCGAGGAAGGTCTGACGTGTTTAGTAAATGTTCTTAATCTTTGATCTTAACTTGCTCAGTTGTTCATGCTATACAGCTAAGATGATGGAGTCATGATAGAGATGATGGAGCAAGTTTGTTTGTTTAGTAATTTTCTGCTGTAGCCTGTGAGATCTTGCGACCCTTTGCTAAATCTCTCCGTGAAAGCTGTGTTGACTTTGTCAGTGTGCCAAATGCAATGTGAGGAGAGCTATAAATACTGGCCAAAATCAAGAGGAAAATGGAACAGCTGGGGGTAAATCAGTAGTTCAGAAGCTTCTCTGGGAGAACACAAGCTCTCGGTAGAAGGAACCAGTGGTGTGTAGTCTGGTTTCAACCTCAGCCGTGACCTCACATACCCTAGTAACAGGTTCCCACTAAGTTCAGCATCGAAAAACCAAAAAGACTAAAAAAAACAGTGATATTGACTCCCTTGGGTTGATATGCTTGGTCTGTGAAAATTGCCTTAAAAGAGATATTTCTTCTGCCATGGTGTACGGTGGTCATGGAATGCGCTGCAGAGAGGAAATGGGTGTAGTTCTACTACACAACAGCCTAAAACTTGCTCTGTTGGTGTCCTACTAATTGAATGGCTGCCTAATATTGAACCAGTGAGGTCATGCTTAAGACTGAGGGAGTCTGAATACTGCGTGCTTATGAGAGAAGCATTCACAGTTATGTATGTCTTTATAGAATCGCCATAGAAACAACCTCATAAAAAAAACGCTTGTGTTGGAGCAAAATGTCCTTCTGCCAGTCTGTCTTCATGTGAAGATGCTTTGTGTAAATGGGAGCCTTTCTGCCCCCTTGCTCTCAGACACTCCCAGCCTCCACCCTTACACTTAACGCACAATAGCCTCTTCTCATTCACACAGACAACTTCATAACAATAAGCTTGGACTCCAGAGTGGAAAGAATGACCCTGATCCTATTTCCTTCCTTTAGGGCTTTCCTTCAACCATGAGGAAGAGTTTTTCCACTAGCAAAGAAAGGCAAGGAAACAAACATCCAGTTATCACACATCAATCACTCCAGTGGCTTTACTACATGGAGTAGATGCCTTTAACTGGTATCACCCAAGAGAAGAGCAACATGGAAGGCAGGCAGGTTTATGCTTATCTCTCTTTAATGTATAGATGTGCGTCTATGAGAGAGACGTGGCCCAGCATCCAACATGTGAAAAATATTATCTTAAGATGATAGAACACTTCGTTAATGTGAATAAAAACAAAAACACTGCAGCAAAAGAGGGTGTGGACATTATTTTCTGCCATAGTTGAATGTGTAGTTTGGTCAGCATTCGGTGTGGTGGTGTGTTACAGCTTCATTACGGGTGTTTTTGAAGTTGTGTTCTCTTATTCTTGAACCAATTGAGAATAATTTCAGACTATTTCAGTGTTGCTAGTTAAGAGAACACCTGTGGCCAGATTGTCATGCGCCTATGACTGTGGGTTTCTTACTAACTTCTGTGGAAAGCGCAGTAGAGAATGTTCTTCCTGAGACAGCTGAAGAAATTCAACCTGCTTACGTCTAACCTGTCTGTTCGGCAAAGCATCGTTACACTCATTAGCAACTTTCCTGGCTCTTTACCACTCTTATTATTTCTATTCTTTATTCTATTTTACCTTCTTGGGCCCTTCTCTTACATGTTATACATGGTTGCCCCACCAGGACAAATTCTTTGTATGTGTGACATATTTGGCGAAATAAACGATTGTGTTTCTGATTCTGGTTCAGTCCCCATGCCCGCCTCTAGGAGCCTCTGTTAGTTCATATGTCTAAATGTAATCAAAGTCAAAGTGAACATTCTTGTCATTCAGACCATACAGGGAGCGGACAGCCGAACAAAAGTTGCATTCCTCCGAGCTCCACTGTACATTCACATAGCTTAGACACAGACATAAAACACAGGACCAAGAAACAGTAGAATAGATCAATGATAAATAGAGTTGTACATTTGTATATTATTTACAACGTTTATAGTGGTGGTGATATTGCACAGGTTCAGTGGTAGTGCATAGTGTGGGTATCAGGGTGGGTATCGGCATGGGGGTATCGGCGTGGGTATCAGGGTGGGTAGGGTCCTTGAATGTGTTTGTGGCTCTGTTGTGACAATATGACAGGTAAGAATTCTGCATGGACATCTGTGAGGGTCTGATGATTCTCTCTGCTTTCTTCACTACTCTCTCGAGGGACTTCTGGTCTGCAACTGAGCTGTTACTGTACCAGATGGAGTTGCTGCTGCTTAAGTTGAAGCTTGAGGGGATGGGAGACAGGGGGATGGGAGACGGGAGGTTTGCATTTCTCATTCTGTGCAGGAAGTGAAGACGCTGTTGTATGTTCGTCACAAGTAAAGTGATGTGGCCTGCTCCAAGACATGTTGTTTGTAATGTGAATGCCCCAAGCTTCTGCTCTTTACCAATTCTACTGCGTTGCCATGGTTGTTGAAAGGAGTACGTTCCGCATGCCTATTCCTGAAGTCATTTATTTAATTATATTCATGTTCAGTAATGGGTTATTCCTTTCACACCAAGTGACAAACTAACTTGCTTCCTCTCTGCAGACCAAGTCATTGCTGGTGAGGCCTGCCACTGTTGTGTTATCTTAAAATTTGATTATGCAGTTTGAGTTGAGCTTTATGGACTTTACAGTCATGCGTCAACAGAGTGAACAGTAGGGGGCTGAAGATGCATCCCTGTGGGACACTTGTGCTTACGCTGATGGTTCCCAATGTGTTGGTTCCCACTCGTACTGGTTTGGCCAGTGAGGAAATCTATTTATGCCTAATGAGCTGAGTTTCTTTATGAGGTTTTGAGGGATGACTCTGACTAATATATCAAAGAACATGTGAAATGGATATTTAAAACATCAAAATGATGTTTAGGTAGTGTGATCATATTTTCTACACCTGAGATGTTCTGATGAGACCTGACAACACTAAACATAGTTAAGCAAGACCATAAGAACATGCAGAATATACTCCTAGTCTCCTAGTTCAGTGAAATACTTTGAATTGCCACTGTAAACGAAACGTATGTAAATTTGTGTTATGTAAATTTATTTTCACTGTTATATAGATCTGTTCACTGTTGCATAGATGTAGTTGCACAACTCTGGGCTGTAAATACAGCTTCTTTGGGGCCTTGCTTACATTTTAACAATTAGGAAATGACTTGCTGTGTATTAGAGCAACCATATACAGTACCAGTCAAGCGTTTGGACACAACTGTGTGTTTTTAATAGTAACAAAGACATTTTAAGACGATAGATTATGCTTACATTTGCTTCTAAGACATATACAAAGTTGTTAGCCTACATATAAACTGATTTTCACACACACATGCACAAACAATTAATTGTAGATGCACCTTCAGCATAAAAGTTTTCTTTCCGAACCTTAGTCCATCACTCTACAAGTGCTCTGCACTATGAGAATTTCTTCAAGACTGATGGAAAAGCATCACAGGTGGCTGCATCATGCAGCTGGAGAACATCACTAGTGTGGAGCTGAGGAGGACAGTAAAGGGTGGTTACTTTGAAGGATCTAAAATCAAAGATAGTCAATATTTGTTTATCACAGCATAATCACATGTACTTCATTGGTTTGACATGTTACTGTATTTTTATTGTAGAAAGTACTAAAATAATCAATGAGTAGGTGTGTCCCAACCTTTGACTGGTACTGAATTTGTTTATTAGTCTTATAAGAAAGAGTATCATTGTTTGTCGTGTCTGTTAGTGATGCCAGTGTAACAAAGGGAGAATCAGGATGTTTTCCAAGCAGCACCTTTTTCAGTTTGATATCTAACAGTCTGCAAACAAATTGCCACACAGGTGAGTAAACACGGTTTTTGACAGAAGCTGTCGATAGCACACTGTTTTTCACAATCAAGCTTTGTGTGGCAGGTACAGAGGATATGAAACTGGGGACGAAAGGTTTCATCTACCAGATGGCAACACTTATTACTACGTAGGTTAGGAAGGCTCACAGCTACCTGATTACAGCATCTATAAAGATAGCAATTAGAAACTAAAGTAGTTTAAAATGGTTAAACATTATTATCTTATCATATAGCATCGTGAAGTTAAATATACCGAATTAAACGAAATGATCTCTAAATACCAAATAAATAATCTCTAAGTAATCTCTGAATAATAAAGTTAGAGACTAATGGTTAGAAGATTACATAAAAGTTTAACAACATGTTTCATTTCGTTCTTATGGTCCTTTTCTGATATACAGGGACATGAATCAGACACGGCACAAATATCAAAATAACGTGTATATAAAATAACACTGCGCTGAGACTTTTATCATCTTAGAATGTCTGAAAGGTTTAAAAGCATTTTTCCCCTTCAACTTGAAAAGGCTCTTGCCGAAAACCATTAAGGCGACTGTTTCTGGTGAAATCACTGCAGCTCAAGCCAGTATTATCCTCGCGAGCCTCTTTGCCTTATACGCTTACGCTATGCAAATATCGCTCTGATCTCGTGGCGTGTCGTAGACCGTGTAGGTTTCGTCCGCGCTCAGCTATCACACACCAAGCTGCAACTTCGCTCTTAGTACAGCGGCAGGACTGGGATGGCTCAGCGAAAGGTTACCCTCGCGCTTACAGGACTTTACGTCCTCGTTTTGCAAGGTAAGTGAGGAAAAACTACCGTTGTTCTTGAGCATATATGTGAATTCCAGGTTTTAGAATTATTTAAGTTTTTTTGTCCTGTGAGGGCCGTCTGTGAAATTGCGCGTTTGTCTCAGATAGTGATGCTCTCGCTTTTTTATGTATTTTCTACAAAAATTAATGTATTTTCTACAAAAACTAATGTATTTTCTACAAAGTTAATGTATTCCGTTAATTCTAATGTTGGTTGCAGTACTCCAGTTTCTTTATGAATGTTGTCCAAAGTGTATTTATAAGTAACGGCCAAGTAGACAATTATACCATAATAAAATAACTGACATAAATGCTTTTCGAACTTTCATTTGCAGTAAGCCTGTGATTACTTTTTAACAACACTTAATTTTCTGTTTCAGCCAACCACAAGTCTGTAAATAACGTCGTAGCATCCTATACGCACAACTGTCAGCACGTTGCTAATGTGTTTGATAAACTGGTCGAAGTAGAATAAAACCATTAAAGCCTAAGAATATGGATTGAGAATCCATATTTATTCAATTAACCAACATTATGCAGATAAATTCTGAGAATTTGCATCCAGTGTGCCAGACATAAAATGAAAACGTTAAATGGCTTGAATGGGTTAAACAGCAAGAGAGAGGGAGAGAACATGCTTCTGGAACATATCAATACTGGTACATGTACAGATAGGTAAATGGAGTCCTGTTTTGGATGGTCTTTATACAGATGTGGACACGGAATGAATTAAGGCTCAAACAAAATGGAGATTTATCTGGAAATGAGTGTTCTCTCTAGGTGTGTGTGTGTGTGTGTGTGTGTGTGTGTGTGAGAGAGAGAGAGAGAGAGAGAGAGAGAGAAGAGAATGCATGCATATGAACAAGTGGTTAAATGGAATCTTGATTAGGTTTGGTTTCATAAAACCACCTTCAAATGGACTCTCGCTAATTACTAATGCTGTAACTGACCTGGTCTCTCTTCTCTTAGTCACTTAAACAATCTGTAAAACCCCTTTGTTAAGAGGTTTTTGCTGGGAAGGATGTTGGAGAATGGCTGTACATTTATTTGTCATTTCCCTCCTCTTCGTTTTTATCCTCACTAACTTCCTTACTCCTTCCTTACTCCTTCCTTAGTTTGCCAAATGTATGGGGATGTTTATCCTCCTCTGTCAGCTAAGTGTTTCTCCTCATTGTGCCAACCTCCTATTTAGATCATACTCCAGGTCCTCTGACCTCATTCTTCTCTCAGGCCATCTTTTATTATGCTTCATTCAAGGTCATGCCCTCCTTCAGCTATGCTCTCAGTATACTCCCAGTATACTCCCAGTACACTCCCAGTGGTGTTTACCTTCCTTCTGAAAAAGTCAGTACATTTCAGAGCGAGGAATCTTCTCAATGTCATTTTTTTTTCCAATACTGGAGATATGGAATGGGCATTCTTTGGACATTTGAGTTAAATTTTTTATTATTTTTAAAAAAATTTTGAGATCTGAGCACTAATTCTAATCGTGGTCATTGTTCTATTCATATTTACTGTTTGAGCTTCTGTTGTTCTGTGACGGTACTCAGCAAGGTCATTTACTGCTGTAGGACTCGCACTGCTCTGGGCACCTCTTCTGCAGCTGCCACATTACATGCTTCTCTTTGCATGGTATTTTCACCTCACTAAACAAAGTGCCTGTGAATGGAATGAGCCTGCTCTTCTGTTGACTCCATTAAAGGATCCCTCTTCTTCTGACTCTTCAAGCAAACAGTGCCAAGGGTTTTCAGCAATTTCTGTTAACTGGAGAAAATTAGTTTTTTCCTGACGCCGTCTAATTATGGGTTAAAGGCCAGTCTAACACTCTTAGAGCAGCAGCACTTTTGATATGGAGTGTCCTTCCCCTCAGAGTGCTTTGGAGTCTAGCAAGTCTAACAATAAACTTCTCTGTGCCTAATCTTTAGAGATAAGGCTGTGAAGATCTTGCCAGTGTACCATCAGAATGCTGCTTGAAACAGAAGCCATTCAAGTGCTCTTCTACCCTGAACACCACATTCTAACTTCTGAATGAGAGTAACTGGTTCATGAAAGAGACTTATATTAGTGGCAGTACATCTCCATCCTGTTTATGTTCAGCATCTCCATTGTTTGGTTTGAAACTTGTGTAGAATTTTTCAATACTACTGCCATGGGCAACAATTTGAAAACAAACCAAATCTTCAAGAGACACGTTTACATGCATAATGCTGTGAGATATTCCAGTCATACTGGACTGTCTTAACTGCCTGTCTTGGACATGTTAGCACATGTATTTAAAGTAGCATTCAAAATGACTGGGAGTGGGTTGAATGGTAGTCTGAGCTGGGAATTAGCCTGAGTGAAAACCCACAGCTGATCTCTCATCAGTGTGATCTTTGCTCATGGTTTGGGTAGGTTCCCCAGTATCCCTCTACAGCTGTCCACTGCTATACGGGCTTTTTCCAGTATGTTCCATGCCCAAATCTGCACTATATTTGCTCTTTATCCATACCCAACCTCATAATATGTCCAAGAGACATAAAAAAGAGATCTTTGACTGGTGGTGTGTAAATATGTGTCTGGATAATTCATAGTTGTTAACATTAGCCTGACAGTATCCAGGTTTCCAGTTGGAGTGGGAATGCCTGGAAATGTGTTCTGTTAGAGCCACGGCTTTAAGTTGCTGACTGGTTTGGGATATTAAAGCTAATTTTTTCACCCCTTTTTAATGCTTTTCCTGAAGATGTGTGTTGATTTCAATCTGTGTGAATCTGCTTCAGAAACCATTACAGGACAAGATGTGTAAAAAATGCAAGGCAAATGTCATCTCATCTGTTTCTCCATTTGTGAAATTACACGTATGATTTTATATGGATGTGTCAGAACAGCCATTCAGAGTTCAGTAGTTTAGCAGTCTGTAATTAAGTAGACATGTTTATATGATATGATATGTCTTCATTTCTCTCTGTAAACTGTAGTGAATACGATAATGTTCATCTGAGAACTTGTCAAAGTCAAGATCTCTAATGTAAGTGAATAGTTTTGAGGGAAAATGAAGTCCCTTTTCAATTACGTGTTTTCACTGGGTACAGGGATACTTATCCAGAACTGGATTTTTTTTTGTCTGTTATCAGTTGAAGCATAGCAACGTGAACACAGTAGCTCTGAAACTGGGCCAGCGTGTTAGCGTAGCATTCAGAGTAAACATTGCTGCCCAACACCCATCCCTCTTCAGGGGCCCTGTGCAGTTCTCCAAACCGCAGATCCAGTGGCAGGTAGAAGGCTAATGGGGGAAGACTGACCAAACTCTTACAGATTCAAAAAGGTATACTGTAAGAAAATAAACTTCAAAAGGGAGGGTGACGTGGTGGCCTGTCAGATTGCTGGTGTCCCAGATTGCTGGTGTCAAGCAGCAGCTGGGAATGGCACTGTTGTGCACCCACCTCATCCCCACCTTTATCACGCCCTCTCTCCTCTCGAAGCGCTATGAAGCGAGAGGCACCCGGAAACTCCGCCCACTTTCTCCAGCATTTGTTCTGATCATTGGCAGAGGCCAGAGAGCAGCTGCCCATACCTGGTGTTTCCCCCCCCCCTCTCTCTCATGGAGGCCAGTGGAGCTCAATTTTCAACCAGCAGGCCCGTTCCCTCCCCTTCTCTGTGCGCTGTGTGCCCCTGTAGGCAGCTCTGCTAGGAACACCACACCACTCCTCTTTTCTTTGTACCTCTCTTCTCCATCTCGGCTCCTGTGAGTGATTTTCTTGGATTTTGTATTATTTTAAGCCATTCATGGTGCATCTAGGGAGCCTTTTTCTTATATCACTAATTCGTGTAATGTAGTAGAAATCAATACGTTTTTCAACTACTAATCTCGGCAGCATCAGCTTCCTGAAGACACCATCATATCTGCTGCACTGTGGCATGTTCTGCTAGTAAACTGCAGTGAGGCCAATAATCCATTATTGTTCCAGCCATTTATTTATTTATTTATTTATTTATTGTGGTCAGCTGAGGTCTTAATGGGCTACAATAAAAAAAGACAAAACACAATGAACAAATAAACTCAAACACTCATTCATTAGGTTTTGCTGATCAGTCAAACAAGGGTATAATGATTTAACACACAAACGGCAAGGATCTGACCCTGGGAGGTAGTTATTACAGAGTAAGGCCAGTGAGATTCCACTTCTGTATCTTTTGACTTGGCAGATCGATGCATGAGCGAATCCTGACCAGGGTTGGGCAAGCATGCGCTCATGTAGATCACAGGTCGTCATGACAACCTGCGACCAACTGTGACAAGGGTGGGGTCTAGGGGAGAACGAGACAGGAGAGCACTCTCTATATGTATCTTACACAGCAATATTTCTCAACGCAGATGTAGAGACCTTCCTCCTTCCTAAATAGCACGTCTGATGAGTAGAGGCAATAGGAAACAAGGATTTAGTACTCTGGCGAAGATGATCAAATTTTGCCTTCGATTCCATTCAGACTTTTTCTGGTTATGTTAGAGCTGTCAGCCAAATCTGTGACAAAGTAGAATAAATACAAGTTTCAGTTTGGTTCAGCAGCTCACTATTATGTACAAGAAGTTTGAGCCACTTAAAACACTTCCCTACAGAAGAGGCTCTGTGCTGGACTTGCCTGCGAGGTCAGGCAGCAATCGCTGGGACTGAAAGGCAAGTTTGTTTTGACCAGGCAGCAGAACCAGATAAATGTGAATTTTCTTGATAGAACACTTGATAGAAGTTCAGTCCTATATAAGATCACTAAGGTTAATTACAACAAAATGTTCCACACCAAGCTTGAGGTAAAGGTACAAAATTAGATCCCAGTTGTGCCGCATGCCTTCTATGGCCTGGGTCTTTTTGAATGCAGTTGAATGCTTGCGTCTTTTTGAATGCAGTTGAATGCCTTCTATGACCTGGGTATTTTTGAATGCAGCTGGATATAAAAACCTGGACAATATGAATGTTGGTTCCAGCAAACCTTATGTAATCCTAACTGCAGTGTCATGCTAAAGTCAGATCTGAACAATTATTGTCTTGTGCAGTAGACCAGGCATGTACTCCCTTATAAAACCCTTATAAAAGGGTTCTGGTATAATTACAGAAAACAGTAAATTGACCCCACTGGCTTTTGTACATGGATAACAATCACCAGACAGAAGCATCAGTCCCTGAGTTATGAGAAGGGCTGGAGAACGTGACTGTGAATAAGCCGTGATGGATAAAAACCTTCACAGCCAGAGAGACAGATGGAAACCTTGATAGATAGAGAGATAGAAAGCTTGAGGCTTCTATTTTTTTCTTAATTGGGGCTTTAAGTATGGCGTCAGAAGGATTGTAAATAAACTAGGCATTTAGTAGAAAAATTAACCAACACTGGTAATTCAAACTATGCTGGTAAATGAAACTAGAACCCTGTCCAGGGTGGGTTCATGCCTTACACTTCATACTGAGAAATGCTTTAGGGGTGTGGCCATTTAGGGGTGTGGTCACTTAGAGGTGTGGTCATTTAGGGTGTGGTCATTTTTGGTTGTTTAGTGACAGAAAATGGTTGAAGGTTATAAGAGACACTTATTCTTGCACAGTGGATGCTTTCTCTCAAAGACATTTTGAACTTTTTTTTTTTACAGTGTATTTTATATAGTTCTACCATATGTGTTAAATGTGTCTTATACTTCAAGTGGGTTTACAGGAATCAGAAATATGCAATTAATTAGAGAATGAATGCAGTTACAGTCATAAAAGTTCTATTAATATCCCTCAACTCGAAACTCCTGAATACTGCTGATAACATTTTGGACTGATGGGTAATGCATTTGTCAGGAGAAGCATCTACTACAGGATGCACATATGTAGCAGATGGAGAACATTTCTCTTTATTTGTAAGGTTATTTGTATTGGTTTTATTAGTGATTTTCAAGGGATGTCCCTCCTGTTAGTTTGATTTTGCTGTTTCTGTGGTCAGCAGGTGTATGGACATGGGACTGTGGGTATCTGTGCATTTATAGTTTTGTTCTGTGTTTTATACTGTGGAACACTCTTTTTTTTCTCAGTCTAAGTTGACTGAGAGGAGTTTTAAGGAGAGACTGCTGTGAATTTCTGCAGTCTCTGTAATACACACATGCTGAAGCTGATTTCCGGTGTGTAGGCTTCTGCTGGTCTTTCACTGTAAGCATAAACATCAGAAGTGAATGTAAGGTTTGACGTGCCCTGAGCAGATGGTCCATATGCATGCAGGACATTACCTACAGAAAATGATTAGCTGATTAGATGCTAATTATATGTGCCTTTTTAATAACTTGGGCCAAACTTTCCTAGTGGTGCTATGCTCTGCATTACTGAACAAAGGAGATGTGTGTGACATCATATATCCATGAACAAGGTTTTCCTTTGTTCTTTATGATCAAAGTCATGGACAGTTTTGTCTGCCACTTTGGTAGTTCTCACCACCTATGTCTTCAGTCCAGTACATGGCAAAGAAAAGCCTTGAATTAGAGTGTCACGTAAGAGTTTATGCGTGTTTAGCATATAGCAAGAACCGAGTTTGTATTTGCATCACATGCTTTGCATTGTCTGCAAAGAAAGTTGGGCAAATTCAACAGCAACAGCCAGAGCACAGCCAGAGCCAGTCGCTTTTAGATGAACAATATTGTCATTATTAATCTTATTATTAATCATAATCAATCTTGTGTAGTTTCACAAATTAGATCCTGGATATGTAACTGAATTATGAGATGGAATCACATCGATAAACTACACTGAATTAACTCTGATATAGATATCTGATATAGATTTCACACAACATTCGCTGTCTCATAAAATAAAGCCTTGGAGAGACAAAGGTTTTTATTTAAAACAAAGTTATGGTTATGGGTCAGGCTGCAGTCATAGTGTAGCAGTTTATCATTTTATACAGCCACATTGTTCAGATGAACAGCTAAACAAGAAAATCATGAAAGAAACGAAGCACTTTTACTTTGGTTTTGTCTGTTCATTATAATGCATCGACCGTGCTCTTGCATCTACGTAGTGCTTCTGAGACAAAATAATGAATGAAGAAACTTTGCCTGGTTTAATAAATCACTGATTTTTTCACAGATCGTTAATTCCTGAGAAATTATGTGCAGTATGTGTCACACTTATAGAAATGGAAGAGTTGTAAATGTCAACAAGCAGTTGCTCTTGACCTCTTAGACTTCATCCCCACAGAGAGGATTAATGACCTGGGAAAAACTTCTACCCTTCACGATCTTCTTCTCCAGTGTAGACAGCATGTCTAATCTGTGCAGACTGATGTCTCCTGTCTCAGTAAAATGCATGGACACTTTAGGAGCTGGTGGCTGTTGTCATGGTCTGAATTATGGAAGTCTTCCCAGTCTGGAACGTAGAGAAGGCATAATTCATAATGGTTATCTGGGCTGCCCTGTTGAACTGAGATGCCAAACATTTTTCCCCTCACTGTCGTCTTGCTCTCCCAGCCAGGTTCTCTCCCGATTGGTGTGTGCCAGTCTTCTATCCCTCATGATTCGTCCCTGACTGTCCTGTATCCTTGCCCCCTGGGTTCGTGCTATGAGATTTGTTCTGCTCAAACATTGAAAGCCCCTGCAGATCCCACTGAAAGGGTCATTAAACAGCCACTAAAAACCCTTATTCATGTCTTTATTTAAAGATATATATAATTATA